>CM037851.1:281718482-282318482 GCA_021234595.1 Delia radicum | reverse complement strand
TATTTTTTAATAAAAATTATATCGAACCTGTTCAAATTTCTTATATTTAAAAGTTATGGGCGTTGTGGAGTAATGGTTAGCGTGTTCGACTGTTACACAGATGGTTCCGGGTTCGATCCCCGACGGCGACAACATCAATTTAGAAAAATAACATGTAAGAGTTTTCTATCCCTCATACGTATTGCAGCGTCCATCTTCAGTGTTCCCATTGCACTTAACCTCACCGAAGTAAAATAATGAATCAGGGCTATGAATCAAAAAAAGCTTCAACTCTCCATCAATTGGAGTGCAACAACTGTTCGAAGACTTATCATCTCGCGCAATAACAACGTTGCCATGCTTGAAGCCCTTCATATTTCCGCACCTGTCATCTCTTCTCTATCCCCTTTCCAAAGAAAGCAACAGGAAGAATTTCCCGAGTGTAGTGTCTCTTTTTGTAAATAGAAAAAAAAAAAAGTTTACGCTTTACTAAAATTAAGTTTTTAAAATATTCCTTAAAGCAAATAAAATTTATTACGAATAATGCAAATTCATTAGTTTTCAGTTCATAGTTTAGTTCCTTAATATTTCATAGGGTATTCAATCGGTTAACCGTTACTCGATTAATCGATAAATTTTTGTCGAACAATTGTTCGAGTAAATCAAAATTTCGAGTAACGAATAACTCGAAAAATTTTGTTAATCGAGTTAATCGAGTAAATACAAATTTATTCTATTTCAGTTAAAATTTTGTAAAAAAAAAAATGTAATTGTTCGTATTTTTTAAAAAGATTTTTTTTATAAAATATATATAAAGGGTCCGCCATCTAACGTTTTTTTTCAACTAGTGCTTATTTCGTGAATGGTAACACTTAGCTCATGTCTGATTTGACAGATAATTAGTTTTATCCTTCCGCTGAACGAATATGGTCCGTATGTTCGTTATCTTGTGAAAAAAGTGAAAGAAACTGGAATCCTCATCGATAAACCAAAGCGTGAAAAGCCAAAAACAGTGCGTACACCCGAGAATATTGCTGCTGTGGCAGAAAGTGTGCGTGAAGCGCCATCAACATCAATTCACCATCGTTCTCAACATCATTGAGACGAATTTTGCATAAAGACATTGGTATGACGCCATACAAAGTCCAATTGGTTCAGGAGTTCAAACAAAAAAAAGTTATTTGGCGGACCCTTTATAACCGTTTGGCAATTATCGTTTTAATTTAAATGTAATACTTTTTTAGTAGGAGTATACATTTCTACGTGGCACCACGATATGGGCAACACTCTACTGATGAAAAAAATATTTTTCCTTGGTTATTTTGGAGACAAAACGTTCCCCACCAAGACGTATGACGTACATTTCGCATTTTTATATTTTTTAAATATCCTTGAACAATTACATACATTATGATCAGAAGACAAAAAATGGCAAAATCCGTTGTGTTTATGGCATAAAAAAGTAAATAAAAATTTGAGATAAAAATCATTGAAAGCAATGAATATCTGAAAAGACAAATTTAAAGCTTAAAAATCGGAAGAAAACGCTGTTTTAAAAAAAATTGCAAAAAAAGCAAATACGGGTAAAAATGTCAAAAAAGAATATTTTTCTTTTCTAATTAAGATACTCAAATAAAGGGTTAGTTTATATAGACATCGAATCTAAAAAAAAAAAAAACTTAAGACCAAAAGGTCCAATTTCCAGAAATTTAGCAAAATTTTGATATATCTTAATATTCAACAAAAAGAATCGCAACAATTTGCAATATCGAATACATAATTTTTTGGTGTTATAGGTCAGATTTAGCCGTCACTTCTTTCGGATATTTCTTCAACTTAATCACATACATTTGATAAAATACTTTTCGGAACTCTTTTTTTTTGTGTCTTTATGTATTTTTAAGGAAAAATTATTGAAATAAAATTATTAGACATATTTGAGTTACTCGAGCAATTTTAGAATCTTACTCGATTAATCGAGCAATTTAAAAACCTCAAAATCGAGTTACTCGTTTACTCCAACAAAACCAAACCCGAGTTAATTGAATATCCTAGTATTTTATTAACTCAAAAAAATAAGGCATTTTCTGTAATTCTCCTTTCTTGAACCGGGTTAACATTCTTAAAAAATTTTAGAAAATTTATTTCTTTTTAGTAAAAAACCTTAAATTTTAAGAAGTTATTAAACTAGAAGCTAAGAAATTAAAAATTATATACACAGAAAAAAATTTAGCTATTTTCCAAATGAAATTCGGTTACTACGACTCAAATTCTGTTATTACGAATTTAAGACAGTTGGCAAGTTCGTTTAATCCAACAGAATTTTTGTTGCAACACCCTACATTTTCAGAAATCGAATGTAAATATCGTTGTACTAACTGAATTTATAAGTTGTTACTACTACTATACATTTTTCAATTCCGTTGGCTTTTTATTTCTCTGTGTGTATAAACAAAGTAAAACCAAATACGCACCTTACTTAAATTTAGTTTACAAATTTTAACTTCTTCAAAGTAAGTAATACAATAACTTCTTAAAAATTTGATTTAAGATGATTGATGATGATGATTTTTAAGCCTATATAATTCTCATTTGGTTTATAGTTCATATTATATAAGTGTTTTTAGTTTTGTCAAGTAAAAGTTAAGTATAAATTTCATATTCAAAACTATCATATTAACGAAAATAATCTTATAATTATTTTTGTTACTATTATCTTATGAGATATGTGAAATTGATTACTTCTCTGATAGGTGGCAAATATTATATTTTGGGCTATATCGCCCAAAATAGGCAATGAAAAATTATGTTGTAGAACAAAATATATCATGCTGAACGCGTGGCATATATTTTGTTGTAAACGAGCTATGGCCGGTTTGAGGATTATTTAAAAAACTTTATATAAAAGCAGGCTCGGATACAGGAGAAGGGAAAATTTCATTTCATTTATTCAGTCTATGGAAACAAAAATTCATTTCGATTTATAAGAATGATCAGGCCAAGATCGAGTGTAGACTTAACAGTTTTCAAGTTTTGGTAGTTAATATTGAAATTTGATATAATAGGATACATAGATTTGCTAAATGAAACATGAAAACTTAGAAAGATTAAGATGTAAGTTATTTAACGTACACCATGCACCCAGATTATTCAAATCAACCTGTAATTCAGAAACATCTTGAAATGATGAAATTTTACGAAATATTTTCCAATCATTCGCATACAAAAGAAATTTCGAAATGTCGTTAATAAGCAAATTGAAAAGAAGTGGACCCAAAACACTGCCCTGCGGCACGCCAGACGTTTGAAAATAAGGCTTAGACTCAAAACCTTCAAATGTATACTCTATTTGATAAATGTGATTTAATCCAATCTAGGAAAGCAGAGTGAAGACCAAACTAATGTAATTTTAAAAACATAATGGTATGGAACACTTTTTTAAAATCCTTTGAAAAATCGGTGTAAATAGAGTCAACTTGATTACCCCGTTCCAGAGCTTTAATACAATATTCACTAAATACAGTAAGGTTCGTTGTCGTTGATCTACCCGTAAAAAACCCGTGTTGATAAGGTGTTATCCACGACTTTGTAAGAAAAAATAATCTTTTATAGATGACATGCTCAAAAATTCTTGAGCCACAAGATAATTCTTTCCATCTTTAAAAATTGAAGTTATCATTGCAGACTTCCACCGGTCAACAAAAACACCCTCTCTAAGAGATAAATTAAAAATATACGTTAGTGCAAATGTTAAAATCAAGGCATATTTTTTTAAAAAATGAGCGCAAAGGCCATCAGCATCTGATTTAAAATTATCCTTTGTTAGCAAAATTTCACTATAAACCTCCTCCTTGGTGACTACCATAAAACCAATATCCAAATTGGTCAAAGAGGTTGAAAAAGTAGAATGAATTGTCACAGCAGGCTCGAAACATAAGACATTTCCTTCCCCAAAATAAAACATTTCAAAACAAAAATATTAAACGGATAAAAAATATTAAATACATAAACACTAACATCCCTCTCCAATACCTTTCCATGGATCCGCGCCTGATAAAAGGATAACTCCCGTATTCAAAAACATGCTAAACAGAATTTCGAATACATTTTAGTAAATACACAAGTTTTAGCCTTAAAACCACATTAATAAACGAGTATTAACTTTTTTTTTTATTTTTTTTTTTTTGAAAGAGAAGCAACACTCAGGAAATTCTTCCTATTAATTAATGTGTTGCTTTCTTTGGAAAGGGGATAGTAGAGAGATGAAAGGTGGTGAAAGATGAAGGGCTTCAAACATGGCAACACTGTAATTGCGCGAGATGATAAGTCTTAGAACAGTTGTTGGTCGCCACCTGATGTAGAGTTGGCGAATTTATTGAAGCTTTTTGTTTCATAGCCCTAATTCATTATTTTACTTCGGTGGGGTTAAGTGCTATGGGAACACCGAAGGTGGGCGCAGCGATACATATAAGTGATAGAAAACTCATACATATTATTTTTCTAAATTGATGTTGTCGTCACCGGGAATCGAACCCGGGACCATCTGTGTAACAGTCCAACGCGCTAACCATTACACGACAACACCACAAAGTTTAAAATAGGTTTAATTAATATTCGTTTATGAATGCAGTTTTAAGGCTTAAAATGTGTTTTAACTAAAATGTATTTTTTGAAGTCTGAATTAAGATTGTTTATGAATACGGGCGTAAGGATCCCATCAAAAGCAGGACTTCAATACATTACCAGTTATTTACTCGCTACACTACTTTTGTTCACGATATGTACAAAAGCAGGCACGTAGCTAGTAATTTAATGCGGGAGGGGGGGGGGGGGGTGGGGTGTGTCTTTTTAGATTTTTTTTTGATTACGCATTTTTTTTTGTAACCCGCGGAAACTTGTAAAAATATTTGCCCTCTAAGGTTACAACTTTTTTTTTGCTAAATTTTTGCCTATCAGCACGTAACGAGCAATAATGTGTTAAAAATAGAAATCGGGTTTTCAGGTCATTTTAAAACAAAAACCTCCCTTTTTTGTCCTATTGCAATTTTTGATTATATTTTAAGGTAAAGACATCGAAATCGCTTATTGCTAAAAATGATAGCCGCCCATTTGCAGGCGATGTTTTCTAATGAAATTTGAGGATTCCAACCATATAATACTGAACTAACAGGCATTTCCTATATGATCCTAGTTAAAAATAAATATTTTTATATTAAACTTATCAATAACATTGTTTCTTCCTAACAAATTGTATTAAGTTTTTAAATTTGTCAAATCATTTCAGGGTGGGCTATATCCCCCTTGCCTCCCTCCCCAAGCAACGTGCCTGCTCAAAAGTAATAGATACCTATTATTTTGTGTTTTATTGTAATTGAGATGGTAATGAGTACCTATTATGTTGTACCTTTTTGCAAGCGATATTGTTTTGGGTATCTATTACTTTGGGATATCGCGAAAAAAATAATGTAGCCAGTAAATAGTCTGGTATTGTGTTGACACCCTGGTTCTGCTGGGTATACTTCCTTTTTCGTTTGATTACTGTATATTTTATGTAACATAATGTTTTAAGTAAAAAGGTTAAATAATATTGTATATATTTTGACTGCACATAAATTCAAAACAGAGCTATAAAATAGAAAAATACTATAAAACATTTGTTATGTAACCAAGTTTTTATTTGAAAATGAAGACTGCAAAGCAGGCAAATAACAGACAAATGTTAACACTTGTCCCAGCGAAAAGTTTTACAACAACGTTCTTTTTCAAATAGTGTTATTTAAAAAAAAAAAATATTAATTTATCGTTTAAAAATATTTGAATATTATAATAGTTTTACTCCGTTGGGGAAAAATGTTTGAGAAAAAAAAAATGTTAAAAATATTATAAAAGAAAAAATAACTGAAAATTTAATTAATTTTGTCGTTATTTTTCACATAATTATCCCGTCAATATCCGCCGTTGCATTGGCCGTTCATATAAAAGTTTACAAGCATTAAGAGTTTCGAACATTATAACATGTATATTTATTAGACCGACTCGCGAACAAAAGTTTTTTTTGTCCACCTCTCCAAATGAACTTTGGTATACTTTATAAGCTTCTCAAAGAATTTTGTACTTTACCTAAAGACAACGAATACAATATAAGTATCATATGAAAGGTTTTTATAAGGCGCGTCCAACGGTATATAAAACATGTCAACGCATTTCCAGACATATCAATTTTTCAGGGATATTCTGTAAAAGAAATTATTTTTTTCAGTTTTTTTGTACGGATATTTTTGTAACTTTAATGTGAAATTCACAAATTTCAATCCTTAGTCGATTTTAGTATATACCCAGTAAAAATTTTTTGTGTTTTTAGAAGGAGGATATAACAAATGCGCTAATGTAAGTGCTTACTATTACATAATACCGAGAAGCAGCAAAAGAAACGAATAATTTTCGTATATAAATAAACGAACAAAAATTTTGAGCTTACTGTTTTAACTAACCAGGATGCAGGTTGTAAGCAGCTTACCCTAATTCCTTATAAGGATACAGGTTGTAATGCAGAAAGTTTCATAGCATAAATTATAAACGATCTGTACCAATTTTCCCGAGTGATTTCCGATTGTGTTTGGGGTTTTCAAGTATGTAATAAAATATAATTAGTTATTAATTTGTTTCTGAAGAGCTGGCATGTGGAGCGGTAAAAACAAAAAATGATTATATTATATGTCAAAAATTTTAATAAGAATAAATTAATATCTGCAGAATTTTATGTAAAATAAATGATGTATATTCATATTATTACTTTTAATCGCAATAACGTAGACATGAAATATGATTTTACTGAAAGCCGCGCTTATTATGCCGAAAAGTAATGCTTCCAAGTGGGAGTTCGCCATATAAAAATCATGGCGTATGTAAGCAGGTTTGTAAGGGCTTCTTTTCGGCTTACTCCCTTATAAACATGGTGGGAAAACTACTGTTTTAATCATACCAATATATGAGAAACATTTTTAATCTGCAAATGTATTCGGTTTCTAATTTCTGTAAAAATGAAAATGTAGCTTAGGAAAATAATCCAATACAAGATATTTAAGGGCACGATTTAAAAAAAAATATACTCAGTTTTTTAAGTTTATAAATATCGAGCTGAAATTTTTGCATATTTAAAACAAAAAACTTTGTAACATTTTTAATTCGCTAAAAACTTTATGTCGCCAAAAAAAATCGCGTGGGAAATATTTCTTTAAATCTAATTTTTCAACCTTACATCAACTAGAAACACAGTCGCCTTTACTTTAAATCGGCTTAACTTTAAACTAAAGGGTGTTTTTTTATAGACGTATAGAACTTTGAAACGGAATAAAAGAAAGATGAATTGACATGAAATTTACTTTATTCAAAAAATAATCTTCTGGCATTCTAATTTATATATCTTCTGGCATATGACCCCCACGGCTGGCTCAGACGTAGTCTAATCAGGAGGTCCAATTTTCGATGACTTTTTCCAACATTTGTATCCGTATATTGGCAATAACGCGGCGAATGTTGTCCTCCAAGTGGTCAATCGTTTCGGACTAGCAACTTGACATATACCCACAGAAAATATTCCAGCGGCGTTAAATCACAAGATCTTGGAGGCCAATACACGGGTCTGAAAAGTGAAACGTGAAAACCGGGATCAACGGCAATCTTGTTTTGGGCCCATTCGCCGAATATACGCCTTCCTAGGTGATCGTGTTGCTTCAATTGTTGCACGAGTTGGATTTTTTAAGCACGCAAACCAAGATCTTTCCGCAAAATCTTCCACAAAGTGGATGGACACATATCCAATTCCTGTGCACGATGGCGGATAGACTGATTTGGGTCTTCCTCTACGCTACGCTTTAGAGCAGCAATTGCTTCTTCTGTTCGGAGGCGTCAGTCTATTCAGGCGTCAGTCTTTTCACGTTGCAATGCCAAACCAAACTAAACATAAATCGCATGACAGCTGACAAAATGGCCGCCAGTTAAAAAAGTGTTGCCAACTTAAAGTTCTATACCTGTATAAAAAACACCCTTTCTATGGATTACCATGTAATATAATATATGAACACATATGAACATATTTGTCCATGTATGGAAATGTAAGTTAATTTTTCTATTATGTACGAATATGAATGACCATTTATGATCATATAAAAAATATACATTTTTAACCGGGAAGCCACAATTTATCATGTTATAGATTTTCGCTGTTTTATAGACATCCTTTGTTTAATGTTTGGTAGAAGTCTTGCTTGAACACTTACTGCAAGTATAAACGTCCTGCAAAATTCACACTTTTTGCATATTTTTAACCTTTAAAAGGTAAAAACAAACTAAAAATAAAATGTTACTTATCAGGTTTTTACAATAAGCCCATACATTTTTAAATTTCTTTTTTAACAAGTTTTTGTTTTGTCATGGATTGTGTCAGTATTATTTGAAAAATTAAAAAATGACTAAATTAAAAGAAAATAAAGTAGAACGGGAGTTAAGAGGATTCTTCACACATTTCACTGGAAAAAATCACAGCTTTTTGATAACTATGGGGACGCTAAGGGAGCAAGTGGAACTAGAAAGATATTAAAGTTTGATATTCAATGTGCCTCCAAAATTGAAAAACACGTAATATATAGTTTTTTGAACGATGTGATTGGTCGGACACTGCATATTAGCAAAACCGCAATTTGTTCGAAGTAACTTTCCCCAAAAGTTCTAAACTAAAAAAATCATTGTCATAATCATCTTCTTTATCATAGTCGCCGTTGCCGTAATCAACATCCTCCCCTCTATTTGTTTTTACATGGCACCTTATAATGTCCCTACTGGCATTGTATATTTTTTTTGTAGATTTTAATTTATTCCACACATAATTGTGCTAAAAAATGCGTAGCAAGTAAAAAATAAAAACAGAACAGGCGAAAGAGAAATCATGAACACTGTGAACCAGAAGTATAACAAAAATTTACGATTTTAAACAATTTCAATAAAATTATGTTTCGCAGAGGAAGTAGACGCAGATTGATACTGTTTTACCTACGCAAAGTGAGAATTTTATTGGAAGAAAAATTTAACGTAAAATTTCATAAATCTAATGATAAGTAAGTTTAATACTTTTTTTTAAAACTAATTTTTTAAGAAAACTTCCTTATAAGAAAATATTGACTAACATAATGGAAAGTTCCAACACATAAGTTCCGGAACAATTTCCATGAATTAATGCAAAAATTCATTAATATTGTGAAGATAATTCTCTCAGTGTATGTTTAATATCTGGGCTTATATATTGCTTATATATTGCTTTGGTGTCCAGAGTTAGGCAGACAAGGTAACTGAACTGATCGTCTTTAACTTGGTAAAGTCCAGAACCAATCCTTGCTCTTGCAACTAACTAAGAAGATTCAAGACCTCCGACCCTCCGGGGCAGGTGGACACCGGGCAATGATATTATAGCCCCCGCTATGATATTAGCAAATGTGAGCAAGGTTTCATCTGTTCTTGGGCCAACCCGACATATTCGGGGAATAGGGTCAAGCAGATTACGGCACTATTATGGCTGGATAGTGCAATAGGGATGGTAGCGGAAGACCCATTAAAAGTCAACGGTAACGCCCATAAGCTTCCAGGAAGCCTACGCCTGCTCTTAGTCAAAACGGAGTGTCAGGCTCCACTAAGATCTTCTTTGTCCTTACATGCATCGAAGAAATCCTGGCAAACTAGTCAACAAAAACATGAATATAACGCAAACAGAAATTAATAATCTCCCAGGAGGTCACAGACGTTTGTCAAATCCTCCCGCTTTGGCGGCAAGCTCCACGTGTCTGGGAGGCAGCAATTCATGTTTAGACAGTATTTTAGAAACCTCTTGAGGCCCTATGCTCCACAGGGAGCTAAGCGGAAACGAAGAAGAAGATATATATATAGGTATATAGGTAAAGACCACTGCAAATGTAGTTAAAACAATTTAAATTTCACTTAAAGAAAGGACGACTTAGATTAACAATTGTAGTAAAAATAAACCACATGTTAGTAAAAAATAAACAAACATTTATTTTTTTTATTTTTTTAAATAACAAAAACAAATGTAAAACATGAATGTAAAATCATAAAACAGTCATTTAATGTGGCTTGTTTTTTTAAAATGAATTACAAGGTTAGTAAAATATTTAATTTCTTCTACAAATGACTGACAGGTACATCAAAAATAAAGAAACTGTGTTACAACCCAATCATCTATATATTTTTAAAGCAGAAGTTCCCTGTATAGAAATATTTCCAGACCGGGAAATCTGCACTGGGAGAATTGTGTTTGTGATAATAAAATTAGTTTTTCCATAAATTCTATGAAGTTTAGTTTGAATTCAGCCACACTGAGAGAACTATCTGCGAGATAGCAATGCATTTTTGCATTTTATCTATAGAGTGATCATAAAGTGATCATAAAACTAATGCAGTTTTTTTATAAAATTGTATCAACATTTTCAATTACATACGCCTTATGAAAAACGTTTATTCAAAATAGTTCCATTAAAATAAAAAATTTAAAAATTATGTTCTAATTTTCGTTTATTTTGTGAAAATTTTTTCATTAATTTAATAAAAAATGTCGCGGGTTAATTTAATGGGCAGAAAATTCTTTGATTGTGTAGATATCTTAAAAGTGGCTTCAGTTATTTTTTCATACTCGTATTCAATCAAAAAATTTAGTTTAAAATTTAAAAATTTAAATCCAGAATTAAAGAATTTTATTTTTTGGCGATTCCTATTTTTTTTTTTTTTAAGATTATTAAAATTTCCAAATACTTATTGTACACTATTTAACAGTATAATTTTTATGGCATCTGTTGGGTTTAGCATTTTTGAAAATGACCCTCTAACATTAAAAACGACAAAATAACGACAACAGCAATAAAAATAATATGACTTTAAGTTTAAGAATTATGTATTCTGTTTTTTTTTTTTTAATGTAACGTAAAATCATTTTTATAAATTTTCATCATCATAATTATTTAAATGATAAATTGAATTTGAAATTTTATAAATTTAGTAGATTAAGTATGATTTGGTTGTATTAGTATTAATATCAAAATTAAATATTTATCTCAGTTAAGCCCATTTATAAAATAAATTTTCAAACACAATTTTATTTTATTTATATACTAACCATTAGTAGTTCTTGGTAATTACTAGGGCAACCCAAAATAAGTTAGAGCTTGTTTTTTTTTTAAAGGATGTAACCATTTAGGCTAAATTCAAGTTCTAATCATAAAATTATAAAAGTTTTATGCTATATATTTTTTGGATCTGTTTTTTTTGCTTATTTTTGATATTTGCTTGTTTTAGGTTATTTTGTAAATATTAGCTACTTTTTGAATTTTTAATAAATTAAGCTTAAATAAGCATTTTTCTTTTGAATTTGATCTTTTTTGCTATTTTTGAGCTGTAGATATTTTGAAAATTGAAGATTTTAATTGAAAGTTGAAAATAGAATAGTTCATGTTGTTGGCTTATCAAAAAATATTTTTAAAATCCAATTTGAATACAATTTCTCTATTGCACCTTTGTTTGACTGACAATGTTCCAAAGAACAAATATTATACTAATTTTAGTTGTAGTAACGATTTTAATGAAAATATATAAAATTTAACCCTTTATTTTTTTTTTATATTAAAAGGCTTATTTTTATATATAAACGGCGTAATTTACTGCTTTTCGAGTTTTTTCTAACGAACTCTAATTAATTTCTGTTGGAATTTATCCAACTTATAGTAGGAAACTGTACTCCTACTATAAGTTGGGTAAATTTACACACATTACGTGTAAGAAAGTGTACACGAAATGTGTAGTATTACATTTCAAATGCGTAAAAGCTTAAATGCTTAAATTTTAAAATTTATATGTAGATTTATCAAATTCTTGCGTAAAAAACATGTTTAATGTGTAAATATGCCTACTAAATATGTAAAAATGCATTTTTAAATACGTAAAAATCCACAAAAATGCGTAATTATAACACGGATATATTGAAAATAATGTTTTTTTTTTTTTATTTGAAAAAAAAGTAAACTTATATGCTTTTTGTTTATAATGATTTCTTATATAAAAATGGATTTTGGGAATCTTTATATCAAGCCAAGATTTTAAGAAATTTTTCCTAAAGAAATAGTCTTAGTTTCTGGGGTATTTGTAAAATAGGGACTCTAGGGAAGCCTCCGATTCTTATCACTTCTCCCTATATAAAATCCTAAGATACTGAAGACTTTTTTACTTGGAAAACGCAATAAATTCGAATGTATGTTTTCATACAAAATGCCTTTGATTCTAAGGAAGTTTTTCCAAATGAAGGCTTCAGACTCGTAAAACTGATTTTTTAAGGAGGTAATCGATATTTTTTTTTCAGATTTGTAAATGACAATGTTTTTATTACTATTAAAGATAGTGCATTTATTTACAAAATTTGTGCGTAAAATTTGAATTAATCAAAAAAAAAAAAAAGACGAATTTCAGACACAAAATGCTTAATTATAAACACATTATGGCCATTATTACATTGTATATGTACTTATGTATATAAAAGTGTGAATAACGCATTTTGTGTTTGAATTTACTCACTAAAAGTTATATTACACACAAATTTACAAATTTTATAGTACACTCAAAAAAAAAAGTTTGTAAAGTCAGCAAAAAATTTTGCTGAGTCAGCAAAATTTTAGTCAGGAGGGTGCTAGCAATAAAATTGCTAATGTCAGCAAAATCTTTTGCTGAAAATCAGCGAGCTGATTTTTAGCAACAAAATTAGTAGATTCAGCAAAAGCTTTGCTAACACTTAGCAGATTAGAAATAACAAAGCCTTGGTAAAAATTAATAAATTTTTTGCTGAATTTTAGTAGACTGAAAAAAAAAACGCAAAAAAATTGTAAAAAAAATTGTAATTTAGTTAATATATTTGCTGAAAATCATAAAACATATTTTTGTGATTCTTTTAAAAATAATTTACAATAATTACGAAATATAAAAATTTATTATAGAAATACATATTAAATTTAAATATTTTCTTTTGTCTTTTATTTTATTAATAGACAATTATTTTCACAAGCCGGTTACAACGCAAAATTTAAGTAGTTTTAATCCTCAATTTTGTTTTATGTATGAAAGAGAGATACAAAAGTCTTCCATGGTTGATTTTTTTATATGTCTTATTAGAGTTGTACTTTTTAGTATCATTTTCCTCTTCTCTACTACATCTTGACATCTGCTTCATTCTGCGTATTTCTTTCATGCTGGTTGTCGTCCACACTATTAATGTGCTAATCAGTACAATTTTTTTTAGCAAAACTAATTAGTAAAACATTAGTATATTAGTAAAGCATTAGTATAAAACAGTTAAGTGCTGAATAAGTATAACAAAAATTTTAGCTGAAAACACGATTTTAGCAAAAAAAATTTGCTAAAAACTAATTTACAAGACGTTTTACTAACTTTTGTACTAACTTATTTTTTTGAGTGTAGGAAAATTACTAACATTTTTTAGAGTGCAGCTTAAAACATTGTTTTAAGATCTGTTTTTTGGTTGCCCTAGAAATTCCTATATCAACTTGAATTTGTTTTATATATTTTCCTACAACACTTTCAAGGTTTTCAATTCGATGATTAAATCGGCCGTATTATTTCCTATAGCATTTTTTTAGATATATCGATTTTTTTTATACATTTAATATAATCGCAATAAAATTGTTTAGTTTAATTAGTTATACAGGATACGGCAATTGAAGTGTTACCAATGTAAATGGGTGTAACTTTTAAAATTAGTTTTAGATTTTATAAAAAAAAAACTAGTGAATTAATGAACTTCGTTCTATGTAAAGTAGTTATAGACTCATTCCATATAAAATCATCAAAAAATATTTTCGGTCTCTGCCCCCTTTAATTTTAACCATACTTGCTACGGAAGGAAAGTTTCATATAAATATGCCATAGCACAAGTCTAGCTCTAACTGTTGTATAAATATCGCGTTTTGAAATATGAAAAAATATCTAAAATTTAACAAAAGTAGTCGTACATAATCGTTTATATCTTTTTAACGGTTAAAGAAACGTGATTCACTGATCCCACATTTTAAAGGCATTGTTATCGTGCTTTAAATAAAATAAGAGAGAAATATTTTTTGAAGGTAAAATACATATGTTACAAAATCCGCGGTTTAAGGCGCTGTATTAAAAAGAAAAAACTGGTTGTTTAAAATTTTCAGAAAAATATATGTTAATTATAATTTATTCCCTACAGTTTTATTAGTTTTTTGTTTTTATATACATCGAGATTATTTTTATGTTATTTTAAATTTATAACGAGCTTCAACCTCCGTATATTTACAAAAATAAAGCAAATCAAAAATATGAGCTAGGTTTTTCGATCTGGCTAAAGATCTCATCAGAACCCGAAGTTTTAGAAAAGCTAGAGCCTTCATAATAGGCAGAACTTTAACAAAAAAACTATTAATCATCAATTTTGCTCCATTATTGTCTTCTTAGTAACCAAGCCCGTGGTTTGGGTTTTTTCCTAACAAGCATCACGACGTTACAAAAACTTTGAAGACCAAAAATGTTCTATTTATATAAAAACATTTCTAGTTTTTACTCTGGCTCAAGTAATATTTTTTTACAGTTTTGTCAGTTTTTTGTTTTTATATACATCGAGATTATTTTTATTTTATTTTAAATTTATAACGAGCTTTCAATATCCGTATATTTACAAAAATAAACCAAATCAAACATATTAGCTAGGTTGATACTAGTATTTCGATCTGGCTAAAGATCTCATCAGAACCCGAAGTGTTAGAAAAGTTAGAGCCTTTATAATAGGCAGAACTTTAACAAACAACCTATGAATCATTAATTTTGCTCCATTCTTGTCTTCTTTTTTAGTCTGTAAAGTTTTAATTTTTTTTTTTCAACAATAATTTTAGATTTTGGGGGTATATTAAAATATCTAAAGATTGATATTGGATCTACTCAGAAACACCAACAACCTATACTGGGTCGCTTTCCAAATATATTTTCACGGTAGCGCACAGTGTAATATTTTTTATAATACATATTGTACAAAAATTTAACTAAAATTTATGGAAATCACAAAAATAAAAAAAAAAATATGGGAAAGTATGAGCCCACAAACTTATTCCAATTTTCGATTTAAGAATGTTGAAATAACTTTCTTCCCTTAAAATGTTCCAAAACAGGTTAACAAATTGTCTCATTTCTCTATTAAAGTTTCATATATTCATATCAATATCTTAAGAGTTTATCCAGGTATACCTTCCTTGTTAGTAATTTCTCAAAACATCACAGGAATATATAACACATAAAAATCCTTTTCAATGAATCTCTTCCACTCTAACAAATATTGTAATTAATCTCAATCTCAAAATTATGTAAAGTCAAAATTTGATGATTTAAAAGTGCATTGCATAGAAAAAAGAACTTTTATGAAAGTTGAACAAAAAAAATTCATTTAAATTCAAATACATTGTTCAACTTGAAATTTGTAAAACTTACAATATTACAACATAAGTACATTTTTTTCACATTTTCATATTACCTTCCAAATTCTTGTAAAAAAGTTTACCTTGGAGTAAAAACTAAAGAGAAACTGGATAAATTACTTTCACACATTGTCTTAAAGAAAAAAGCGTAAAAAATAATTCGAAGCACAAAAAAAAAAAATGAAAGACTCTTAAGGAAACACTTTTGTTAAGAAAATAAAAGATGCCAACAAAAAAGGATTATGTACTTTATGAATAAATAACACTAAATTGTAAAGTACGCTCATATAAAAAAGTTTGTAAAAGTTACAGAAAAATCTTTAATACAGTTACAGAAAAATCTTAAATATTACAGAAAAAATTAACTATTTTTAGGTCAGCAGACCGTTTAGCTAATTTTTTTTTTTTTATCTTTAATTATTAGTAAAGTTAGGGTAGTAGTGAATGAGAGCAGTATATACATTTTAGTAAACCCTTAATGGATATAAGCCAATCTTTTCACCAAAAAATTTGTAATTTGGCATTATTTGTGAACGGGAGACCCACTACAGTCCAAAATGGAGCTTGACATACACATGTGTAATGGCTTTAAATATGGATTTAAATACTTCCAAAAGTCGAGTAATGATGGTTTAGCCAATATGCAGGATCGATTTGTGATACTTCTTTCAGAGACGTTTAAAAGTATGTGAAGAAGTGTTGAAATCGGCTTGAAAATTGGCACACGGAGAGTTTTAGGGTCGCTGAACTCTGAAATCCAATAGGGAAATTATTTGCAAAGTTTCGAAATTAGCTTCAAAATTGTCACTTAGTAGTTTTAGGGACAAAAGACTTTACAAAATTCAAAATGGCGGCTCCAATATGGCAAACGAATTTTTTAAAATTTGATCGGTTTTGTTGTATATTATTAAATGTAAATTTTTTGAGGTTCGATTCTGAAATTGGTTTTTAAAATTCAAAATGGCAGATGAATTTTTTTCATCGGGTTTATATCAAATACTTTTACGAAAAGTTCTCCACGTAAAAAAAAAACTGGGGAATATTATCGGAGTGCTTAGTAATTATACTACTACATAAATTTCAAGTTTCTTGTAAAATATATTATTTTTTTTTTTGCTTGTATATATTTTACAAAATTTTTTAAATATTTTACTAGAACTTTGTTAAACTAACTTGAAACTTATGTAGTTGTATAATTACCAGAAGCGCTTCCGGAAGGCATTATTTAATTAGGAAGCGCTTCCAAAGCATATCCAGAAAGCATGATTTTTGTTCGCAATGTCCCACTTGGTATGTCTCTTTTAAGCAGGTGAAAAGCGCTTCCTTCATGCGCTCTTAGAAGCAATAAATTCATGCCTTCTTAGGCAATAAGAAGCGCTTTTTTGTTTGTTGACAACATTAATGCTTCATGGTATGCATTCTTTATTGCTTCATTGTAAGCATTATTCATTGCTTCAAAGAAGTCATTTTGCGAAGCACTACAGAATGCCTTCAGTAATTGCTTTATAGTATTCAAGGCGGTGAAGTGCTATTTTAGAAGCATAAAATGTAGTTACTGCTTACCAAATCCAGGTTATTTTTTGCTAGGTAAGCACTTCGATAATATTCCCCAGCTTTTTTCTGAGAGTAGCGGTCGCATATGGAGGAAGTTTTTTTGAAAATTGATCGTTTTCATATAAAATATATTTTTGGAAGGCTTTGTGGGTCGCTGGGAATGAACCTGAAATCGCATTTAAAATATTTATAATGGCGCATCCAATATGGCGGATGATTTATGAATACGAATCTGAAATCTGATTTCAAAATGGCAGATAATTTGATACCACACCCACCAATTTTCAGAACAGTTATCCGCCATTTCGATTTTTTTAAATCTGATTTCAGATTCGTATTCAGCGACCTCTAAAACTTAAAAAAAAAAATATTTTATATAATTCGACGATTTTCTAAACAAATCATTCGCTATATTGGATTCTTAATATTTCAAATCTGATTTCTGATACGTACACAGCGATAACTAATGCTTTCCTAAAAAATAATTAATACCTAAACGATCACTTTTCAAAATAAAAAAATTCCGCCGCATTGTCTACACCATTTTTTATTTTTAAAATCTGATTTCAGATTCGTAATCAGAGACTAATAAAAAAATTTCAAAGAAATATTTGATATAAATCCGATGACTTTAAAACAAAAAAATCATCCGTCATATTAAATCCGAAATCTTGAATTTTGAAAATCTAATTTCAGATTCATATTTAGCTGCCCAAAAAAACTTTTCCTATTATAATATACAATAAAATCGATCACATTTAAAAGAAATCATCCGCCATACTGGATGCGGCATTTTGAGTTTTGAAAATCTAATGTCAAATATGTATCCTAAAAACTATTAAGTGACAATTTTGAAGCAAATTCCGAAACATTTGTAAATCATACGCCATATTGGATCTAAGAATTTGAATTTAAAAAATCTGATGCAAGATTTCTATTCAGCGACCCCAAAAACCCAGCGTGCGCCAATTTTCAAGCCGATTTTCTCACTCCTTTACATATTCTAAAGTGTCCCCAAAATTACTTTCCCAACTCACGTCTCAACTTTTGCTCTGAACAATGAAATGCTAAAATAAGTAAAAATTTTAACAAATAAGGTTAAAATTTTTTTTTTTTATTAGCTTCAAAAAGTAGTAAAAATTTTTACTAAACAAATTATTTTTTACTGTCCGAATAAAAAGCTTTTGTACTAAAAGCTTTAAATTTGGACATAAAACGTTTCACAAACTTTTCTAATTACTTTTTTATTTGAGTGTATATATTTTTCAACTTAAAGTCAAATAATAATGCTTAAGAAAAAATTGACCCATAACATAATGAGTTAAGGTTTAAAAATAAAAAAGGTGTTGAAAAAGAATGGCTTTAGAAAGAAAATGGGTTAGCTAAAGTATTATTAAAAACAAAAAGAAATAATTACGTAAATACGCAAGGATTATGGTAGACAAGGCCAATGTATTAACGGTTTTAATTATAACAAATTATTAAAAAACTATAAACGAGCTTCTTAAATAACGAATTTTTTTTTTTTTTTTTTTTTTTTTTTAAAGAGAGGCAACACTCAGGAAATACTTCCTATATTTTTAGTATGTTGCTTTCTTTGGAAAGGGATAGAATAGAGATGAAAGGTGGGGAAAGATGAAGGGCTTCAGACATGGCAACACTGTAATTGCGCGAGATGATAAATCTTAGAACAGTTGTTGCTCGCCACCTGATGGAGAGTTGGCGAACTTATTGAAGCTTTTTGGTTCATAGCCCTGATTCATTATTTTACTTCGGTGGGGTTAATTGCTATGGGAACACCGAAGGTGGACATTGCGATACGTATGAGGGATAGAAAAAAACTCATACATATTAATTTGATGTTGCCGGCACCGGGGATCGAACCCGGGACCTTCTGTGTAAAAGTCCAACGCGCTAACCATTACACCACAACGCCCATTAATTAAAGATTTGATTTAGAAATTCCGAAATGTACTAAAAAATGTAAATTTGTAAAGGGTGGTTAAATTGTAAGGGCCGATGTTGAATGTGAACCACACCTAAATGTCAAGTTTTTTTTCTGCATTTAATTTGACATTTCTCAATTTCAGACTAACTTAATTTGAACCATGGAAAGATACACAATCGAGCAACGCGTTAAAGTTATTCAGGCTTATTCTGAAAATGGGCGTTCAAATCAAAAGGCATATCGTGCACTTCGTGATTTTTTGGTCAATTTAATCGTCCAAATGTGCGTACAATCGGAAAAATCGTCCAAAAATTTGAGCAAACCGGGTCTGTAGGGGATGTGAAAACACCAGTGCATGCTCGTACAGCTCGTACTGCAGAAAATATTGCTGCTGTTAGCGATAGTGTGGCTGAAGAGCCGTCCCCCTCAACTCGTCGTCGTGTTCGCTATCGTGAGATGATAACGAACCTTTTATGGCCCGCATTGGAAGATATGGATGTTGACGATATGTGGTGTGACGGTGCCACTTGCCACACAGCTAACGAAACAATGGCTCTTTTGCGTGACAAATTCAATGACCGTATTATCGCACGTGGTGGCGATGTCAATTGGCCGCCAAGAACATGCGATTTGACACCGTTGGACTTCTTTCTTTGGGGTTATTTGAAAGAAAAGGTGTACGTCGATAAGCCAGCAACAATTTAAGAGCTAAAGGATGAGATAATTCGGCACATTAACGGCATATAACCTCAATTATGCCTCAGCGTCAATGAAAATATTCATCATAGGATGGAGGTGTGCCGCCTAGGTCGCGGCGGCCATTTGGCCGATATTTTGTTCCATACATGATTGAACCATACCAATATTATCATAATAAAAAGAAATGACAATAATTTCCTAAATTATCTGTGTTTAATTCAAAATCAACATCGGCCCTTAAAATTTAACGACCCTTTATTTAATTTGAGACCCCTAGTTTCTTGGGGAAGTTTTTTTTAGCAATCTTCGTAGTTTACGTTTTTGCTATATGCCTTTTGACAAAAATAATTGAACCACCCTAGGTATAAGTAGTATAAGGTTTTTTGTTTCATAATATTTTCTTTTTTCTGGAAAATATTTTGTTAAGGTTATGAAATTTAAGCTTATGAAGAAATTATAATCATGAATACTCATTATTTTTGAAAGCCAACAAAATCTTTAATTTTTGTTTTATTTTCTATAAAATGATTTTTGATGAAATCACTGTGTTGTATACGTTTAAAAAAATGTTTAAATTCCCTTGAAGTTTTAATGAATAAACAACAAAACGAACTCATAAAACCAAACATTTGAATTTTTATTTAAAGTATGTGTGAATATTAGGGTTATAACTATTGACCTTTTTGCAAATATAAACTTTTACCTATCTTAGTCGTGAAGTATATAAAAATTATAAAGAAGCGTAATATAACTTTTTCGTGGTTTTTAAAAAAGTTCCCCCATTTTGAAGTTTCGAAAATAGTTTTTTGTTAAACTGAACTAAAAACCAAATTTTCGCAAAATTGTGGAGAAATTAGACTATATATAAAGGGTCCGCCATCTAACTTTTTTTTCAACTAGTGCTTATTTCGTGAATGGTAACACTTAGCTCATGTCTGATTTGACAGAGAATTAGTTTTATCCTTCCGCTGAACGAATATGGTTGTGTATACGCTTGGCGTCTTAATGCGGGTGGTAGAATATTACTAAGAACAGGAGTTTATAGATCAGTTAGCGTTACCCAGGGTGTGCCTGCAAACAATGTAGTTCACGGAGGCGATCTATATTTCACTATAACTAGGCCAAAAAAAAAACAGCTATAAAACAATGTTTTAAGTGCTTTGAAAAAGCTCGTCGAACAGTCAAATAAGCCGTTTAAATGTTAAAGTAAGACGTTAAATTTATAAACAAAAATTAAAGCTTTGGGTTTTAATTTTTTTAAAAGTAAGACATTTTCAAAAACGTTGAAAGTCCTTGGTAAGTAGAAATCCAAAATATAACAAGTTTCAACATCCGTATATTTACAAAAATAATGCAAATTAAATATATTAGCTAGGCTGATACATGTATTTCGATCTGGCTTAAGATCTCATTAGAACCCAAAGTTTTAGAAAAGCTAGGGTATCCAGAATAGGCAGAGCTTTAACAAAAAACAAATTAATCATCAATTTAGCTCCACTCTTGTCTTCTTAGCAATCGAACAATTGGCTAGGGTCTTTTTATAACAAGCATCATGACACCACAAAATTTTGAAGACCAAAAATGTTCTACACTGCGTTACAAAACTACAATTACATATTAATTTCACTAAATTTCGTAAGATGAAAAAAGTAGAAGAGTTTAACGGGCATAAAAGTAAAACCAATGAAAAATTAATAATATTAAACATAATATGTCTCAGAACACTTAAATTAATATATCACCCGGTGTTATCATTTTGGGGTTGGCAAAGCACTTAAATCTTCAGAAATACAACAAAATGTTTATAATTTCAAGATTAGAATTTTTATTCAATCTCAATAGTTCTATCTTTCCAAATAAAAACAACCTCTAGCTCGTTTTTTTAGTTGCCCTAGTTATAACCCTAGTGAATATATGTTTGTGTAATTTATTTTTTCTAATGATGACTATTATACACGGAATGTCAAATGCCAAGTTTATTTATATGATTTTATTTTCTAATATGTATGTATTTAATGAGTTCGTATGAATGAATTTTTTTTTGTAATAACTGAAAAAGAAATTTAAAACATTCAACCATCAAAAGGTTATGCACTAATCTGGCTCCAATTGATTTTTACACTCAACAAAATTAGAACATCAAAGCAGACAAAAAGGCACACAATCTATAGTTACAGGTTTTAAAATTGTTTTGCTTGGGGGATGGCAACCATTACTGGTGCAAAACCGATTTATAATTTTCCAAATACCCAAAAATGCTATATAAAACGCTCCCGTTATTACGATGAGGGTTTAATTTATACTAATATATAACGTAAATGATAACGCTTAAAATTAATTCAACCGTTTAAAAAGTCACAACTTTAACTGATACCGTTATTCGTATGACAATTTATCGGTGCATATTTGATGTTGCAGGAGAATTTTAACAGTTACTGATATAAGCTACGATTACTCGTCCACTTTTCGAAGTAAAATTACGACCATATAACACACAAATTTTAAATAATGAAAATGAAAATTATTCAAGTTCAAGGCCATACTCTATATTTCTTTATTAGGATATTGCCCTAACAAATAATCTAAAAAGTTTTTGTTTTCAAGTTTTTCGATTCACCACTTTCAGGAATGTGTTGATAGATCTATTTCGGGAATTTTCTAGGTTCCCATCATCAGAACACGTTTTGAAAGAAGTGACAATCATATGCAAAACATCAAACATTCATATAAACTAGTTTTCTCACTAAATGAGAACTAATATATGAGCTCGAAATTAAAGATTATAACCATTGATCAAAAATAAATTGAAAACTTGTTTGTTATGTGCAAGGTCTAAACAATACACGTTTTTTTGTTTTTTCTCCTTTTTATTTTCACACTTGTTTTGTTTAAAAACAGAATGTAAAGGGGGAGTAAACAAGACCGTACTTTGTCTTTTATACAAGTTTGATATAATTTTTATTAAAAATAAAAGTTATGTTTTTTCGACTTTTAATTGTGCAATGAAAATGAAAGTTATTCAGATTCGAGGCCATACTCTATATTTCTTTATTATTATTAACAAATAATCTATATAATTTTTGTTTTCAAATTTATTAATTTACCACTTTCAGGAATGTGTTAATTTTAAATAATGTTTACAATTTTGGTAAAAAAACAGCAAATTTTCCATCGTTTAGCTTAACGTTTTAGTTAGTATTATTATCGAAACGATAGCAATTAAGGTCTCGTTATGAATAAAACGATATAGGGTTTCTTAGAGAATGTGTCGCCTGGTTAAATCCTTATAGAAACAACAGTAAAATAACGGTGAGAATATCGAATTGTTTAGGGTTTTCAAATGGTTTTTAATTTCTTTTAATTAATTTCTTTAATTTAATTTTTAAAATTTCGTTGGTGGAATTCGAAGAGCCAGATTTGGGATTTTACTAATTTTCACCATATTACACAACACAACAAAAATACATTTTTTGTACAACTTTCTACTAAAATTATTTTAAGTATTTTGAGATCCTAACCACAAATCTGAAGTCTAAGAATTTTCATTAATTCGCCTTTTCGAGTTGTGGGTAATTCGTGGTTTAACCCGGGCGCGAAGTTTTTGTAAAGAATTCGTTCATTTCGTACTTAGTGGTCCGATTGCAATGACATTTTTAACACGTAATTGCTGTAAGCAACTTTTTACATCTTGCGGGGTTTCAATACATTAGGTATATGTTGGAGTATCTTTCGGTGGGTTAAAGTTGATAGTTAACTGAGAAATATGTAAAATTTGGAAACGGCAGGAAGAAAAGCATATCCAAATCAAAGGACTTTTTAACACAAATATCTTCTACATGACCAGACCATTCAGAAAACTGTACATGAAATAAAACATATATCTGGACTCTTGGTGTTTTTTGGAGAAAAAATTTTAATTGTTTTTTTTTTTTTTTGTAACTTTTACTTTATGGCACTAATTTCTTTTATTTTATCAAAAACTTATTTTGTTAAATAAAAAATATTTAATTTGATTTGGTGCGGGTTCGGAGCAAAACTGGAGCTCGGTCCAAATTTGTAATTTCACAATGGGAATATTTTGGAAATTATACGAGATAACCCACTCATGTAAGAAACAAAGCAGAGAACTCGAAATTTTTTATAAAAAAAATTCCCTTTTTGGGGGTGTCTGTTAGGTCTTTTTGGGAAAAAGGGTACACTCAAAAAGTAAGTTAGTAGAAAAGTTAGTAAAACGTCTTGTAAATCAGGTATACTATTTTTTAGGAATTTTTTTGCTAAAATCGTGTTTTCAGCTAAAATTTTCACTTAACTGTTTTATACTAATGCTTTACTAATATTATACTAATGTTTTACTAATAAATTTTGCTAACAAAAATTTTGCTGATAAGCACTATTATAGTATGGACGAAACCCAGATTGAAAGATATACGCAGAATGAAGCAGATGTCGCGGAATGTCAAGATGTAGTAGAGAAGAGGAAAATGATACTAGAAAGTACAACTCTAATAAGACATATAAAAATATCAACCATGGAAGATTTTTGTATCTGTTTTGCATACATAAAACAAAATTGAGGATTAAAACAACTTAAATTTTGCGTCGTCACCGGCTTGTGAAAATAATTTTCTATTAATTAATTAAAAGACAAAATTAAATATTTAAATTTAATATGTATTTCTAAACTAAATGTTCATAGATTAATAATCTAGTGTGGTCAAATTGCAAACAAACATATACAGACATGTAGACAGAGTAAAGCGAAAGACAAAGACACATATCTTAGGTAGACTTTTATGGTTCCTTTTTCGTATTGCAAAAAAGGGTTGTTTTTTTCGTTTCGTTTGTTTTTGTTTATTTTTTCGTTTCATTTCTATAATTATCTTCGGCAGTTGCGTCCTTTAAAAGATAGCATCATTTGGACAACCATTGATGTAAGTAGTTGAAAGAAAATTTTTGTTATGTTATATATATTTATTTCTATATATTTTCAGATATTAAATTAATTCATGTCGTCAATGTGGGAAAATGAAAATTTTTATATTTCGTAATTATTTTTAAAAGAATCACAAAAATATGTTTTATGATTTTCAGCAAATAAATTAACTAAATTACAATTTTTCTACAAATTTTTTGCGTTTTTTTTCAGTCTACTAAAATTCAGCAAAAAATTTATTAATTTTTAGCAAGGCTTTTGTATTTCTAATCCACTAAGTGTTAGCAAAACTTTTGCTGAATCTACTAATTTTGTTGCTAAAAATCAGCTCGCTGATTTTCACCAAAAGATTTTGCTGGCATTAGCAATTTTGTTGCAAGCACCCTCGTAACTAAAATTTTGCTGACTCAGCAAAATTTTTTGCTGACTTTACGAACTTTTTTTTTTTGAGTGTATTTATATCATATTTGAACTCGACATTCAATTCTATGTCAAAAATTATTTTAAAAAACTATTTTCACAGATTTTGAAGTGCACCGTTTAGGTCATAGAGTGGACGGAAATCCCTTTTTGCAAAAACTTTTCAAAATAATATTTATAATCACACAGATTAAAAGGGTATTACCAACTGAGAATAATAGTACCAACATTTTCGATATATCGCTAACCGCTAAAAAGTTATTAAGGTATCAGTTTCATAAAAAATAATATAATATATTTTTTTTAATTCACACAATGAACATGTATTTTGAGCTACGAAAATTGCCACAAACATTTTCAATCCAGTGCATTTTAGTAGAGACAACATTTTGAAAACTCAATAATTTTTTATTTTGTTACCATAAAGCAAACATTTTTGCACCGTGTTTCTCATCTCATATCTGACCAACGCGCTCATGTGGTAGGTAGTGCAATTTTATTGATCCAAAAGCACAAAAAGTGATGATAACTAGGGTTTTTTGTAAAAAAAAATATAAACAGACGAAATTGCCTAAAAATGTGTGTAAAAAAGACTCTCATTTGAAATTTTTTTATTTAAAATTTATAGACGAATTTTTTTTGACATCTGCATAGAACTAGTTTAAATATATAAAAATTTCGAGTTTTCACAGCTTCAATTAATATTCTGAATTGAAAGCGGAAATTGTGATTTTTCATTAATCTTGTATGAATTGAATACAAATTATAAATATGATGTGAGCAAGTTCAAGATGATTTGTTTTTTGTTTATTAGTTAATAAAAAAGTTTTCCTTCCTCTAATTTAAAGCAGACTTATCTACTGACAGGTCCTTACCTGTTCCATTTCGCGTCACCCAAAATCTTCAGAGAACCAATGTAGAAGGGGTAAAAATTGTTGCCCAAATTTTGAAGGAAAAAGATCAACGCTAACAAATCGTTCATTTACTTCATAAGTCAATAAATGAGTTAATGATGCAGATTTATTACATATATCATGCTTTCTATTGAGAACAAATTTCATATTAATAGCATGTATACTTTTCGAGATAGAGGATAATATATTTTATTTTTTCTTTAAAGTGGGTACAAAGAGTACACACTTCATAAAGAAACTGTGCTAGTCACCGATCTCTCGATAATTAGCAAATTCCCACACAACTCTCACTAAGAGAAAAATACATTAAAACCTCCTATTTATAAAAAACATGACCAAATAAATAAAGAAAGGGTAGAGCGAGGCAGATATGGATTGAAAACTTTATAGACATTTTCTGCAAAATCGTGTTTTTTGAGTTATGTCAGTCTTGCAGTAAATGAGCGAAATGATCTTGAACTTGAATAATCTTGCTCACATCATAATTCATGATAAAAGATCAAAAATTAAACTTTTGGTTTTAATTTTTTAAAATTTAAAAGTAAAACATTTGTCAATTTATAAATATTTAACTTAAATTCGTTTGAAACTAGGTAAACAAAATGAAAACATTAATAATTAATACTTCAAACTTGTAGGAAAATAGAAACAAAAAAATAAAGAAAAATATCCAAATTTTTTTTTTAAAGTTTGATTTCACCTGAAACCGATAATGTGATTTTTCTCACATTCTTTGTAAAAAGCGGTAATCTGCTAGAAGCAACAATACAAAGCGGTGATTTATAGACTATATGAAAATATGGATTATTAGATATTGTTGTAAGTTAAAAATATTCCAAAGATATTATTCCAGTATTCATAATTTTGTCTTTATAAATAAATCATTTGGCAGTTTTTTTGTTGTCATATGATGTGTTTTGTGTTAATAAATTTATTTTTGAATGTGTTTTGTGTTAATAAATTTATTTTTGAATTATATAAAATAAATAAAATAAAAGACGAATTTTTCAAGCATAAATTATTTAAAATTTATTTACTTTTACTTGAAAGGGAAATCCCGGGATCTCTTGATATTTGAAAAAATTGCCGCTGTACCGGGAAATGAAAAAGTCCGTTAAATAAAAAATCCTAAAGATAACGCAAAATAAAGAAAGTTTCAACTTTTCTGACGAACTCTAATGTGTATATAACAATACATGTTTTTAAAGAAAATTATACTTCTTTTACTGTTCTAACAACAAAACGTATTTTGTTACAAACCTTTTAAAGAGTGCTTCTTGTTAGATGGATTACACAAAGAACTGTACAAACTAACAAAAAGATATTCCTGTACTTTAAAAAATCAGTTAAAGAAATACAATTTCTTAAAAGTAAACTAAAAGAAATACTTTTTCTGCAAAGAGTACACCCAGAAAACAGACTCGGTAGTAGCAACCATATTTGTAGCCAATCTAATGGTTCAGTTGCAGCTATCAGATATTTTGGTTGCTATCACCGAATTGAGGTGATAGCTGAGGCAATCAAAATGATATTGTCGTTACAGATTTTCTGTTGTTTCAATGGAATGACAACCGAAAAATTTGGTAGCAACAACCGAATCATTCGATTGACAACAAATACGGTTGTTGACAGTCTGTTTTTTTGGGTGTACTGAAAGATTGATCAAAATAAAACACTTTTATAATTGTTTTTCCATTGAAAATGGTACTTTTTAGTTTTGATTTGCAGAAATGGTATTAGTGTTAGTGATCTTTGGAAGAAAAAAATGTTTTTTGTTAAATAAACTTCGTTCATTTAAGCATTTTTAACAAAAACTCTAATAAAGAAATATAGAGTATGGCCTCGAACTTGTACAATTTTCATTGCACAATTAATGGTCGAAAAAAATATAATTTTTATTTTTAATAAAAATTATATTAAACATTTTTTTTTTTTTTTTTTTTAAGAATCTTATAACCAATATGTATCTTTTGCTTAACCCTCTATCTGGCAAAAGATGTTTTGCAACGAAATTCATACCATGTGCTCCACTCGATAAAACAAATAATAAGTTCTTCAACAAAATTGTTTATCGTTGACTAATTAAAGCGACATGAGATAAAATATTTTTGGATGCATTTTGGAAACTAACGCATATAAAGCATATAAAAAAAAACAAAGTTTTGGGCAAAAAATATTTCTCTTACCAAGATATAACCACACTCTAAAAACTATTTTTTGTCTGCTCCTATTTAAGAAGATATCACGATTTTCGCTTTTTTGGAAAAAGCGAAATTAGGCGAAAAAGTATCGAAATTTCAATTTATATAGTTCAAACTTCAACGCTTTGCTATTAATACTTAATGTCTTCCTTCTGCCAAATTTCATAAAAATCCGTCTATTAGTTTATAAGTTAAGGCGATGTCCTTTAGAGGAATCCTGATAAAATCCTGTGAGTCCTTGGACAAAAGTAATGACTTGTTATTAAAGATAAAGCTTCAATCTTACTTATATTTTATTATAAAGAGTTTTTAGTCAACTTAAATTGGTTTTTTAGATTTTTAAAAACTATATTATTTTTTAAAAATAATTAGTTTTTGCAATTTTACGAAATTTTAAAGCCTTCACGCTTCTAAGCCGTGGACGGCACACGAAAATTTATTCGAAAAATATTTAGAAAATTTAGTTTTTTATCGGAATATATAAGTATAAAACGCTCATTTGACGCATTTGTGGTAAATTTTATGAAGGCTACCCTGAGGCAGCCTTACCTGTTAGAGGGTTACAAGATTAATAAGTAACTTCCAGTTATGGGAAATAACACTAAATACATGTCCTTAAAAGGGTACTACAGTGACTTTCTTTGAAAACCTCCTAAAACTATTCTTCTGCGAAAGAGTACTTTTTAAAGTACACTCACAATAGTTTTTTCGTAAAGACTACTGAATATACACATTAAATCAACTGAAAATCAGTAACAAAGAAAGAACTACTTACTTTTTGTTTAAAACAATTGTATTTTTTAGTTTATAAAAACTTTTTGTTTTATATATAAAATTTTAACTGAACCGTACTTTCGGTAATAGTTAAAATATTCAGTTAATATTTTATAAAAAAGTTGTTCTATGTATTATATTGGGTATTGAAATAAACGAAAAAAATCTATTGTTTTTACCGATTTTGTTAATTAATTTTTTAACAGTTGTTTATTTTGTTTATTGAATAACTGACAGAAAGTTAAAAAATATATTTCTTTGATAATTTAACTTTGTATTCCACTGAAATAACTTTACCGATTAACTTTGAAAATAACTGTTGAATATTTATGGAAAACTTCTTGTGAGTGTTCATGTTTTATATTTGATCTTATAAATAATATTTCATTTTGTTTATGCCTTTTTTTACATAAACAATGGCTGCAATTATATTATCATTATTTAGTATAATTGATTTATCGTTAATGAAATAAACATTTGTTTTATTTATGGCATTAAATTACACACACACACTCACAGAGAAGACAATTTACAGTTTGTTTTTGCAAACCATGACATGGCAAATGAAAGAAAATGTATCTAAAGACACTTTAAACGCACATTAAAAGCATTGACTGTAAAAAACACATCCACCACTATCACTTCATTAAAAACAGAAATTTCAGTTGGAAATTAAAAACATTTTAATTAAAAAAGCAAATAATATCTCTTAATATCGCTAACATTTTAACTTAAATATTTTGTATACACTCAAATAAAAAAGTTAGTAAAGTCATCAAAAAATTTTGCTGAGTCAGCCAAACTTTAGTCAGGAGGATGCTTGCAAAAAAACTGCTAATGTCAGCAGAACCTTTTGCTGAAAATCAGCGGGCTGATTTTTAGCAACAAAATTAGTAGTTTCAGCAAAAGTTTTGCTAAAACTTAGTGGATTAGAAATTAATTTATTTTGCTGAAAATCATGAAACATATTTTTGTGATTCTTTTTAAAAAAATTTACAATACGTTACAAAATATAAAAATTTTCATACTCCCACATTGACGACATGAATTAATGTAATATCTGCAAATATATAGAAATAATTATATATAACATAAACAAAATTATCTTTCAACTACTTACATCAATGGTTGTCTCAATGATGCTATCTTTTAAAGGAACTCTAATGCCGCAGAGAATTATAGAAACGAAACGAAAAAATAACACAGTGTAACATATACAACCCTTTTTATGCAATAAGAAAAAGGAAACATAAAAATCTTTCTGTCTACCTGATGTATATTTGTTTGTAACTTGACCACTCAATTTGACTACAAATACACATTTAATATTTTTTAAATTTAAATATTTTATACAATTACTTTCACAAGCCGGTGAAAACACAAAATTTAAGTTGTTTCAATCCACAATTTTGTTTTATGTATGAAAAACAGATGCAAAATCTTCCATGGTTGATTTTTTTATGTGTCTTACTAGAGTTGTACTTTTTAGCATAATTTTCCTCGTCACTACTACATCTTGACATCTAATTCATTTTGCGTATAACTTTTAATCTGATTGTCGTTCACACTATTGATGTGCTAATCAGCACAATTTTTTTTAGCAAAATATATCAGTAAAACATTAGTAAAATATTAGTAAAACATTAGTTCAAAACAGTTAAGTGCTGACCAAGTATAACTAAAATTTTAGTTTAAAACATAATTTTTGCAAAAAATTTGCTGAAAAATAGTATACCTGATTTACAAGCTTATTTGTTTGAGTGTAGTATTTCTGAGTTTTAATTGGATTTTAATATGAAAACAAAAACATTAAAACATATTTTGTTTTCTTTAAAATATATAACAATTTTAATTTAAATTTAATTTTATTACATTTTAATGATTTTTAATATGTTTGCTCTATAATTTAAAAAGTTAACATTAGGGTTATAACTTTTTTTTAACAATACAAAATACAGGGTACGACGTTATGTACCATATTGTACGGATAATAAAAGTAGTCAATTCGGAACGAAAACAGCGTTTCTTGATGTGTTCGAAGAAGAATAGAGGATAATATGGCAAATATTGCTCTTGAGTTCTAACGGGCATTGCTTATTGGTGGTAAAGATTTAAAGTTTATATATGGAAATCTTCCATTTGTCTTGATTTTCGTGATCTTTGATTTAATAATGGTTCTGTCTAAAAAAATCATTATTCCTTCTCTACAAATCACAAACAAACTTTTTGTAAATACAAACAATATTTTACTTGAAATTACTCCCATACTTGATCTTGTAAATACAAACAACTTGATTGTTAAATTTATTTCAATAACATAGTTAACAAACTAATTTGTTGCAATTCAAACGAAGTTGTTGAGTTGATTGTTGACTTTCAAACAAATAGTTTGTCATAATAACAAACGGGATTGTTAAAATGAGAAAACAATTAAAAAATTGTTGTTTTTTGATAACATTTTAAAAAAATCATATATATTTTTTTTAAAACAATTTATTTTTGATTAAAAAGAAATTCATAAATCAAAACATAACAAAACGTAAAAATGAACTTATTAATCATTTTAATGTAAAATAATTCATAACATATAACATAACATAAAAAAAATATTGTTCTTTTTCTTTTGCATTATTTTTTTTTTTTTTTATAATTTAACCAATACTCAGGGGATGCCCCCTACTCATGCAGTGCATTGTATTGATCAGGAAAATAAGGTATGGGAAGGAGGAAAGATGGAGTAGTGTTTGTGAATATTTGATTTAAATTTTTCTAAATTGTAAGTAACAGTGAAGACTTCTGCGGGAAGTTTGTTCCACATACGAATCGTTCGACTAAAAAACGAATTTTCTCTGTAATGCGTTGTGCGAAACACAGGACAATCAACTACAAACGGATGTGCTCTACTAGATAAGCGAGTATTACGAATAAAAACTCGGGCTCGTGGAATAAGTTCACTTATCTCAGCTGAGCATCTCCCATGGTAATATCGATAGAAAAGTGTCACACAACCCACATTCCGACAATGCTCCAATGAATCAATAGAGTTGGATACACTACTGTCATTGATATGCTTCACCGCCCTCCCCTGAACACGGTCCAGAAGCTTCAGAATAGACAATGGAGCCCCTGCCCATTTTCTATTTTTTTTTTAATATTTTCACTTTTCAATTTTTTTTTTTACCGTTCGCGCGTGTGTATAACAAAAATTTAAATATGTTGCTAACTTTTAGCTTGTTGCTATCTCTTTCTTATGCGTGTAAAGAATGATAGGTACGAGTCTTGCATATTATTATATTTCTAAACATTAAAACGCAGTAAAAATCGCCGAAACGCAGATATACTTTTAATAATTTTCTTTTTGAAAATGAAAATTATTCAAGTTCGAGGCCATAATCTATATTTCTTCATTAGGATATTGTCCTAACAAATAATCTTAGAGTTTTTTGTTTTCAAATTTATTATTTGACCCTTTCAGGAATGTGTTGATAGATCTATTTCGGGAATTTTCTAGGTTCCCATCATCAGAACACGTTTTGAAAGCGGTAACAATCCCATGCCAAACATCAAACATACATATGAACTAGTTTACTCACTACATGAGAACTAATATACATATGAGTTTGAAGTTAAAGATTATAACCATTGATCAAAAAATAAATTGAAAACTTGTTTGATGTGCAAGATCCACCTCTGGTGGATATTCAATACACGTTTTTTTTGTTTCTCTCTCCTTTTTATATTTTGTTTAGTTTCTAAGCAAAACAGGGGAAGTAAACTTGGCGGTACTCTGCCTTTTATACAAGTTTGTTATAATTTTTATTAAGAATAAAAATTATGTTTTTTCGACCTTTTAATTGTGCAATGAAAATGAAAATTATTCAAGTTCGAGAATTTTTTTTCAAGTTCAAGAATTTTTTTTTTTTTTTTTAAGAATTTTATAACGAAGATATACTTTTTGCTTAAAAGATTAATAAGTGCCTTTCAGTTATGGGAAATAACACGAAATACATGTCCTTAAAAGGGTACTACAGTGAATTTCTTTGAAAAACACCCAAAAATATTCTTCTGCGACAGAGTACTTTTTAAAGTACACTCACAATATTTTTTTCGTAAAGACTACTGAATATAGACATTAAATTATCTGGAAATCAGTTACCAAAAAAATGACTACTTACTTTTTGTTTAAAACAATAGTATTTTTTAGTTTATTTTCAACTGTTGAAAAATTAATTGCCAAAATCGGTAAAAGCAATAGTCTGTTTTCGTTTATTTCAATACTGAAAATAATATAACAACTTTTTGTTTTAAATATAACATTTTAATGAAATGAAAGTTGGATTTTAACAACTTCATTTGTCACTTCAAATTTGGTGATATTTTTATCTGTGTATTAACTTGTATCACTAACATGGAGAATTATAAAAGCCAACAAATGTTACAAAAGCATACTTGCCAGATGCCATCAAAGGGTTAACTTGATTTTCTCTCAAAATATACCTTGTAACAATATAATTGTTGGGTATTGCAGTTGTTTCATGATTACACTTAGAACACTATGTAGGTAAAGACCACTGCAAATGTAGTTAAAAACAAATGACATTTCACTTAAAGAAGGGACGACTTACATTTCAGTAAATTCAACTAACATTGCCATTTGTTTTTCAATGTTCAAGAAATGAACCACAATTGTAGTAAAAAGGAACTACATATATTAGTAAAAAATAAAAAAACATTTATTTTTTTTGTTTTTTTAAATAACAAAAAACTACCCTAAAAAATTCATGTAAAATCATAGAACAGTCATTTGATGTGGTTTGTTTTTTTAAATGAACTACAAGATTAGTAAAAAATTAAATTTGTTCTACAAATGACTGACATTTACACTAAAAATAAAGAAATTATATTACAATCCAAACAACTACAGATTTTTAAAGCAAAATTTCTCTGAGTGTAGTAAACATAAGTTACGAAGATATAATATAAATTATGCAAATATTTTGCGATGACATCATTCTTTCTCTTTGGAATTGCGGGAAATATGTTTTGTTCAATCATTATATTAGTTTCTATTGTAGTAATATTATTAGCTTCAATTTTGTCAAAAAAAAACCCAAAATCATCTTCTCGTCTACCATTTTCAGTATATTTTATAATTTTTTATTTTTTAATTTTTATAAAATTTTTATAAAAAATCAAAAATTATAAATTTTTTGGTATTTATCAAAAACTAAAAAAATTATTGTAATTAAAAAAATCGTACTGAAAATGATAGACGAGAAGATGATTTTAGGTCAAATCCACATTCAAAAGGAAAAGCTTTTTCTCGGTCTACAATAGTTTAATCCAAAACTTAATTGCAGTGGGTGCGGAAGCTTTTTTTAACGATAGCGAAAAAGTCAGATCGTGGTTCTTAATATTTTTTTTATGGTCTACACTTATATGCCATGTATTTTTTGATATTTCAAAAAAATGCATCAAGTTATAACCCTAGTCTACAGAGTTTGTACCTATTTTTTATAATATTTTCTCAAGAATTATTGTAATTATTGTTAATTTTATAGGATTTGAAAAGTTTCACATTATTGTCGTAATCGTTAAGTTTTTATTGTCCTAAATTATGACTAACAGATGTTTAATTTCGCCTACATTTACATTAATTCTGCATAAAATTTTACATTTTATATTTACGTAGGTTTAAGCTTAATATTAAATTTACTTTTTTTTAGTTTATTCTTTTATTTATGAGAAGATAAGTGTCGCAAAGTGTAACTTTGGTTGTAATGCAATTTGTTAAAATGTTTATAAATCATAGTATAATGACTTAAGGGAATAATAATAACATAAAAACCAAATACGTTTATTATAATTTATACATCAAATAAACATTATGATAACAAAATTTAGAGAAATATTATCATTATGTATTTACATTTTTTAAAAAAGTTTTCTTTATTTTCTTTGTAGGCATGGAAAGGGGATGTGAAAAATAAATTTTTGCTAACTTTGGGTATTTATTTTGTACTTAAAACTAAACGAGTGTTATTTAACAAAATATATTATTAGATTAAGGGTTCGAGTAAAATTTGTTCACCTTAATCCCGCTTGTGAAACATTAAACCAAATCAGAATGAAAATAGTTTTAAAACAAAAATTTTCAAGGTTGATCCAAATTTTTAATTAATTAATAGTAAAAATTGCAAAAAAAAAAAAAAAAAAAAAAATAGGTAAAGCGTTTTGCTTAATAACTTGTAGGTTTTATAAAAGCGATTAGTTTAGTGTCATTATTTCCAAGTGATATTTCAAATTTAATTTCATATAGTTTTGTCTATATTTTATATACAGCCTCAATAAGTTTTTGAGTGAAAAAAAAACATTTAAATTACTTTATTAAAAGAAAATAGTACTTCTTTTCTTTTTTTAATTAAAAAAAGTTGCATTAAAACCCCAACGCAGACCCTCAGAGCTTAATACACTTTGAATATGTTGTAGGAAATAATTTTTGTTTTTTGGGTGCCCAATATCAGGGGTTAAAAACTACCTAATTTTTCGGCTTATTTTATTATTTTTTAAAGAAAATAAAGACAAATTTTGCCATCAAATTAAAGGTTTTTTGAATTTACATAAAATATATTCAATAAACTTCAAATATTCTTATCGAAAAAAAAAAAAAAATAGTGACACTAAGACGGCATTTTAATAGGGTAGGTTAGGTCGAAAAGAGGATTCGGAGAAGTGAAATGCTTCCCTAATCCGACTCAAGTCCCTGAGGACTTACACTTAAGCCAGAATGTCGGCTTGTTGTGAGCTCTAAAAAATCTGTCCCATGTCTATTTCCTACCCCAGGAACTCCGTCGCATTGACGAAATTCCTTAACCTCTTCCATCCTATGCCCCTAAGATCCACCAATGTGGATATTGGGTAATTTTTTATTTTTTTTTTTTTAAAGAGAAGCAACACTCAGGAAATTCTTCCTATTAATTAATGTGTTGCTTTCTTTGGAAAGGGGATAGTGGAGAGATGACAGGTGGTGAAAGATGAAGGGCTTCAAACATGGCAACACTTTAATTGCGCGAGATGATAAGTCTTAGAACAGTTATTGCTCGCCACCTGATGTAGAGTTGGCGAATTTATTGAAGCTTTTTGTTTCATAGCCCTGATTTATTATTTTACTTCGGTGGGGTCAAGTGCTATGGGAACACCGAAGGTGGGCGCAGCGATATATATAAGTGATAGAAAACTGATACATATTATTTTTCTAAATTGATGTTGACGTCACCGGGAATCGAACCTGGGACCATCTGTGTTCAGTTCCTTCCTACTAAGATTCAGAATTTCCCTTGTCCTGTCCGGGTTTCCCCAGAGAATCCACGTGGTCCTGCCAACACCCGCATTCTCCCAGATGGTCCTATGCATGGTGTCAGCCCAATCCACCAGCTCCGCCTTGAGAGCTCGAAAAGGTCTAGCATTCCCCAAAGTGACTAACTCCAGGGGAATGCTATTCATTAGCCATTTCGTTTCCCGCTATACCACAGTGTCACGGCACCCATATATTTTAAGGGCTTGTAGTTGTTTTAGTCAAACAACTGAATTTAATCGAAGGGTTGTCTAAGTTTTTCCGATATTCGCAACAGATTCGTTGTGATAACCAAATTTGTCGACAACCGAATTTAGGCAAGCACATTGTTCGCTTACAGCTATCGTCAGTTGCAGTTATCATATATGGTCACACTGCAGTACCAGTAAAATTTCAGTAAAAAAAATGTTACTGGTTACTGCATTGTCTCAGTAATCAGTAACATGTTACTGATTACTGCCAATCGTAATGCAGTAAAAATATACTGCAATGTGTCCATGTATGGCAGTTATGTATACCATAAAAGGACAGCATAATCAGGACACTTGACCGAAATTTTTATAAATTACTTACGAAATATTTAAAACACTTTTTTCAATATACTTGTGTTTTATTAAATTTTTAAAAAATTATTAATGTTAAAAAATACCAAAATAAAAACATAAATTAACACACCCATAAATTAACATACCCAGAAAAAGGATTGGTTGGAATTCGGTAAGACCATTCAAATTTATTTGATAGGACGCTATTTTATTTGGAACTACCAATAATCGATTAATAAAACAAAAATACTATACTAAAAATTAAACAGAGAGAAAAGGAACTAAAAAACAATCAAATAATTTATATTTCAAAACAACTTTTCAAATACAATTCGGTTGGTAATTGTGTACGGCAGAAGCAACCATTTATTTAGTGATAATACCAGAGAATTGGTATCATTTTTGAATTTTTTTAAAAAATTGTCGATAACCAAAAGTGGTTACTACAAGTACGGTTTTTGGAATTAAATATGCCACTAAATTAGTTTTCCAGTAGCAGCAACCGAATTGTATATTGTGGATTGTTTATAGAAGCAACTAATGATTGGTAAACGAACTTGAGACAATGTGAACGAAAAATAATGAAAATTGTTAGTAAACTAATGAAACTTTTATTCATAAAACTTTCTAAAATAAATGAAAACCATAAATAATTTTTATGAAACTACTCAGTATTTTAAGTGTAGTTTTTTGATGTAACACCTCGTCATTGAGTAAATGAAACTTATACTGAAATGGTATTTCTCATGCAATTTTATGAAGACTTGCTGGTTTTATAAAAATCTTTCCTCTATGAAAAAATTCATTAATACAAAAATATGTATAAAAATTTATTTTATAAAGTTAAAGAAGGTTTACCAAACAAATTTTTCATACAAAATTTGATTAAAAACAGTACTTCATAAAGCATTAACTATTTAAAAGAAAAAGTGAAAAAAAATAAAAAATTCTGTTTATAAATTTAATGAAATTGCTTAAAAAAAAAAAAAATCAGAAATAAAAAGTAGATTGAAAATGTTTTTTAAAGTTATTGCGTAGATAAGTGGTATATCTAATTTTCGTTAGTCGGTGGAACAATTCTTTCAATACAATTGACACCACATAATCAACACCAATATCAAGTTATTCAAGTTCCGCTTTAACCAGTCCCACGATAGGTCCTTTGAAAATAACCCTGCGGCAAATTTACCAGTCACTGGTATGGTCATGTGACTAGAACTTTGTATGTATGAACCAGTCCTAGTTTCGGTTCTGTTATATGAAAGTGACCGGTACTTTTAACATGGGCTTGTCATAGGAGGTGACAATTTGCTACATGTGGAGCACTGTGTGATGTATCGAATAACTTGACCAAGGTAACCTATCACCATACAGACTGAAATGAATATACTACGGGACAAGTTTGAAATAGGTACCCTACGGGAAATGAAGGGTCGATTCATCCGAAGTGACAAATCTGTGATACGTGAAAAGGAGACACGTCGCGAAACTGGTATAAGCGAAGACTTCGGTGTTTCAAAGAGTGTAAATTTCAGCAAAATATCCAACCACGTGATTATTTAAATGGTGGCAAAACTTTGGCTGGTTTATTCATGATATATCATGTAACTCGAAAAAAACTAACATAACACTAAAGCGGACCAAAGTAACTAGGGCCGTAACAGTAGAAATTGTGAAGTAACTCTGAACTGGTGCAAAATAATTAGGTGTGTATAAAAAAATGGCAATCGGAGCAGAAACAACAAATCCATTGACTGTTACACATCGGACCTAATATTGAAATGATTCAAAAAAATCACATATCATAATTGCATGTGCGACTGGCGGAAATATTATTTGAAAATCAATAAAGAAATAATTCTAACAAAAGTCCATGTCACAAAACTATTCTAAAAGACAACGTTCGGGGACATGTGCCAGGTTAGGTCAGTGACATGTTACATGGTATCAATTTTCCTCTTCCATGACAGTGCCTTGTTAAAGTGACAGGCCCGTTCCATATAAAGTTATTGTCTTTGTCTTAATTTCCCACAGGGTAGAGTCTGCAAAATTATAAAATTATTAAGTCCGACCAAAGAGTTCGGTTTAAAAACAGCATTTGGAAACATTCATGTTTCTGTTATTTAATAAAAAATAATTTTTTTGGGACTTGCGCAATATTTTAAAAACAGTTAATGTGACATAATTTTTTAGGAAAGTTCAGTGATTGGATCCGTTCGGATTCTTTTTGTAACCCGTACATAATATGACACATGCGGAATAAAAAGTAGCAGGTGACATACCAATTACTTTTATTTTGTCCTGTAACTTGTTCGCTTATCGCAGTTTAATAATATGTCACGAAATTATTAATTTTGTACAAGTCCGTAACATAAACCATTGCGATTAATTCTTAACTAGTGTTTTATTAAATAGTTTTCTTGAGTAGTGTGATTTGTACGCTTAAACCAGTAACGTAATAATTCATTTCGAACTGGTCCTCCTACATATCAAATAATGCCTAATATGAGACTAGTTGCATACTAGATACTTTCAACTCGTTCTGTTGCGGATTCACTTAAACCAGTTCGGTGATATGTTATATTCGACAAGTTCTCCGATATATCTCAATTAGCTCAAAAGGTGGAAATTGTCACCTCCTATGACAAGCCCATGTTAAAAGTACCGGTTACTTTCATATAACGGAACCGAAACTAGGACAGGTTCATGCACACAAAGTTCTAGTCACGTGACCATACCAGTGACTGGTCTATTTCCCGCTGGGTAGTATCAAAGTATGACCATTTTAGGATTTATGTGATATGTAACACAACCAGTGTGAAAAAAATTATCACGTGACTGGTGTAGGTGTACGTATCTTAGAACTGGAGAGCAATTTTTGAAGGAAAATTAGTCACATATTAAGCGCAATGTGTTCTGTAATAGGGGCAGTTTGACTGAAATAGTTTTGAGACGTACCACTGCACTGGTCTAAGGGGTACATGTCGCCGGGCATGCGAAAAGTAATTAGCAAGTAACTTGTCATTTTTTATTCAGCGTATGCACGAGTTGCTAAATAGCCCGTCCGGAACCAATCATTGCACTTTTCCAAAAAACCTTAAAAACGACACAACAAAAATCAATTTTATAATTAGCTTATTTTGTCTATACCCAACAAAAAACTAAGTTTAACATCGCTACGTTTGGCGAGAAATCGCCATATGTGGCAACCCTCGTCACAGTTCCGTGTTCAGTTCTTTTAAACCAGTGGAGTGTTACGTCTTCATTTCTACTGTCACATAGTCGGTACAGATAAAATTCCTTCAGTGTTGTGTCCACTTGGTAGCAGTCAAGGAACTGCATCCTTTGGTACTAATTGCCATGTTTTCATCCACTGCTAATGCTTTTGAACTAGTTCAATGACCAGTAATAACTTCAACTTCAACGGCCCTTGTTGCTTCAGTACACTTTGATGTTATGTTACTTTTTCTCCAGTTACATGATATATCTGGCAGCAACCAGTGAATGTTTTGTCACCATAACTACACTTAGGAAATTATGTTGGTAAAGACGACTGCAATTGTAGTCAAAAACAAATGAAATTTCATTTAAAAAAAGGACGACTTACATTTCATTAAATTCAACTAAAATTGTCATTTGTTTTTTAATGTTCAAAAAATGACTAACAATTGTAGTAAAAATGAACCACATGGTAGTAAAAAATAAACCAAATTTTTTTTTTTTTATTTTTTTAAATAACAAAAAACAACTGTAAAAAATGAATGTAAAATCATAAAACAGTCATTTGATGTGAGTTGTTTTTTTAAATGAACTACAAGGTTAGTTAAAAATTTTATTTGTTCTACAAATGACTTACATTTACATTAAAAATAATGAAACTGTATTACAACCCAAACAACTACATATTTTTAAAGCAGAAGTTCCCTGAGTGTATAGTCACGTGATTGGCCATTTCACCAAAATTAACACTTTTTGGTGCACCACAATTTTGGTTTCCCCAGTTTCGTGATGTCCCCCCAAATCATATATCACAAATTTGTCACTTTGGATCAATCGACCCTTCGTTTCCCGCAGGGAATTTACTTTTTATTAAACGTGGAAAGGTCGTTTTAGTTATTGAAGTTGAAAATTAATTGGAATTAATCGAAACAATATGAATGTCATAACCATTGAGATCAATTTAATGTCAATAGAATCATCATCTAATTAATTAATACAATAAATTAGCCTCATGTATGACTTAAACAAAAAATTTAATTGTTGTTTTTAATTCCATTTAAAATGTTACCTTATCATTTTATTCAATCACTTATAATACTCTTTTTTTTTAATTTGTTCAATTTAGCAATTAAATATGAACATGAATAGTAGTTAATAACTATCAATTTAAAAATAAAAACCTATAATAATTGTGTTGTGGTAAACAATTAAAATTGATAGAAAAAAAATATACATCCCACAATTCTATATTTAACAAATTTCATTGTGATATTTGCACTCAATAAATAAATGATAAACATTTAAAAACCATTTAAAAGTAAATTTGTAAATTTTAATTTAACTTTCAATAACATTGAATTTAAATTCAACAGAATTAAAAAAAAAAAACAAATTAAAAACCATTTTATTACAATATACTCGTACCTTCCCTCCTGATTTTATGGGAAATTGATGATGATTTGACATTTATGGTCATAGTAATAAAGATTTTTTTTTGCTCTTCAACAGTTTAAAATAAATTTAAATTATTAATTTTTTTTACTCACAGTTTATAAAGTATAATGTAAACATTTGTTAGATAATGAAGTGGGTGGTATTTAACAAACCCACTGTGCACAGCATCACGGAGTAGAGAAATAATCATTAACATTTGTCTCTGTAGTGTTTGTCATCATTATCTAACTATTATTGTGTTAAATTTTGATCTAAATATTATGATTAGACCACTTGTACTTGTATCTGTAAATAATTTATATATGCATTTAAATGTGATTGTATGGCATGATTTATATCCATTTAACCAATTATTTACGTTGTGTGTAGAGTTGATTATTGTATTAAAACTCTAACGCACAAGTGTGGTATTACACTCACAAAACAAGTATGATATCACACTCACACAGTTAAATAGAACGAGGTTGCCTCAATCGAAAGTTTGGTTGCTGCAAAGGAATTCGGTTGTGACAACCGAATTGTGTCACCATAACCGAATTGTAAGGTTGCAGCAACCAAATTAAATTTAAATTCGGTTTGGAATTACTTTGTTTCTTTTGAGTTTTGTCGCCAAACCTGAATTCTACAGTTAAAGCTGCACCAACCGAATGCTTCATTAATTCGACTACTGCAACCGAATTTCGTATGAATTCCGTTGCACCAACCGAATTTTAAATAAATTCGGTTGTACTTGCCGAATTAAATATAATTTTAAAAATATACTAAACAAAACTTCAAACAAAAAACGAATAACAATAAAATAAACAAATTCCAAAAATATGAAACAAAAAATGCTATAAAAAATTAATAATAATTTACAGCAGCAAGATGTAAGTAAAGGGTGTTTTTTATAGAGGTATATAATTTTGAAATGGAATAAAACAAAGATGAATTTTTTAAATTGACATGACATTTACTATATTCGAAAGATAAGCTTCTGACATTATAATTTAAATATGACTTCTGGCATATGACCGATACGGCTGGCTCGGAGGTAGTCTAATCTGTAGGTTAAATTTTCTATGACTTTTCCCAACATTTGCGGCCGTATATTGGCAATAACGTGGCGAATGTTGTCCTCCAAGTGGTCAATCGTTTTGGGCTTATCGGCATAGACTAGCGACTTCACATATCCCCACAGAAAATAGCAAAGCGGCGTTAAATCGCACGATCTTGGAGGCCAATTGACGGGTCCGAAACGTGAAACTATGCAGGAGCTGTGTAACATGTTGCACCGTCTTGTTGAAGCCACAGCTCCTGCACATCATGGTTGTTCAATTGATGAACGAAAAAGTCAGTAATCATGGCTATATAGCGGTCACCATTGACTGTAACGTTCTGACCAGCATCGTTCTTAAAGAAGTACGGACCAATGATTCCACCAGCCTATAAAGCACACCAAACAGTAGGGTATTCAATCGGTTAACCGTTACTCGATTAATCGATGAAATGATGTCGAACAATTGTTCGAGTAATTCGAAGTGGCCAATTTCGAGTAAAGAATAACTCGAACAATTTCGGTCGATTAATCGAGTAACTCGAGTAATTTAAAAATATGAACTATTTTATATTTTTTTAATATTTTGTATAAAATAATGTGACTGTTATAGTGAATATTTATATGTTAAGTGTATTTTTTTATTAAGTGAGCACTGTTGAAGAAATTATATTACGAAAAACGAAGAACTTAATGCGAAAAACTCCGATATCGAAGAAACTTGGATATTTTTTAAAGAAACAAGTTCTAAGACTGGGATGTTTAAGATTATTGGTGCGGATTTGAGAGATAAAAGTGGGATCAAACATTATTTTTTTTTTTAATTTAGTTGCCATTTTTTCTAAAGAAACTACATATAAATACTATATTTTCAAAAAGGAAATTTTAAATGTCATTTTAAAAATAATTATTTTTTAACATAATGTCCTTATAGCTCATTACACTTAGTCCAACGTTCCTTCAATTTTTGTATCCCTTCCAAAAAAAACAGGATTTTTCGAGGTCCATAAAATATTCATTTCTTGGCCATATGGGGTCGTTTAATCGGTCCAATAAGTTGGCATAATATTTGCCGTTTATTGTTTTTCCCTTTTGAAGGTAATCGATGTGGATTATCACGAGTGCATCCAAAAAACTGTTGCCATCACCTTATTTGCCACGAATACGTCAATTGAGAGCAAACGCGGCACCCATCTTGCAGACAGCTTTCTTAAACCCAACTGATCATTTAAAATCGAAACCACACTGCCATATGAAATGCCTATGGCATCAACAATCTCACGCACTATTACTCTTCGAACGGTCAACACCATATCGTGGATTTTTTCGACATTTTCGGGTGTATTGACCTCAATTGGCCGTCCAGAACGTTCAGCGTCATTTGTACTTGTGCAACCACAACGAAAGTCAGTAAACCAATTTTTTAACATTGAAATCGATGGTTCAGAGTCCCCATAGTATTTATCAAGCTTTTTCTTGGTTTGATTGACGGTTTTTTTTTTGCAAAAAATAATGTTTAATGAGCACTCGAAATTCACTTTTTTCCATTTTTAAAAAAATGACGGAACTTGCTCAAAATTTGACAGTAGTCTATTAACAGGTGATACTTGATGGGAGCTGTGTTGCATTTCATATAACTACGAGGGAAGTCCGCCCTCGTAATTTCACTTTTGGTAACGAAAGTTACGTGGCATATATGTCAAATGTGATTATATCGTTAATCGACTATATCGTATTAATTTTGTATGGAATTTGATTTTAAATGACAGTAAAAGCTTAAAATGTGGACTATATCGCTAAATGGACTACAAGCGATGTGACTAACTATAACCGAAAAGTACTGTATTGTTGTTTTAAAAGAATATAATCTTCTCTCGTAGAAGTTGAAAACTTTTTGTTGGTCCCTTTTATGTCGTTGTAACAAGCCAATTTTAGAAGCCCTATATGGAAATTCATAGCGGTCCTACGCAAAATTTTCACATATTAAAATTTACATATTGAAGTAATGAACTTTTCATTAATATGATGAAAATCTTCTTAAATATTCATGAAAGTTGTTTCAAAACTTCTTTATAATTTTTTTAGAAAAATTACATATCTCAAAATCCCAAAATGATAGGACAAAATGGACTATTTTTTCGTTTAGTACTAACACACTAATATAAAAAAACTGTGTCAAGTCTGAGTGAAATTACAAAACGGATCACCTTACAAATATTTTTATAAAACAGTTTAATACATATTTATGAACCAGTTATATTGAAAGAAAATCAATGAAGTTTTCAACATATTTATAAAGAATTTCATTGATATAATATAATTTTCTGGATGTAACGGAGTCTCAACATACACTTGAGGATTATCATCACTCCAAAAATGGCAGCTTTGTTTATTGACGTGTCGATTTAACCGAAAGTGAGTTTCATTGCTAAACAAAATTCGCGAATACGTGTGCGATATGTATTTCGAACAGAACCATGATTTTCAAAATAAATTTGCACAATTTGAAAGCGTTGTTCAGGCGTCAGTCTATTCATGTTGAAATGCCAAACCAAACCAAACAAAACATAAATCACTTGACAGCTGACAAAATAGCCGCCAGTTAAAAAAGCCACCTTAAAGTTCTATACCTGTATGAAAAAAACGCTTTATAACAAATTGGTTCGATTGCATTTCCTCGCATTAAGTAAAATAAATTTTTGTAGATATTCTAACGCCAACCTGCACACAAAAAGAAATTCATACTATTTTTGAATATTTTATGAAAAATTTGCCAATCATAACATTTATGAACAGTTCATAAAAAATACTGGCAAAGATTGTGTCTCGTAAATTATGACAAGGTTCTTCAAAAAGTATAACCCACTTTTCAAAAATATGAAAACTGCGAAAGTTACTGCGAAATAATATCAGTTTTAAAGGATTTAAAATTTTTTGGCATAAGCCCATATTTGATTCTTTGGATTTTAACAACTTGCCACAAAATTTTTTATTCTACAGTTTTAAAATTTTTCTCATTCATCGATTATTCTTAGCAAACTTAACTAAAAAATAATTTTTTTTTTATACTTTATTAAAATCTTTAAGAGGTTGAAACTTATAAGAGATCAAAGTTATAGGCGCTTATTGTAGTACAAAGGCGGTTACTCATAATGTGATAAAGATAAATGTCCCTATGTGTAATGGGACCGGTTCTGCGTGTGCCACAGGATCGGCTCTTTCGTCCCAGAGACCGGTCCTCTGCTAAACCCTACCCTATGTAAACAACCGACAACTTTAACATTGGCTTGTCATAGGAGAGGGTCATTTGTCCTGCTTTAAACCACGTAGTGGCATGCCGCAGGACTACCCATAGATGGGCATACCACAAGACTGTCGCAAAAGGGCCATTTCGTATAAATAAACAGAAACTAAACAGCTTCCTTTTATAGTGATTAAATGTGCTAAAGGCCCAAAACTTATTTAACAAATTGTGAAAAGCAATCTGATGTAGGCGTGTCCCTATCCGGATTTCATTCCTGCCCAAGGAAACCTTCAGGGGACTTTGTTATTAGAATTTCTAGAGATATTTGTTATGTTAAATCACAAACTCAATGAGAATTTCTTGTCCTCGTCTAGGAGCGAGATTCAAAATTTAAAATATCAAAGAAAAAACAACAACAAAAAATTGTCACAGTTGGCTTTGTCATCTTCCAAATACTACTCTGTTTTTTTGACAGACCTACCAAAGTAGTGACGTTTATTCAAGTAAATCAACAATAGAAAATCATATGTTTTCTATTATTTCTATCCAATGGGTAAAATTCTGGCCAACTGGCTTTTTCTTGTTAATAAGCATTCTGGTTAAGTGGTATGTCCTCCCTTTACCAGTCACAGGATTGGTAATTTGAGGACAATTGACACTTCTTAACCCACTTCAGTATTAAATTATACCAGTCCAGTGATAAGTCCTACTTTAACCAGTCACTTTTAGGACAATTGAGTCCTCATTCCCTATAGGGGTGTGACAGATAAGAAACCGTAATGTGAATTCTATGACATGAATTAAAATGAAATGACTTTAAATTGTCAATCCTGATCAAAAAAATTCAAATCGATGCCAACTTTGATTCAAATTACCCAAACATAATAAATGTACACTGAGAGATTTATCTGCATAATATCAATAAATTTTTGCATTAGATCTATGAATTATCACTTGAACTTGTCCATTGAAACTTTTCATTAAATTACTGCAGTTTTTTTTATAAAATTTAATGAAAACTTTTATATTATTAATTAAAAATTTCATACGACTACTGAAAAAGTTTCATTAAAACTATGAAGCATTTTCATAAAGATCAAGAAGTTTTTTATTTAAATTGTGAAGAAAACTTTATTAGTTTAGTGCACAAATTCTCTCTGTGTATGTAAAAAATAAGTTCGCTGAAGAGAAATACACTTTTTCATTATTTTTTTTTTTTACATAAATAAAATTATTGACGAAATAAATATAATAAAATTTATTCTCACTGGAAAGCACCAGTTTTAGGTATAGTTTTATAATTTTTTTTTTTTCAAAATTGGGTCATTTTGACCAAAACAGGACATTAGCTTTTTATTTAAAACTCATTAATACATAAATTTTTATTACACAAAAATATAAAACCAACAAACTTTTTATATTTTTATATATATATCAGACATTAACAAAAATTTATTTCGTTTTTTTTTCTATGTCTAATCTCATGCATAGAAAAATAATTAAATAAATAGCAAATTATAACTGAAATATATTTCATGTATAAACTAAAATGGTTTAAATTGTTGCCAACACAATTATAATGAACATAAAAATAACACCCACACATGGAAAACTCATGCATATACATAACACGGGCACGCACACATAAATAAATAATATACAATTAAAACTTTTCTTCTTATCAGTTACAAATAATTGCATGTTTATATGTGTAAATGTGTGAGATATACTCATATGAGTAATTTAGTAACAAATCGAAAGAATATTTGCAAATAAATTTCAATATTAATGCGAAAATATTGTAAACATAATCGGCCTCACCAAATGTCAAGTACAAATTTAATTCTACTTTTGTTTGTATAGAAATTTGTGACTTTCGGGCTTAAAAATATTCCTATGACTGCCATAACGAGTGGGTGTAAAGTTGTTTAGCTTGCTAGCAACAAGTGCCTAAGATCATCTTCACGTTGGTTTCATCTGGGCAACGACAAGTTCGAGGGGTCTATTGGTTTATAATAGAGGTACGTTCTTGGCGGCTAACGATCATGGATATTTTAACGGGTTACCTTTTGTCCTATCTACTTTGGTAGATGGTTCAGTTGGTTTCCAGTTAATCATATTCAAGGTATACCACTGCCGAGTTGTTCGGAGCTATAGTGGAAGTAGCTTCGGCCAGAAGGTCTTACCAAAGACTTTAAAGTCACGGGAGTCATTTCCAAAGAAAGCAACACATTAATTAATAGGAAGAATTTCCTGAGCATTGCTTCTCTTTTTTTTTTTTAAAAAAAAAAGCTCTAGATTCCTTAAGTCTTAATACCGTTGTAGAAAGACAGAAAGGATCTATAGTGTGCTGTTGTGATGTTGAGCTGGCGACAGGCGTTGTTTGGGTGGTTCGTTGTCTGGCTGTTTGCTGTTTGAAGAAGGGTTTCTACATCTGGATGTTGGATGGATGTCAGAACAGAATGTTCACATGAAATTTGAGTTGGATCTGGGTACGCAGAATGTTCTTATAATAGAAGTGATGTTGGATCTGAAGGCATAAAAAGGGCGATGCAAGAAGGATGTTGGTTGGTCATTTGCCTGGTAATTATATATACATGTCAATGTGTTCGTATTGTTTACATGATCCTGCTATGGACCATAACGGTAATGGTTATTGGGAAAGGCCCCTCGGGGAGTTTCGTGGTAGTTGTGGTTATGCCTAAGCAGGAATAATACTTCGGTGTGGAGTTGCACTCTCAACCGGGTGCTGTGACCCAAAGATCAAACAGAGGTTTAGGTAGGCCTCGAACTCACCAGTGGGTGGAGATATCGCTCATTTGCTGCAAGAACGGCAAAACTCCAAATTTTCGATTTTGAGATAAATGCGTTTTAAGTGTTCAATTGACTATAGCTCTAAAGAAAAATGAATAAATGTAAATATTTTGATATCATCTTGTAAATCAAATCCGTATAGAAAAAAATAGAGTTACAAATTTTTAATAATTGTTTTTAGATGGAAAATTGTTTATACTTTGAGTTATGACGTTATTGCTGCTAAAGTTAATTGATAGTAGTGTAGTAAACTAAAATGTGTCGTTCTTAATGTAAAAAAAAAAGTTTATGATAAACATTTTTCCAACAATAATGACATATTTCGTGTTATAGCTACCCAGGTAGAAATTTGGGATGGTACAAAAAACGAAGAGTTTTCAAAACGTTTGCTTTTGATGGTACTAAAATAAAAGCGTTTCCAAAGCGATAATTGCAAATAATACGAAAAAAAGCATTTAAAAAACATTATTTTGGATTGCTATTCGAACGTTCGGACAAAGTATTTTAGGAATACTTTTTATACAAAACTTACAAATATTTGTGAAATAAAAACACTGTAAAAACATTGGTTCAAAGCGTTTTTCCAACGTTTGTAAAAAGTACTTAAGAAGTTCTTATCGTACAAAATTTACAACGGTTTATAAAATAAAACCAATGTAAAACCATTGCGTTAAAGCGTTTTTCTAACATTTGCCAATAGTACTTTAGAAATACTTTTTTTTTGCGATTGCAGCTGTTCTCTCTGTTATAATGTCAAACGAGTTGCAACAACAGTTTAGTGGATGCGGAAAGCCAAATAAGGGTGTAGGCAAAGGAAATTTCAGTTCAACCCAAGTATACTTATTTAACAATTGAAAAAGCATTTCAAAAATTTTGTTTTGCAATGTTTTGAGAACGTTATAAAATACCATCCTCAGACCGTAAATTTGGGTTATCATTTTGCACATTCTCAAAACGCTTTAAATTTGTAATTTGGTATGTTCTGAAAACGCTTGTACCATCATGAAAAATGCTTTTAAAACGTTTAAAAGATTGTATTTTTCTACCTGGGTAGTTATAATCAGATGATTTTTTTTAACAAAACAGTCGCAACACAAAATATGCCAGTATATAAGAATTTTTACTACATAAAACACATTTTACCTTTCCACTTATAAAGGCACAACGCAAATTATGTCGCTCATTCCGAAAACAAAAACCTTAACGAATGTGGCGTAACTAACGATGTGTCGTTGTTGTGAGTAAAAGAAGAGCGAAACATAGGAATAGAAATAACGGCATATACTAGTCTCACACGTTCTGTATACAAGATATCAAAATGAGTATTTTAGAAAGGTAAAACATGATATTGCCAATATTTCTGTATTATTAACTCAAAAATCGCGAATTTTGAGTTATGCCGTTCTTGCAGCAAATGAGCGATATATATATATATATATGTCCTTTATTTATCTAAATATAAATAGAATTACATTTCTGAACACCATAAATACTTAAATAAAGTTCAGTGTGAACATAGGCTGTCAACAAATTCTCTCCATCTGATTCTATCTCTGGCAATTGTTTTTGATTCCAGGATACTCGAGCAAGTAAACATTCTTGTTTAAGGCAACGAACCCAGGTGTTACGGGGCCTACCTTGGCGGCGTTGTCCTTGGAGGTTCCAGTCGAGGGCTGTTCTTGCAATTTCTGTTTGTGGTCTTCGCAATATGTGGCCTATCCACGTCCACTTCCGTTTACGAATATCAATGTGTGCTGGCAAGGAGTTTGCTCTTTGGAGCAGAGCTTCATTTGAAATACGATCTGGCCAGTGGATGTTAAAGATCTGTCTTAGACATTTGTTGATGAAAGTTTGAATTTTTCTAGTGATAGCTTGCGTTAAGCTCCATGTGGTGCAGCCGTAAAGTAATACTGACTTCACACTGCAGTTAAAAATGCGGATTTTGGTTTTCCGAGAAGGCTACTAGAGCTTTATTAATGCGATCGGTAACGTCAGCATTTGAACCACCATCCTTAGTTATCTTGCTACCAAGATAACAAAAAGCATCCACATCTTCAATACGTTGGTCATTTATTATTAATGGGGTAACGATATCTGTACCTATGCGCATAAGTTTTGTTTTACTTATACTAATTTTTAAACCAACTTTTTTGGCGTTTTCAGACAGACTTGTAAGTTTAGCTTCTATATCCGAGAAGCGATGGGCCATTAGACATATGTCATCGGCATAGTCTATGTCATATAGAAAATCAGACAATGTCCAACGAATACCGAAAGGTGCATCTCTGTTGGTTTGTTCCAATACGCAATCGAGCAGTAGCAAAAACAACGTTGGAGACAGGACACAGCCTTGACGCACACCTGTGTCTGGAACAAATGACCGACTCTCATTCCCATTGAAACGTACCCTACATTGAGCGTCCCTATATAGCTCACGTATCATGTTTACTATTTTATCAGGAATTCCCTTGTAGGTTAATGCAGACCACATAGAGTTTCGGGAAATAGTGTCGAATGCACGTTCAAAATCGACGAAAAGTAAATAAAGAGGGGTGTTATACTCAGCGGACTGTTCAATTATAATGCGCAAGGTATTAATGTGGTCAGCACACGAACGACCTTGTCTAAAACCAGCCTGCTCACCACGCAATATCTGATCCACAATAGGGGAGATTTTATGAAGAATGAGGGTTGCCATTACTTTACCAATGGCGTTTAGAATGGTTATACCGCGCCAATTTTTGCATTGCGTTAAATCCCCTTTCTTGGGTAGTGTGACCACTATACCTTCCTTCCATTCATCTGGTATATAGTCCGATGCCCATGCTTCTTGAATGATAGGAGTGAGAAACTGCGCTAACATACTCCAAAACTGAAACCCAAACTGGATGCTCAGTGTCCAGCATAAGGGGCGTTGGTTGGACGCCTGTATTCACCTAGTATTTCAATACACCGTGGAGTTTAGCCAAACGGCAGGTATCCACGTTAATCAAAACAAATTTGTCATAACGAGTTACAACTAAAAATAGTCATGTTAATTTGGGAATTTTCTTTCCAAAAATAATTTCTAAAGAAAAAAAAAAATATTTTTATTAACATAACAATAACTTCATCTAATTTGCGATATAATATTTAAACGCTTTAAACTTAAAAATTTCAAATTTGATAAAATCAGTATTTTCAGACTCAACAAAATTTAAAATATCGCCATTTTGCACCAAAATCCCACTTTTTTACCTAACGAGTCTCGCTTTTTGATCAGTAGGTCCCATTACTCATACTGTAAGTTTCAAGATATTAGATAAAGTAAAAATGTTATTTAATACGACATGAAATGTCTCATATAATACATACAAATGTCTACTTGTTTTATTTATTTTAATTACATGTTATTTACAACCATAACACACTTCCATAAATAACTAACAATTCTTATTTTATTACACATTATTTTTTTTATGCAACCACAAATCACACATAAGCTTACCCTGATAAAAATAAGTAGGGAAAATTGGTGGATCTTGAAACGATCCATTGTTTGCATATATTTTGCACATTTTTAAAAAATGATCTTCCAGATATTGTTTTATGTAGCCCTGCGCTCATATTTACCACAGATCTAGGTCCATGAATTAAATAGATGTAAAGAAAAATGTATTGGTGTACCTTGAAATACCAAAAGTGAATTTTCATAAAAACTTTAAAGTCGATTAAAATTGTATAAGTGTAATATTTATATTCAGAACTAGAAATATATTAAAAAATTAAACGTTATTAAGGCCAGTGATTCAAAATTGGTACACTTATTTAGTGAATAAGAGTAACAGTTTACAGTTTTTCAAAACACTAGCATAAGTTTACCTTCAAACGATTTTCGATATTTCTAAAAAATATATGTAAATTTACTGCTATAAAGTGAGAAAAATTACATAAAATGAGTAAATATACCCTAAACTGCTTAAATAACTAATGTACACATTTATGTCTGCAAAAATAAACACAAATGATAATAATTTGAATGTTGGGAAACATGTTTTAAATTTATAAACATATTTACCTACAAACCGTAGTAAAAATATAAACAAATGATATTGTATTAATCTACATATTAGAAAACATGTTTTTAAATTTATAAAATTATTTACCTGCAAACAGTAGTAATTGAAAAAAATACCAAATAACAAAGGAAAAGGAATTAAAAAAATAGATTTTTTTTGGAAATTCTAAAATTTTTTCATAATTATAATTGGAAAATGCACAAAAAACTAAGCTAAACCACAAATAGACGTTCAATGGAGTAAACAATTTTGTTTAAAAGATTAGCTAATACTGAAATCCAGCGACAAATTCTGGAAAAATAAATCTGGAGCCGCTGCAGCACTTGTTACATCTGCATGTGCATGCCAGTCCTTCTTTTCGTTGTCCACATAAGATTTAAGTGTAATATTTTGTTTATATTTATAAATATAAATAAATTGAATATAATTTTTTTTTTTTATAAATTGCAGAGACCGAGAATTTACGGCGCTACGAAATAACCCCCAATGAAATAACACCCAAACGACAAAATGAAATAACCCCCAATGAAATAAATCCCAAAAAAATGAAATAAGTCCCAACAAAAAAAAAATGAAATAATACCCAAAAGAAATGAAATATTCCCCAAAGGTGAAAATGAAATAACACCCAACGTTTGGGGGTTGTTTCGTAATGAAGTAACTCCCAAAGGAAGAAATGAAATAACCCCCAATGAAATAAGCTCCAAAGAAATGTCCCAAATTTTTTTTATTTTTTGTTTTCATATTTTTGATTCTTTTGTTACACTGTTCAGTTTTTCTGCGTAGCAGCCTGCGGCCGATCTTAGGGGGTTTCTCCTGCATAGGACGCGGCAGGTGGCTTCGCTGAATACAGTTTTCCTGCGCGCGTCTCATTATCTTCCCTAGTGTGACGCGCGCAGGGAAACTTTATTCAGCGAAGCCACCTGCCGCGTCCCATGGAGGAGAAAACCCCTTAGAGCGGCCGCCACGCAGAAAAACTAACCATTATTAAAAAAATTTCACTTTTAGCAAAATGAAATATCCCCCAAAAAATATGAAATAACCCCCAAAATAATTGCATATGAAATAATCTCCAAAGAATTTAAATTTTGGGGTTTATTTAATTGGGGGTTGCTTCATAATGAAATAATCTCCAAACCGTAAGATGAAATAATCCCCAAAAAAAAATGAAAAAACCCCCAAACAATTTTACACAATTTTTTTGGGGGTTATTTCATTTTTGGCCGTTGGGGTTATTTCATTGGGGGTTATTTCGTAGCGCCAGAATTTACTGTGTTTGCATATGAAAATTTGTATGTGAATATAACGCTTATTTACTGCAAGAACCTCACAACTCAAAAAGCATGATCTTTGAGGTAATGACTCAGAATTATTCGTTATATTATATATCATATTCTGTAAAAAAGTCGTATTGATATCTTGTATACTCACCTCTTGAGAGAAATTATGTCTTTATATTTTTCTTTAAGGTGGGACTAAATTAAAAACTTTAAACTCGTTTTCTACAAAATTAAAATTTTTGAGTTATGACGTTTTTGAAATAAATCAGCGATATATGTAAATACTAAAAAAATTTATTACTCACATTAGGAGTAAATTTACACACATTATATGTTATGAAGTAAGTGCTAAACATTTTTGTACACATTTTGTGTGTACCAATTTACACACATAGAATAAATTTACCATACTTTTAGTTGCAGTACAGTATAAGTTGGGTAAAATTCAACAGAAATTAGTTAGAGTGTACCTTAAAACAAATATTTTTTACTTAAATATTTATATGAATGGCAGGTACACTGTAATAATTGATCATTTTTGTACTGTAATAATTGATCATTTCTACAGAAACTTGAAAAATAGTTTTTTTATAGGATTTTCAATACATATAGAAAAAAAAACGAGAATGTAGAACAATTCATAGTTAATAGGTTTTTTTTGTTAAAGCTCTGCCTATGATGGAGGCACTAGCTTTTTTAAAACTTCGTGTTCTGATGAGATCTTTAGCCAGATCGAAATATTTGTAAATATTATAATTATAAATGAAAAATAACATAAAAATAATCTCGATGAATATAAAAACAAAAAACTAATACATGTAACTGTAAAAAATATTACTTGAGCCAGAGTTAAAGCTCTGCCTATTATGGAGGTTCTGGCTTTTCTAAAACTTCGAGTTCTGGTGAGACTTTGAGCCAGATTGAAATACTAGTATCAACCTAGCTAATATATTTGTTTTGCTTTATTTTTGTAAATATACGGTGGTTATAAATTGAAAATGACATAAAAATAATCTAGATGTGAATGAAAGCAAAACACTAATAAACCTGGAAAAAAAAAGTTTTTTACATACTGGCATTTAAAGATACCTATATTAAGGACCTAATGCCAGAAAATACCTACTTATTTATTTTCTTTTAAATGAACCGGATCAATAAAATATATTAAAAAATATTCGTTTAGTCCCGATTCATTAACTTTATAAATTGAAAGTTATATTGATTTTTTGAGAGGGGAGGACTCTTAGCATCTCCTTCCTACCTTTGTACCATTAAATAAAGGTAATTTTAAACGGTAAATGTAAGAAAAAATATTAAAAATGTCGGTGGGTGTAAAAGACTCGACCTGACCTATTATATCACTCTATTTGTTTATTACTGACCTTTTATGTATTTATTCTTAACTATAGTATAGTAAAATTAAATAAAAATTTAATTTAAAAATGTTGAGGTTAAAAAAAAGAATAAAGGTTTTTCTCTAAAAATTATAAACACTATTAATTCTTAAATCAGACTAGACTAGTTTCTGCCTTTTTATGGACAGGCTTATCAGAGATTTTCCATTTTAAATTGTATTATTATTTGTGTCTTATAATTGTCAGATTATCTCTATATGATAAATTTTTCAACAACCTGCGGCTGTAAGAATCAAACCTGCGCTCATCTTACATTACAAACGTAACAATACCAAGTCGTGACCGTTAAACGATCACACCCAAGTATGGCCTCGAATCTAATGCAGCTAAATTGCAGTTTTCTTTCCTATTAGCTTTTTCTGTTATTGTACGTATATTATACTCAGAAGTGACAACACTAACAACAAAAAAATTCTATTTTTAGATTTCTGTTTATTTTTCTAACCTCCTCCGTCTCTATTTCACAATGTTAGCAGATTGACGTATGGTTTTTACGTTCAGGGTTGACAACTTTTAAAACTTTTAAATAAAAATTTGTTAGCCGTGTTCTAGAAACAGCATATTTTTACTATAAAAATAAGCATTTCAAAGTACACTCTAATGGTTCCAAGTGTACATTGAAACAAAATTTCAAAAATGTAAAAATTTGCACAAAATTTTTCAATTTCCAAATTTCGTCAACATATAAATGCTGACGATTTAAGTATCCTTAAACGCAACTATATCTCACTATAAACCTGGCTTTTACTTATCTCTTCTGTAAAGCTATAGCTGTTTCATGGTACACCACATTCCCATAAATATAAATGTATATATAGAAATGTATGTTGAATATTTACTATGTAATACTATTATATGTTTGTGATAACTTTATTGAGTGGAAATATGTTAAAATGATTTTAATTTTGCAAAAGGGGGAGATGAATATAAAATAAAATAACTCTTGCAAACAAAAAACAAAATATATATACATATATATGGTATACCTTAACATAGTTGTATTCTTTATATTTAATCATCTGTTAGAATATACAACAGTTTTCAAGTAGACTAAATATAAAACTTTTGTAACAGAAATTGATTACAATTTTTAACATATGGGGAAATAATTTTAATTAAAATTCTTTTAAAGTTCAAATATGTCAAGCTACAAAATTTTTAAAGAATTTTACTTAAAACTGTCTGAAACAAATTTATTACAATGTTTTATTATATATAATTTTATTTTTATATTTTTATTTAGAAATAATTTACATTATTTTACAGGCATTTCTTTCGGTGTATCTTTAAACTAAGGTAAATATTTTGTAAACATATTATACCCTTAAATACACACATTTGTCAATATTGACTAACAAATTTTGTTGGTTAAACAATAAAAATTTACTTGACATTGCTTCCCAGTGTAGAAATGGCAATGAAATGTCATCAATTTTCTCACTACCAGTAATGACACCCGCTTACTTACTGCCTTACTTGAACACACATAATAAGCACTTACTAATTAATTAGTTAATTATGCCATTATTTTAATACCAAATGTAATACTTTACCCATAAGTACATATTATTATCACTACTTAAATTTTAAATTAATGATCTAAGCATTTTTTGAAAATCGATTTTTAGACACATTATTATTTCACTTTTAGTAAGTACATGTATAACTACATGTTTATGTCTATCAAATATAACATGTGGAGATAGCTCTGATGGTAGAGCGGTTGACTAAAAACCTGGAGGGCCGGGGTCGAATTTCGTGTGGGACATTTTATTAATACCCAGCCAGAAATTGGCAATGGTCTGAAAAATCAAACACTGGCAGAGCACTGTTTGCCAATGGTCCAACAAATAAAGTCCTGGCAATGCACTGATTTACAATGCTCTGCCCATGTTAGTAAATAGTGCTTTGCCAATACTTAATTAACAAAATTTACAACAGTAAAAATAATAAAAGCACTGGCACAGCCCTAGCTTAGAAAAATAAATCTCGTTTTCATGTATAATATTCTTAATTTAATTAAAAATTTTAATTTCAAACGAATAATCAGTTTGAGTTATAAATTTTCTAATTTCAAATATATAAAATCAATTTTTTTTTTCGAAAATTTCACAATTTTTTATTTAAAAATTTGAATTTACCCAATTTTTAAAGAAAATCTTTTTTTTTATAAATTTCAATTTTCTCTATGAAAAATTACAAGTTCACAGTCAGAATACAAATGATTTTTTAATTGAATTTTATTTTAATTTATATTGCAGAAATTTAATTTGTATGTATATTTTTTTACATAATTTTATTATTTTAAATAATAAAACCAAAATTAAAAAAAAAACAATTATAATAAATACACTGTTTTTTTATTAATTTATTATTTACTTTATTAGTTATTTTACCAATGCTTTTTCAACGTTTTAAAATTATGATTTTGGTACGGGCGAAGCACTCATAGCCAGTGCTTTGCCAACGTTTTAAAAAAGGAACGGCCAAGCCCTGTCCGGTTTTATTATTTTGCGGTTGGCAAAGCACTTAAATCTTCAGAAATCCAACGCTCTGCCAACGATCATACCACCGTTGAAAGCATTGGGCCAAGCTTTGCCGTTCGTATTTTTCAGGCTGGGTAATTATATTTTCAATAAAAAAAATATTTTTTTATTCAATTTATTTTGTTTTTTTAAATTAATTTGTAGGTCACCATATATTTTACTAATTTTTGTAAGGGGTTTAGTAATTATTTTTCGCGTCATCCCCATATAAAAGTAATGAGATTTGTAATCCAAATTGTAAGTATGTACTTGCCATAACCAAATATGTACTTATATAACCACTTATATTGTAATACTTTTCTACACTTGGTTTGTTCCAAAATCAGATTGATTTAAAATATGTCAAACTACAAATTATTTTTTTATTGAAAACCGCTTAAAAAGAGTTTGTGGAAACCAAAAGCAAATCACAAGAACATTCTATTTTAATATTAAATGCTAGTGTAAAAAGTTACCTAGGCGTATGATGAATATGAATTTGCATAATTTGATTAATCATACGACATGGTGGTAACTTCTTATGGGCTAGTAAAATATTTGAGATGAAATTCATGATAATTTTTGAAAATTTTAAAACATTCTTGTCTAACAATTTAACATGTAAAACCAACAACAAAAATCCAAACTAACCTATATGGTCTTTTCTCAAAAATATTTAAAATTGGGGTTAATTTTTTTTCTAATTTGATGACACATTAATACACTCAGGCAATTGAGAACGCAGAACTGACTAAAAATGAGAGTTGAAATGACTACAAATGTAGTCAAGAAGTCGATGACTGTATATTGTCATAAAAATTACATGCATGAATGTTTTGAAAAATATTGTATTGTGTGCTGTGATGCCAGTTCTGACTAAAAATAGCAAAAAACAGACTATTTAACTAAAATTAGTTTTTATGTTTTTCATGGGATACTTTAATTTTATCCATGTTTTTATAATTTTTAAGATTTAATATTATCAGAGCAAAAATCTAAATTGTTGTTGTATAAAAATAAAATGTCTTGTGAATATCTTGCAAGACATTCATGCTGCTCTTTACTATGTAGTCATTTCTAACTACACTCATAATAATCCATGCTAAAAGAACGAAAAAAATGTCAAAACAACAAAATCTTTTGTAAAATGAACAAACACTCGTTTCTTTTACAAACTTTTTGGTTATTTTGACATTAATTTGTATTTTTACGCATGTATTATTATCAGTATATTGATAAAACATCTACAATAGTAGTAAAAACTACAAACGAAGAAAACTAGAAATGAAAACAATGATCATAAAACGACTACATAAGTTGAAAAAACTACTGTTTTAACAGTTATTTGTTCAATATTTTATAAAATCAAAAAAAAAAAAACTTTTTTTTTTCTTTTCATTACAATAAAAATTTGTATTTCATATTTAAAATGTAAATTCAAAATTCCAAACAGTGTTCCAGTTATGACGTTTTTATGATACATTGAAATTTTCTAATTATTATTTGCAAACTATGAACCTATCAATTATAACACATATAAACTGAACGACAATTTTAAAAACTCGACATAATCTTCTATTTTTAAATAACTAACACAAGTTAACTGATTACTGCGTTATTTCTAAAAAAAAATTAAAATAACTACTCAAAACAACTGTTACAGAAGTACAGTATTTTTGGTTAGTTATGTTTGAAAATTACTGTCTAAAATAGTCGTTTTCAATTTAGAAAAATTATAGAAAAATTACTACAATAACAGTTAAAACAACTACTACTGTTTACTGCCCGAATGACCTACATGTAGTTACTGTAAGAGTGTAGTTCTGAGTCTAGCACTTTAGATGACAATACACAACTACGTAGGCACGTTAACGAGGTTTGCGTGCATCTATTTCTTCAAGGGCCGCAAAAGTTATAGCGCTTTCTAAATTTTCTAAACTAAATTGTTTTTATTGATTTCTAACCAATTTCGCACATGTATAACATTAAATTATATTTTTAGGCGTTTTTATGGAAATTTTTCCAACAAATATTTTTCAAATATTGTGGTGTTTAACAAAATTTTAATTTTGACTTAAAATCGCAGTTTACGCGATATTTAACATTTGTTTTGGATATTACACACAGAGAAATAAAGTGGCAACCGAATTGAAAAGTGTATGTTAATGGTAACAACTTTTAAATTCAGTTAGTACAACGATAGTTATATTAGATTTCTGAATATTTTGGGTGTTGCAACTATAATACAGTTCAATTAACTGAACTTTGTTGTGTTTAGTTGTACCAACCGACTGAAATTCGTAATAACCGTATTTGAGTCGTAGTAAACGAATTTCAGTTGGCAAATAGCTAAATTTTTCTCTGTGTGGATATTTGAAATTAACATAAGCAGTTGAAGAGAAGATGTTTTTCTACAATTTAATTCCAAATAATTGGAGTTTTTTAACATGATGTTTTTAAAACTAATTAAATTTCATTTGGTCCACAAAATCTTTATTTCTTAAAGTTTTTAATGCTCCCAAGGTTTTGTGTCAGTAATTTCAGTTTTGAAGAACTTCAGAGAACAGTGTTGATGTGTCTGAGCACCAATTCGTTTAGATAAAAGAGACAGTTTTTTTTAGCACACAGTGGCGTTTGAAACAAATTTGTGAAGGCGATAATATGCCTTGCCTCTGTTATTTTTACATTTTTAAAATCTGTCAATATCATTGTTTGCTATGTAAAAAAATAAAAACAAATTATGTGATTTTTAAACAATTTTCTAAAAGCCCATATAATTTCTGTTTAACATTTCTGGCGTGTCTGTAATATGCAAAAAAAAAAAAACGCGAAAAAATGCAAGCATATTGAAAGCTTAATTTAATATAAATTTTCGATAATGCAGTTTATTTTTGCATTTATATTAAAGTGTGGCATTACGGAAACACATTTTTTTTAACCATTTATTAATCATACGAGTGCGGATCAATAAGTCCGTGACTTTTTGAATGAAACACAGTTTTTTTTTGCAAACCAAAAAATTTATTTTTCAACATAATCTCCTTTTAGCTCAATACACTTAGTGCAACGTTTGTAAAATTTTTGTATCTCTTCCAAAAAAAAAGGATTTTTCGAGCTCCATAAAATGGGCATTTTTTTGATCAATAATTTCATGGTTGAAACTAAATCTCTTTCCACCGAGCCATTTCTTTTAGTTTGAAAATAGAAAATAGGCACTGGGGGCTAGATTCGGAGAACATGGCGGATGAGGTACCAATTCGTAGCCCAATAATTCTGCCTTTGAGACTGCACACGTATGCCCCCTGCATTATCTTGATGAAAAAAGACTTTTTTTCTTGGCCATGTGGAGTCGTTTTTTTATAAATCCTCGTTAAATCGGTCCCATAAGTTGGCATAATATTGGCCGTTTACTGTTATTCCCATTTGAAGGTAATCGATGTGGATTATCCCGCGTGCATCCCAAAAAACCGTTGCCATCACCTTGTTGGCCGACAAACTTACCTGGGCCTTCTTCGGAGCTGGTTCACCCATAGAAACCCATTGTTTAGACTGTTGCTTGGTCTCCGGAGTGTTGTAATGGATTCATGTTTCATTCACAGTTACAAAACGCCACAAAAACTCATTCAAATTGCGGTTAAACAACTCTAAACCATTCTTTGAAGTTGTCAATTGAGAGCAAACGCGGTACCCATCTAGCAGACAGCTTTCTTAAACCCCACTGATCATTTAAAATCGAAACCACACTGCCATACGAAATGCCTATGGCATCCACAATCCACCATATCGTGATTTTTTTTTTCGTCTTTTTCGGGTGTATTGACCTCAGTTGGCCGTCCAGAACATTCAGCGTCATTTGGACTTGTGCGATCACAACGAAAGGCAGTAAACCACCTTTTTATGATTGAAATCGGTGGTGCAGAGTCCCCATAATATTTACCAAGCTTTTTCTTTGTTTGATTGATGTTTTTTTTTGCAAAAAATAATGTTTAATGAGCACTTGAAATTCGCTTTTTTCATTTTTAAAAAAATCCACGAGGTTGTATGTTTTGAACAGCTGTTAAACGCAAAGTAAGTGAAGGAACTTGCTCAAAATTTGACAGTAGTCTATTAACAGGTTGTACTTAATGGGAGCAGTGTTGCATTTCATATAACTACGAGGAAAGTTCGAAAAGTCACGGACTTATTGATCCGCCCTCGTATTAAACTGTTGCATTACTAAATCACGAAAACACATTTTTTAAACATTTATTTATCATATGTCATTTACCATTATTCTGATTGAAAACAATGAGAATAAGTAATAATTTTTACAACTTGTAAGTTTAGTGGACTATAAAAAAAATACACCAAAAATCGTTTTATTAAAATACACCAAAAAAACGTTTTTTTAATAACCAAATACTTGATTTGCTTCACCTAGTGGTTCCAGAGCTATTGATTTTCATTTATCATTGTTTTTTTCTGATATTGTAAAAAAATCACAAAATAACATTTATTATTAGTGAAAAAATTAAAAGTCGTATTTTGAGTCGTTTGATTTGAGAAAACAAAAAAAAAACACTTAAAAAAAATATTAAACAACCAAAAAATTTTTTAAATAAAAGTTATAACTGCTACGTCCCTGATTTAAATATGAAATTGTTTGTAAAAATTCTAAGATAAATTGAAAAACACACATTTCTCAAAAAACATAATAAATTATTTCATTTCAACTTTGATTGAAATCGAGGGATGGATGTATTAACATTTTAATATCTTAGGGGAACACAAGAATGTATTATATAAAAAATGAGTGTCAAAAATGATATATTCAAAAAGAATATATCAACACTATATGTTGACAACCACGACATATTCATATTGTGTGCAAATGAATCCTGTACATCCTTCAAATCATTATATTACACATACTAGCATAGTGTATACAATGTTTCCTATACATATAATGGGAATATATAAAGATTTAAACAAATGGCACAACTAAACACAGGTTGTCTTACGACACACTTGAAATTGTTGAACCATTTCTTTTATGTTTCTTAATATCTTGTTTTCGTTTTCTTGTCTTTGCGTCAAAACACTGCATGGAAGCAAAGATAAAAAAGAAAGTAGAGCTAAAGCATTCAGAAATTTTTGAATATTTAAATTTGATTGTAGAGGGGGTTTAGAAGTTACGACACAAACAAGTACAAGTTGATATTGTGTTTCAAGTGTCTGAAGTAAAATAAAAGGGAAATATTTATATATAAAATTATATACACATACCACTTACTGATATATTACCAGACATACCGACACCTATAAAGTTTAAATACTAGGAATTCGTTTACATCTCTATACTGCACAGTGGTGTGTTTCACAAATATTTTGGAATTAATTTAGCCATTTCTTGCTGGTTAATCGGATTGCCATGAATAGCAGGGCCGAACAGGCCTAGGTTAGGCTAGGTTGAGAAGGGTTATGTGCCCAAGGGCACATCTCCACTCGGAGACCAATACGGTCCATTGTGAATCCCTTCAGTGAAAAGGTAAGAAAAAATACGAATAGACAGATAAATAGATTGACAGATAGATAGAAAGAAAGAGCCAGAAAAAACGGATAGATACTCCACGCTCCTATCGTCCCCTTACTAGAAACAGCCGTCCTATTTCCTTGACAAATCTCAGCAAACCTACTGGATTGCATCCAGCGACACACCCAAGTTCGTCGTGAAATCTATCTCCTATCCGTTTCTGTCTGAGACCCTGCAACCTCGGCCAGTGGCACATTATATGCTCAACTGTATCCAATACCTCAACGTCCTCGCACAACCTGCAAAAATCCGGTATGTCCCTCTTCCATCTGCTTGTGAAAGCCCTGACAGAACAGTGACCGGTCAGGAACCCCGTAAGGTCCTGAGACCATCCCTGTCCAGTCCCAAAAGATCCTTGGTTGCCCCTGCGTCCAATGCGGGCCATAACGCCCTAGACACCCTGCAATCCATTCTGTCCCTCCATGATTGGTTAACGGTTTCGCGGAATCCCTTCCGTATCACCTCAAAGTAGTAACATAGGGGGGGGGGGCTTTACCCCCCGTCCTTTACCTTCAAGTCCAGATTCGAACCCTCCCTCGCAAGTTTGTCCGCCATCTCATTGCTATCCACCTTACAGTGTCGGGTACCCAACAGAGCCTCACAGTGAATGCCTCCATGAGCTCCCTCAGAGCACACCTACATCGTGCTACCAGGCGCGAACGCACCGTGTAATTTGCGCTGCCAGACTATCGACATAAATTGTCACCCTAAATCCCCCAGCGATGTGACCCGGTATCACTTCCGTAGCCCTCCAGATCGCTAGGATCTCTGCTTGGAAGACACTGCACTCATCTGGGAGTCTGTATGACCTATTCACGTCAGTGTCAGCAATATAAACACCGGCACCCGTGTCCATTTTGGATCCGTCCTTGAATACTGCCCACCCCTCGAACAGCCCCTTGGATCCACTTATTCCACCGAAGTCTAAGGTCAAGATCATATGATCCGATATTCCATCGATAATACTACCCTGATCAAGCAGTCCTACTTCGTACAATATTTTTGTGTGATCATTCCGCCTAGGTCTTACCAACGCAGACTCGCAGAGCCTAAATAAGATTCTAGCAGTTACACTCCTCACATAATGTTTAATTGGGGACAGATACAATATGATATCCAACGCTGCCTGTGGAGTGCTTCTCCTCGCACCTGTAATACCAAGAGATGCACTTCTTTGGGCCTTGTTGAGCATCTTCCTACAGTTATCCACTCTCAATGCATCCCACCAGACAGTACATCTATAAGTGAGAATAGGTCTAACTACCGACGTGTAAATCCAGTTTACCATATCCGGTCTTAGTCCCCAATTCTTACCGATGGAGTTTCTGCATGTGTAGTAGGCATTGATTCTCCTTTTCATCCTTTCCTGAGTATTTCTCTTCCAAGACAATTTGCTGTCTAGGAAGCAACCCAAATACTTAGCACCGTCCGTTAGAGTCAAACCTCCTAAACTCCTCTATATGAAACAGGCCTAAGCGACGTAATAATTTTAATTTTTAATACTAAACCTCCCAAATCTTTCGGGGCTGTCAGTATGAACTCCGAAATCAAGTACATTTTGCATAATAATTGCAAGTGCTCACCATTTCTTTGTTTCTGATCCGATTTTCAAAATATGAACATATTTGTAATCTGATAGTAGAGACTTATATATGCAATTGTGTCGGATATCTCCTACAGTGCCCAAGATATTCCTATTTTAAATTGTGAATTTCTAAAATTGGTCCTACTCAGTCACTATTTTTTGCGAATAACGGAACGAAGTCGTGGTAATTTTTTTTTTCTAATATTATTAATTTAACCTTGATTCAATAATATCTTGTTCCTTTCAAAAACGACATTCGCTTAAAATAATAATTATAAATGTCATATTTTTGATTGATGGATCTAGTGGACCCTTCTTTGAAACTTAAGCTTGAAATTAAGTTGATTATGGATGTGTGAAGTTTTATGGCAATCCAATCAGCCAGTATTAAATGGCTGAATTACTTTCAAAATATTTGTGAAACACGCCAATTTGAACTGTGACAAAAAGATGGAAAAAGATATATTAACACATAAACATACACAATTTTGTTTTGGCAAAAAAAAAAAAACAAATGCTACCCAGCATACCATTATCGGAGCGCTCTTATATATGAGCTCATATATGAGCGATTTTATGAGCTTCTGTGAGTGTTTCCTGCGTGCATATTTTTGGGCTCATAAACGATCGATTTTATGACTTTCTATGAGTGTTTCTTGCGTGTAAATTTCTGAGCTCATAAACGGTAAATTTTATGAGTTTTTTATGCGTGGTTTCTGCGCGCATATTTCTGAGCTCATAAACGATAGATTTTATGTGCTTTTTATGAGTAATTTCTGCACGCTGACAGATAACGGTAAATTCCAGCTAAGCAGAAGCAAGAAGTTACACAAATTGATTCATTAGTGAATATTTTTGGAAGCGTAAAGACAAAATTGTGAGTTATTTTATAATAAATACTGCACTTTAAGGTGGTTTCAGACTGCAAAAGACCGTATTAAATATTGTGACAAACTTCTTAAAAAGAAAGAGTGCTAATATTTAAAAATTTTTGTTTTATTATTATTTATTTTATTTTTTGAATTTATGTTGAATGCATTCAGTTTATTTAATTCATTTTAATACCATTTTACTTTAACAATACAAATATGTTAACTTATTGAATAAAAAATCCTATTTTGAATTATCTGTTTTTCGTCATTTTCAGGATACTATTTAGAGTTTTTGATGCCGGCAAAATGAGGCTCAAAAATGTTATTTTATGCACTGGAATAAGAGCTCAAAATGCGTTTTAAAAAAAGAGTCATAAAATACTCTTTTATGCATAAAATTTAGAGCTCTTTCATGAGTGACCAGTTTAGTGGAAAAATCCACTCAAAAATGAGCGTTTTATGACTGTTTATGATTATTTTATGAACTCATTATGAGCGTCAGCGCTCCGACAAAAGAGTCTTTATGAGCCCATTTAGAGCGCATATGGTAAGCTGGGAAAATACTCTTTTATGCATAAAATTTAGAGCTCTTTCATGAGTGACCAGTTTAGTGGAAAAAGCCACTCAAATATGAGCGTTTTATGACTGTTTATGATTATTTTATGAACTCATTATGAGCGTCAGCGTTCCGACAAAAGAGTCTTTATGAGCTCATTTAGAGCGCATATGGTATGCTGGGTATAACACATACATTAACACAACTACACTACTACTACACTCTACCAATTTTAAGTTTTTCTTTTAATTCTATTAGTTTATTGCTTCCTTAAACAAATATGGCACCATTATCCTAAAGACCAAAAAAAAAGTCAATGAAGAGAGTTTGTGAATTTATGAGCTTTATCAATATCTACTGTTGATTACTTGTTTCCTAAAAAACATCGCAAAATCAGACGGAAAAATCGCTAGAAAATAGCTAAATTGTAAAATAACTAAAAACTTTTGCAATACATCTCTAAATTTGTAGAACTTTTCAGAAACTGATTAAACATTAACAAAAAAAATAAATAGCTAAAATTTTCGAACTTTTTGACATTTTCCTAAATCGCAACATTTTTCAAACTTGCCTAATTTTTGCTAAAAAAAATTATGCGATTCATTGATAAATAATAATCACTCAACAATACTGACAAGATAATAAAGGGTGATTTTTTTAAGAGCTTTCGTATTTGATTTGAAAATAAAACACATAAAATTTAGAGAATTGTATGAAATCATTATTTGAGTCGATATAACGATCTATATAATTCAATGTTTACAGATGATTTCATGTACGCCTCATACGCTGGGTCCAATTTTGGCATACTTTCTCCAACATATCGGCCGGTATCTCACGAAGAAATTCTTCAATATTGGCTTCCAGTACGTCAACCATTGCGGGCTTGTCCCTATAGACATGATCCTTAACTTAGCCCCACAAAAATTGGTCTAAAGGCGTTAAATCGCACGCTCTAGGCGGCCAATTGACCGGCCCAAAACGTGAACTAAATTAGGGCCCAAAACGTGAACTTCGCGTGCTGTGTAGTATGTGGCACCGTCTTGTTGAAACCACATGTCAACCAGGTCCAGCTCTTTCACTTTTGGCAAACAAAAATTTGTAATCATCGCACGGCAGCGCTCGCCATTCACAATAACGTTTCTGTCTTCGTCGTCTTTGAAAAAGTACGGTCCAATGATGCCACCGGCCCATAATTTACACCAAACAGTGCATTTTTTGCGATGCATTGGCAGTTCTTGCAATGCTTGTGGCTGCTCTTCACAACAAATACAGCAATTTTGCTTGTTCACGTATCCATTCAACAAGAAATGAGCTTCGTCGCTAAACACAATTTGCACAATTTGCACTTTCTTAAACAAGCATGAATTTTGATAATAAAATTCAATAATCTGCAAGCGTTGTTCGTTTGTAAGTCAATTCATGTTTAAATTATAGACCAAACTGAACATGTTGAACAGTTTAACATGATATACGAAAACTGCTGAGTTGGCAAAAAGAGTGTTGCCAAAAAGAAAGTTGCTAAAAAAATCCTCATTTATATAAAGAGTTTTAAGAAAATCTTAGAAAAAACGCTAGATTTCCCGCTATTAGCCAAGTCATGTTTTACCCCGCTAAATGTGTTAAAAATCGCTGGATTTGACGGGAAAATAGCTGAAATGCCAACAGTGTCAATTTCTTGCAATTTGTCACTTGGGTGAGGTTATCATAATTGTGTGTGTGTGTATATATTTTTTTAGTGTATGTGTGGCGAGCATGTTTGATTTTTTTCTTTTTAGTGTCATAAAGGAAAATGATGTCAAACATAGAATTTCTGAATATCACTTTACTTATGTTGTTTAGTGTTTGTGTTTCTTCTTGTTGATGTTGCTGTTGCTGTTGCTGTTGCTGTTGTTGTTATTTTTTATTATTAATCACATGTCCTTGTTTTTATATCAATCTACCTCGAACTATTGGTAAACTCTCTAATATTATTAATTTTTGATATTTTTTATTATGCTCAATAAAATAAAATTTACAAAACAGGGATTTTGGTTATTGTAGCTATTTATAAGGATATTTATATTGTACCCTACACACTCTTACTACAGAGAACAATATGTTGTTAGTATGTAACAAAAACAGGGAGAGTCTTCCGATGTATTCTATACGATCTCAATGAAGTTTGGATATGTGATAAATAAAAAAAAATAAAAAATAAAGGGACACTTATTTTTTTTAGCGGCCCAATTTCATGTTTAAGGGTCAAAAGGTGTGGTCAAAGATAATACATTTTTGGATGAACACTTGTCTGAAACTAATAAAATTCAAATTTTTTGATAGCATTATTACCTATCCTAAAAATCACATAAAAGCCAAACAGTTAAGAATGTCAGAAAAACTCAGATCCTATTCGATTAAATTTAATAGGCATTAATATGCGCTTAAAATATGCACTTAAATCGAAATATGCACATAAAAAATGAAAAATATCAACTTAAAATCCAAAAATATGCGCTAAAATTCAAACAAAGATGCATCATGTTGAAGAAACTGGTTCATAAATCGTTTGTCGTCATTTATTCATCATATTTATGAAGTTTTCGTAAAAATAATGCAGAGTTTCATAAAAAATTATGTCACATATTTCATAAATCCTCACCATTTCATAAAAGAGTTTCATAAGCCGTGTCAACATATTTTTTTTGTTTACCAATCAATTTTTTATCGTTGGTTTGAAGACACACGCCCGGAATGTCATGATCTAGTTAGGGTGGCACCATAGGCACATGGAAAATGAGGTTCCACAACAGTAAATATTTATGAAACTTTTCAGCGTAGCATATTTATGAGGTGTTACATTGGATGAAAATCAATGAAGTTTTTCCAAACAAATGGATCACCACTGGCAAGACAATATGGCAAGTGGTACAGTACAGGTGTCGACAACAAGTGTTTTACCAATCCCAAAATCATAAAATCATTAGATAAAAAGTCCGTCTGTTCAAAAATTGTCGGACAAGCACTGGGTAAACAAAATTTCCAACGTTGGCAAAATATTGGTAAAAGCTTGAAATAAACGCAGAGAAAAAATATGGGAGCAATATGATTGCGGCCACAAAACTATGTTTCCTACAGCAATAACTGGTTGTTTCAGTTAAACTATTATTGTATCAATCATATTTCACCAATAATATGGTTGCTTTTATCATGTTCTAGTAAAAATTTCTCTCTTTTTTCAGTTATCATATTAGTGTGTTGTCTACAATCATACTATAGTATTTATTATCATATTCCTTTACCTAACTGCAGTCATATTAGAGTTGCACCACCTATAAGATGATCAGTTGGTTTTTTTTATTAGCGTCTTCGCTCTTTTAGTTTCATTCTTGCTTGAGATTTTGTGAAAAGAAGTTGTGAGAAACAGTCAGCTCCAACAAATTATATAATATTAAACAAAAAGACATTAACAGTGGACAAACAACGTAGTGGTGTTCATTTTAATGGTGATCTGTTTTGTGGAAGAAGGCATAAATTGTATTCTCAACTCGGTCTGCGCTGGAAGTCTAGGCAAAAGTTTAATTTTCGCGCACCCGTTAAATAAAGTTATTGTTTATTATAAAAAAGTGATAAAAAAGTGCTTTATTATTTAATTGTGTATAATTACGCAAACAAATATTGAAAAATAATGTGAAAGAAAAATTTTAACAAAATACACGTGCTTATTTTTAAGTATGTAGTACGAAATAATCATAATATGTTTGCAATAATCATAACATGGTAATAAATGATGACGAAATTCTTCTCCATGATCATACTATGATAACTAGGACTATATTATGGTAATAATGCAATTGTTATGATTGCTGCAAACATGGTTTGATCATTATTAATGTTTTGTGAAATTGTATTCTTGCCAATATTTTGAGGCTTGCTTTATTGTATAATCACATGTATAGCTTGTATAGCTGACACAATATTTCACAAAGCTTATTCTTCTGCGCAAAGACAATTGGATTACTTAAATTATTTTAAACCTAAGTTTATTTAAATATGTGAATTATTAAGTAAATATACTATTAAAAATACGCATATCTTTTTAATCCAGCTTCAACAGAATGCTGGGAGAATACTGTAGGGCTCATATTATTATAATTCAAACAAATTTCCAGAACCATAATATGATAATATTGGGATATATTTGTAATCATAATATTTTTTTTTTTTTTTTTTTATTTTAGTTAATGTACTTATAATTAATATAATTACATTACTCCCATTGGAGCTTCTAGCAACAATCATAATATGGCAATCTAATTATCATATTATAATACAGAAGCAGATAAGAGTATGGTTGTCACAACCATAGTAACATGGTTGTCGCAATCATAAATCCAAAAATGTACGATGCTCTTCGAATATGGTTCCCTCAACCATGCTTTTTCTTTGCGTGTAGGTGGCCTTAAAATTTGTTTTCCAAAATAAAATTCTAATATTGCATTTAGACTATGGTGTAGACACAACGATTTTAGGATTTATGTTTTGTGTTAAATATTAAATAACTATTCCTGATAATGCTTTTCAATGAAAGGCGAAATATCGATTAAGTGAATAAATAAAGAATATTTATACAAAAACAACATAATAGACCTGGAGCCTAAATATTTTATTTTGGAAATCAATTAAGGTCTTTATATTTTTTTTTTTTTTTTGTAAACTCGCATTTAAGCTTTCAATGTCGTTTACTTTACTAATTTAATTCAGGCTAAGGAAATCATTTAAGCGGTACGCATTTAAACGGAAATATATCCATGCATTTTGTATAAAATATATTTTTGACAGACACATTTTTGCGCATTTAAACGAGAAATACACTTGAGCGTTTTGCATTTAAGCGGGACGTACTGTATTTATTATACGGTGCCGTTCTTCTATGCATCGTTCCCCTTAATCCCCGGAGTAATATGTTTTTTTTTTAATAATAATATAATCTCTTTGATTTAAGTTACGTAGAACGAATATCGGTACTAGATCCGATGAATATGTTCTCGTGGTACCAGTTGCAGGTATCCATCAGTCCGATTTTTAAACCCATTTTGAAAATGTGACCTGTTGGATTATAATTTTTTTAAATACACATCCAAAATATGCAAACATTTTTCGGTTTTTACTACAACTCAAAATAATGTCTAGCTTTTAATGAAATACTACTACACATATTAAATTTATAATGTCAGGATAGTCATACGACAATTTTTAAAAACGATAAAACCCATGTTTCCAAAAAATCGTTTATCTTAAGAAAATTAAAATTTTATATCTTTTGAATAAAGCCGTTAAGGGTCGGCCTAAATCGAAAGTTTGCTGTACCTAATCAAAAATCATTTTTATATTTATATTAAACAATGTTTAACATATTAAACATTTGTTACATACACCTCCTAACGTAAAAGTAAATGTGCGTATTTACATATATGTAAATATGAAAGTACATGTACACACAGAGAAAAATGTAGCTATTTGCCAACTGAAATTAGGTTACTACCACTTAATTTTGGTTATTACGAATTTCAATCGGTTTGTTCAACTGGACATTAGTTTTTATAACAAAGTTCGGTTAGTTCAACTGAATTTTAGTTGCAACTCCCTAAATATTCAGAAATCTGAATACACTTATCAATTCGGTTGGCACTTTATTTCTCTGTGTGTACATTTATTTTTAACCATAACATTTTATTTCGTTAAACAATATCTCCGCCCATTAACATTTTTGTCGTGGTTTTTCATGTTTGTATATAATATTGTATTGTATATAATATTGTATATAATCCGAAAAATGAGAACATCTAATTGTATCATATTAGATCTAATCTGATGCAATTAGACATTATTTGATACAATTATATCTAATTTGAGGAAATTATTTATTGTTTGATACAATTGTATCTGAATATTGTTTTTATAAAAATGTATCCAATTATATATAATGTGACATTCAATTAGATACGATTTTATATACACATATGCAATTACATGTGATATATGAAATCATTTATAGATCGATATATAATTATTTATTGCACTATTTAAAGCGAATACAAAGAAAGATATCCTTATATATTTGAGATATAATTTTATATGATTTTATGTGCATTCGCGGCACCAGCAATTAATTGTTGTTTTTATACACTGATTCGTATGAAATTTCCTTCATATAAATTGCTGGATCAGCGAATGTTTATGTGAATATATATTTTGCAATATAATTATGTTGGTCTACATATAATATTATCGCAAACTAAATTGTTAATCTTGTGTCATATATGGAATCTTATATAATTATATTTTACAACATTTAATGTCATATATAATTGTATATTAGGTTTTGTTATATATATAAGCATATTTTAAATCACACACAAAAATATTTTTTATAAGACATAATATATTATAATATCTTAAATTATATAGCTTATATTGCATCAAATATGATTACATATTATGTTATGATTAATATCTTATTTTATGTTACCATATACGAAATATATAATAATATTTGGCTATGCTTGACACCATATATATTCACATATTATAATATATTTTAAGATGAAAAGACAGAAGACCATATATAATTTTTATACTTGGTCATATCAAAACCTTTTAACTAGGTTAGCAAACCTTTTTATATTTATATATTTGTACATACACAGAAATTTTCTTGGACGAGTTTTAAAGAAATTTTTCATTAAAGTTGTTAAGTTTTCTTTACAAAGTGAGTGAACAACTTTTTTAGACTTTATGAAATATCTTCATAATTGTTATGGAACTAATTTTAATAAAATTTTGTCATAAGACGTATGAAATTTTTAATAAATAAAATGAAAATTTTCATAAAATTATATGAAAAACTGCATTAAGTTAATTAAAAACTTCGATGAACGAATTCCAGTGACAGTTCATAGATCTAATGCAATAATTTATTGTTGCCATGTACATTATTCTCTCAGTGTACATTCTCATACATATATTAAGCCTCATATATTAAGCCTATTTGATTTCATGTTTGTATGAGTATTATAGATTTTACAGTTATTAAACCTTTAACCCATTACCGCATGTAAAGCGAGATTTAAAAAAAGTTATATATTTTGGTATAAAATGCAAATATTTTGGTATAAAATTCATATGTTTTTAATTTTAACCCATTAATGCTCAGACTTTGTTTTTTAATTTTGAGACAAAATTTTTGAACACTCTCACTTTTTTTCAGAGCGTGCTAAATTGTAACAACTCTGCTGGCAACTTAAGTTGCCAATGGGCATTAATGGGTTAAGTACTTTATTAAAGGATAAGGATTCGTTACATATATATGTAACAAACTTCTATAAAGGAAAAAAATGCGTATTTCCACTATAAATTAAAAAAACGTGATATTTCGAAACTTTCGAAACATAGCAATTTGATAGTTCGAGTTGGTTTTATCAAAAAGAATTCTAAATTTTACAGATATCTAATTTTTCAGATACCAGTATATCAAAGCACAATGTCTCCGAGAATGAATTATATATTGGAAAGGCTAAATCTGAATTTTGAAGAAAACAGACAGGGATTTAAGATGACATAAGAAGTATTTTGAATAAATCTCAATTTGCGACTTTATAGCGTCAAGACTTTTAAGCTTTTATGTATGATATCTCGAAAACCTGAAGAAAACCTGATGAGTAAATTTTGAGGCCAGATTCGAATACAGTACATTATTATTAGTACAACTATGAACTGTTTAAAGAAATTATATTTTTTATAATATTTCCCAGTTTGTTACTTTTTATTATTTTTTCACATTTCTGTAACGAATCGAAATTTAAAAAAAAATAAATAATATTTAGCGAATTTTTAAGCAAATGAATGAGGGAATGTACCAAATTGTGGCATGTTCCCTAAAGTGGACCTATCGTTTTTTTTCGTGTTGTTGCATGAATATGTCAAAACTGTCAACTGTTATGGAGTTTAATTACCGCTATCACTATTTTAAAAAAATTTCGACTTGCATGCACATGGTCTTTTTTTTTTAAAAAAAAGCAATATAAAGTGCAATTTTTCGTAAACATAAAAAGTGAATAAATAACAAACAAGTTTAAAAAAGAATTTTCCAAATCGGATTTTTATAAACGGTATAAATTTAATTAAAAACTTTTATAAAACTACTTGAATGCATAAACAAATATAATAAATTTAACAGAAATGTGAAAAATTAAATTTTCATAACGTTCCCTAAAGTGGTCCTGTGATATATATCCTTATTTTTGTGATTCTTTTCCAAGTTTTAGTCTTTTTTAAATGGTTTTCGCGTCTCTTTAACTGTTCTTGCCTACTTTGGACACTTTTTCAACATGTTTCACAACTAAAAATATTGTTTGTTTAACGCAATTAAAAAAGTTAGTATTACATATGGTAAAATCTTAAGCAGCTTTAAATGATACATAAAACGTTTTAGTAAATAAAATTAAAATAAATGTTTATTCAGATAAATATGTTGTGTGTTTAACAATTTTATACGTTTTTATAGAGTTTTTTTTTATATTAATTTTGGTCCATTTTGTACCCTAAACATGTTTCCTAATGTGGACAACAACAACTCAGAAGTTGTTTATAAATTGTTATACAACTTGTTTAAATAAGTTGCCACAAGAAAATGATCTATAGCCGAAAAATTCTGAATGAGTTGGCCTTCAAGCTGATGTATTTGGATTTGGAATATTCTACTAACAAGTAAGGTATCCCGATCTGAACTCGCAGATTTTAATAACCTTTATATATGTTGTAAAGGAGCCGAAAAAAAAGAGACACGTATTTTTTTAGCTTTCCGATCTCAGGATTAGGGGTCAAAATTTAGGGTTTAAAATTAATTTGTTTTTGTATAAAAAACTTGTATTTAATTCATAAAAACTAGATTTATTTATACGCAGGATTAAAGTACTCAAGAAAACAAAAACTTTGATACCCATATTGTCTATATGCAGGACCCAGAGTTGCTAAATAGTTTAATTGGCGCTACGAAATAACCCCCAATGAAATAACACCCAAACGACAAAATGAAATAACCCCCAATGAAATAAATCCCAAAAAAAATGAAATAAGTCCCAACAAAAAAAAATGAAATAATACCCAAAAGAAATGAAATATTCCCCAAAGGTGAAAATAAAATAACACCCAAAATTTGGGGGTTGTTTCGTAATGAAATAACTCCCAAAGGAAGAAATGAAATAACCCCAATGAAATAAGCTCCAAAGAAATGAAATATGTCCCAAATTTTTTTTATTTTTTGTTTTCAAATTTTTGATTCTTTTGTTACACTGTTCAGTTTTTCTGCATGGCGGCCTGCGGCCGATCTTAGGGGTTTTCTCCTCCATAGGACGCGGCAGGTGGCTTCGCTGAATACAGTTTTCCTGCGCGCGTCTCATTATCTTCCCTAGTGTGACGCGCGCAGGGAAACTTTATTCAGCGAAGCCACCTGCCGCGTCCCATGGAGGAGAAAACCCCTAAGAGCGGCCGCAGGCCGCCACGCAGAAAAACTAACAAATATTAAAACAATTTCACTTTTAGCAAAATGAAATATCCCCCAAAAAATATGAAATAACCCCCAAAATAATTGCATATGAAATAATCTCCAAAGAGTTTACATTTTGGGCTTTATTTCATTGGGGGTTGCTTCATAATGAAATAATCTCCAAACCGTAAGATGAAATAATCCCCAAAAAAAATGAAAAAACCCCCAAACAATTTTACACAATTTTTTTGGGGGTTATTTCATTTTTGGCCGTTGGGGGTTATTTCATTGGGGGTTATTTCGTAGCGCCAGTTTAATTATTTGAAACATGTGAAAAAAATGCTCTGCGGGAAAAGTAGCATAAAAGCCAAACGGTTTCGAATATGGGAAAAGTTCCGACAGCCCCTCAATTAAATTAAATAGGTATTGCTATGCATTATTTTTAGCTTAATACAACTAAGATTACTTAATAAAACGCCAGATATAATGTAACTCAAAACAAATTTTTTTGAATAAATCTTTGGGCATATATTGTACACCAGTGAATGTGTCTTCAAATAACCTGTCTATGTTACTTTTAATAGAACTTAATAAATATAAAAAAAGTTTAAATGGGGTAATTTTTGATCCCACTTAGTAACGCCTAAGCATGAGATTGAGCAACTAAATGGTACCTTAAATTTTTTTCTCTGCAATATATCCCAAGTTTATTTAGGTCTGCCGGTCGGGATCGGAATAACTCCCTTTTTAGTTTCTTTTATAGTTTCTTTTAAGTAGCCGAAATACCAGGTGTAGGTACACATTAGGGTAGGTTAGCTTAAGAAGGGCTATGTGCCCAAGGGCGCATCTCCTTGGAGACTAATTCGGTCCATTGTGAATCCCTTCAGTAAAAAGGTAAGAAAAAATAGGAATAGACAGATAGATAGATTGACAGATAGATAGAAAGAAAGATCCAGAAAAAAACGGATAGTTTCTCCCCAGAACAAGCTCCTATCGTCCCCTTACTAGAAACAGCCGTCCTATTTCCCTGACAAATCTCAGCAAATCTACTGGATTGCATCCAGCGACACACCCAAGTTCGTCGTGAAATCTGTCTCCTAGCCGTTTCTGTCTGAGACCCTGCAACCTCGGACAGTGGCACATTATATGATCAACTGTCTCCAGTTCCTCAACGTCCTCGCACAACCTGCAAAAGTCTTTTATGTCCCTGTCCCATCTGCTTGTGAAAGGCCTGACAGAACAATGACCGGTCAGGAACACATTAGGGTACATATTTGTACAATTTTATTACAAAAAAAAAAATTCAGCTTTTCGCGTTTACGGACGAATTAAAAATTGCTATTTTTCGCCATAAAATTGTATTTTCAAATTTACCGGTACTTCAAAAATGCTTGCAATTAAATATTAAAATTTGGTTATTGAATAATAATTGAGAAAAAAATTTGAATTAGATTTAATTGCAAGGTGTCGCTTAGGTTTAAATTATTCGTTACATATATGTAACGCCATTCAGTTAAGGGTTAATGTCTGTATTTATAATGTGTCATTATAATGAGGGTGTGTGCGTGCGTGTGAATATCGAGTTAAAGTTGTTACATAATAATATATAACAATTGAAAATTTTCAATGTTAATAAAAGTTTAAATTGATCAACATAAATGAGTATATTGCATGGTTGGCAAACACTACCGTTTCATTATAACGCCAGTTGCTTTCCAAGCCCACATAAATACTGAATTAAAAATTTTTGAACTACGATTCCAATAGTGGCATGTAGGCTCTAAAATCATAGAGTTTATTTTAAAATGTTACCCATTTAATTGTATTATATGTACAAAATACCGTTATAAATCGTCTTTTCGTTATTTTAGCGTTACTTTAACTTTAGTTCGAGATATTTAAAAATCAAACCGGTAAAATAGCGAAATAAAACCGATTATATAAAAATACAAATGCCTTTAATGGAATCGTTATTTTAAAATTGCCATTTCGGTCTTGGTATAACTGTGATAGCCAACAATCATTATTATGAAAACTTATGGAATGCCAACCCTGGTGTATTGTGAATATTGTCAATTATGTTCGAATTTGCTATGAGTACAATAATAAAGTATTGAGTTTGGAAATATGTAAAGCATATTTGAATGCCTAAAGTTATAATTAATAAACTAAATATATAATCATAAGTAGGTCAAGTTTTTTTAAAATTACATTATAACACATAAGTAGCATACATTTTTGTAATATTACAACATTTTTAACAAAAAAGTGTTCAACTAAAATAAACTGAGATTAAAAATAAGAAATATACTAAATTACACTAGGAAACAAGTACATAACTTAAGAATTTGATATATAAATTCCTCCTTTATACAAGTTTTTGGGTTTTTCTAAAAATATTTAAAGAAATAAAAAAACTTTAACTCTTTTTGTGCCATTTTGACAGACAATTTAGTTTTATTTTTGTGTAATTTTAAACTTGCCCTTGTTCGTTTTAGGGGACGTATGACCAATACTAAATTATTAACATATATTGCTCATACGCAAGAAAATTATATATTTAGTTGTAAAATTTATTACATTTTTTTGATTAATTTAAAATTATTAAAATGTTTTCATCATTTGAATTTAATGGAACAAATTTATGTTTAAAACTATTTATGACAAGTTTTTTCTTAATATTTTATTGTTATCGAAATAATTAATATTTTAAAGTTGTTAAAGCCTTAAAATTAAAATTCCATGTGAAAATTATCATATAATATCATGTATGAAGTGTTATATATGTTCGTATCCGAAAAATGAGGGTATATGGCCATATATGGTAAAATTAGTTCATAACATATTTATCGAATATTTTCTCCAAAACTAATACTGGTTTAACTCAGAAATATTCTGTATCATTAAAAAAACATCTAACCTTTGTTTTATGAAGGAAAAGAAAAATTTGCGGAAAAGAAAAAAGTTCTGTGATGATATTTCTGCCATTTGCCAAATTCAGCTTATAATAAAAAATATATTTTGAAAATGAGCGCAAAATTTGTTACAAAGGTACTTTCTAGAACTACCCCAACATTTTTTTTTATTAAAAAAAAAAAAATTATTTGGCGTTTTTTTTTCGGCGCCCTCCGTCAAAATGGTCAAAGTTTTTTTATATTAGTGAAATTATAAGAAAAAACTAAAAACTTCGCAATTTGATATTATTTTTTTATACTTAAAAGAACAACTTAAATTCAAAACTTTATCGCGTTTAATGCGTGAACTTTTTAAACGATCGCGAAAAAGTATAGTACTTTTCATTTCTTAATATTTGTTCATGGTCTGTGGGTCTATGCTATGTATAATTTGATATTTGTAAAAATAGCAAAAAGTTATTACCCTAATATACATACGAGGGCGGATCAATAGTTCCGTGACTTTTTGAATGAAACACAGTTCCTTTTAGCTCAATACACTTTGTCCGACGTTTCTCCAATTTGTGTATCCCTCCCAAAAAATAGGATTTTTCGAGGTCCATAAAATAGGAATTTCTTGGCCTATGGGGTCGTTTTTTTTTGTAAATCCACTTCAAATCAGTCCACTAAGTTGGCATAATATTCGCCGTTTATTGTTTTTCCCTTTTGAAGGTAATCGATGTGGATTACCCTGCGTGCATCCCAAAAAAACTGTTGCCATAACCTTATTGGCCACGATTACGTTTATGGTCAATTGAGAGCAAACGCGGCAGCCATCTTGAAGACAGCTTTCTTAAACCCAACTGATCATTTAAAATCGAAACCACACTACCATATGAAATGCCTATGTCATCAACAATATCACGCACTTTTACTCTTCGATCGGCCAACACCATATAGTGGATTTTTTCAACATTTTCGGGTGTGTTGACCTCAATTGTTTACCAATTTTTCCTTTTTGATTGACGGTTTTTTTTCGCAAAAAATAATGTTTAATGAGCACTCGAAATCCTTTTTTTCCATTTTTGAAAAAATCCACGAAGGTGTATGTTTTGAACAGCTGTTAAACGCAAAGTAAATGACGGAACTTGCTTAAAATTTGACAGTAGTCTATTAACAGGTGGTATTCGATGGGAGCAGTGTTGCATTTCATATAACTACGAGGGAAGTTCGAAAAGTCACGGACTTATTGATCCGCCCTCGTATTTTTAATATTAAATAATTTTTCTGTTAATTTAAAGTCTTATTTCATAACTTTTGCCAAACTTTAATACATATACTTTTTAATTTATATCTTTTAACAAATACCATGTTTAAAGGTAATTTACAACCACAAACTTGTAGAAATATAAAAGTGTGATCCGATTTGAAGTAAATAAAAATTGTTACTTAAATTACAGGCTTGTAAATGTAATTGAATAAAAAATATATTTTATTGTTATTTACATGAATGTTAAGAAGGCAAAACGAAGTCATAAAAAGTATTTCTCAGTATAAAATATTTAGGAGTTTTGTATTAAAATTTACAGTGACACAGTGGGGATACAGTAGGGATTAAAGAAATTGATTATTTTTTTTTACAAAATATATCTAACACAGCGCAACTTTTGGTAAACAAATTGTATTTGATAGCGTTATACCATAGCGTTACAGCATTAAGAATAAAAATATATTTTTTGGAAGGTTTTATAAACAAAATTAAAATATTAAACCCATTGATCTAGCTTACAGCTTTTTTGTACGCTCCATGAAATAATCCCCAACAAAATAACTATACAAAACAAAACAAATTAAATCCCCAAAAATGATGATTAATTTTATTATGAAATAATGCCCCAAATCCTGAAAATTAAATAAACGCCGTAAGAAATGAAATAAAACTGCAAACAAAAATGAAAAACCTCCCCATTGTTGGGATTTTATTGCATTATGAAATAAATCCCAAATTCTAAATTCAATACTAAAGGGTGTTTTTTATAGAGGTATATAATTTTTAAATGGAATAAAACAAAGATGAACTTCGGGTTCTGATGAGATCTTTAGTCAGATCGAAATACTAGTATCAACCTAGCTAAAATGTTTGATTTGCTTTATTTTTGTAAATATACGGATGTTGAAAACTCGTTATAAATTGTAAATGAATTTTTTAAATTGATATGAAATTTACTTTATTCGAAAGATAATCTTCTGGCATTATAATTTAAATATGACTTCTGGCATATGACCGCCACGGCTGGCTCGAACGTAGTCTAATCTGGAGGTCCAATTTTCGATCTATAGCGGTCATCATTGACCCGAAAAAAAATTTATCTGCACCAAAACCAATTTATACTTAACCACAAACAATAAAGACTTAACTAATAGTTTTGCTGCAAAACAAATTTTGTTTGAGTGTAAATTGGTTGGAAATCGAAAATTCGCGTCAATTTTGTATTTTCACACAATCTTCACTGAAACAAAAATTTTTCTGCTGTAAAACTTTTATTTGGTTTGCACAAAAACAAAATTCGTTGTGAGAATAGAATTTGTCACCAACCGAATTTAGGCAATTGCACGTCTTATCACATTATTCGGTTACAGCTTTTGATATTTGTAGTTATGTTTGCCATATTAAAAGATCTCTTCACTAGCCTTGGCAATTAATAGTTTCTCTCTATATAAATCGTCAGATTTGGATGGCATTCTTCGGACAATGCTACAGAGTACTTAGGATCTGATCACTCCCTGGCTGTTCGTGATATACAGACTTTGCTGCTCTCTAAACTACACGCCCGTAAGCTGGAGAAAGGTTTAAGTGGTTTTCGTACATAAGATTGGCAAGAGGTCATGAAGCTGCAAATTACCTCATTACGTTAGATTCAAATATAATCACAAAAACAAATTATAATTTTTAAATATCTCGTAAATTTCGATTTTAAGTCAAAAATTTATTTTTTTAAACACCCAAAAATTTCACAAAGATTTTTCGGATAGCACAAAAATATTAAACAATACACATGCGACATTTTTTTTGAATTCTATTAAAAAATGTAATTTGTTGCTCCCCTTGAAGAAAGTGATTCACACATACGGATTAGAAGTCCCTAAATAGTGGTTTAATATTGTGTAAAATATTATGAATGTGCCATAAAGTTAACAAAAAAAATGTAACCCCAATTTAAATAGTTTTTTCTTTTTAGAAATGTTGAGGTTAAGAAGAAGAATAAACGTTTTTCTCTAAAAAACTATAAACACTATTAATTTTTAAATCCGACTAGACTAGTTTCTGCCTTTTTATGGGCATCAGTGTCATCAGTGATTTTCTATTTAAATTGTATAATTATTATTTGTGTCTTATAATTGCCAGAATGTCTCTATACTTTTCAACAACCTGCTTTGTGTCAGAATCAAACCTGCGTTCATAATTAATATTAATAATTCTTACATTACAAACTTACTAATACCAAGTCATGACCGTTAAGCGATCACACCTAAGTATGACCTCGAATGAAATGCAGCTAAATTGCAGTTTTCTTTCCTATTAGCTTTTCTGTTATTGTACGTATATTATACTCAGAGTGACAACACTCACAAACACATATATTCTATTTTTAGATTTTTGTATATTTTTCTAATCTCCAGTTAACCTCCTGCTCAATGGAATGTAGGTTTTAATAGTATTTACTTATTTTGTTTGTTACTTGATTGCCTTTGCATTTGCAATTACTAGATGACATGTATATGTGTAGTAATGCTGTTATAGCTATTTTAACTGCAATTGCGGTTGGTTTCCTTCGGAAAACAAATATCTATATTTTTTAACAATCTACAAAAAGCACAGCATTTGTAGTAATATTTTGTTGTAGTTGTTTTTTTTTTAATTTTTTAACAAATGACTTGAATGAAAAAATATTTCCCGTAAAACAATTTGGCCTTTTGCAGAAAGAAGTCTTCCCAAAAAAAAAAAATTGGAGAAAAATTAATTTTTGTCTGAAAGGGATTACGCAGATAAAAAAATTACACGAAAAATATATTATGCATTAAAGAGTATATAATTCGATTAAATATTTAGCAGACAATATGGCGCCTGTTTAGAAATTTCTAGTGAAATATGAAAAGAACATTTTTGACTCGTATTTTTAATCAAAAAAGAACGCTAAAGAAAACGTACGCATAAAATTGAATTTTCTTAAATAAATAAAATGTTACATCTTGTTTTTAAAGAAAACAACACAAGTGTGAAAATAAAAAGGAGAAAAAAAAACAAGTTTAACAAGTTAACAAACAAGTTTTCAATTTATTTTTGATCAATGGTGATAATCTTTAACTTCGAGCTCATAAGGTGCTCGTCAAAATGATAAGGTCACCTACATTTTGTTCTATTTCAACAAAAATACAAAGAGTATTGAATAGTACCGTTACCTAAAAAATTTGTTGGGCAAAACTTGTTTATATATAAAATATTTGCTTACATTTGTTTACCGTTAGTTCAGCTTAAAAATCAAAATATCAATAATGTGCATTTTAAAACTCGTCAAAATGATAATCTATAAAAAAACAAGCATTCCTTGATTTTTTTTTCATTTATACGTTTTTATTTATTGTTTTATAAATGCGATTAGGCATAGAATTTATCAACTTTTCTAGTGTTTCTAGCTTTATATCCCACCAAGCATTTAAAATTGCCACTCTTAGCTCACCTACCGAATTGTAGTGACGGTTTTTAGCATAAGCAGTCTAGCAGCTAGCAGTCCCCACATGTTCTCCATAACATTAAGATCTGCTGAACATTCCGGCCATTCCATAACCAACACTCCATATTCCTCAAACCAAGTCCTAGTTGATATGCTAACATGAATTGCAGCGTTGTCTTGCTGGAAAATAAATTCCTTTTCGGGATGTGCCGTCGGATAGGGCAACAAATGATTTGAAAGCACTCGCTGGTACTCCAAACTATCCATTCCTGTTGAAGGAAATGCTACAGAAAGTGTTCCACTTGAGCTGAACGCACCCCAAACCATTAGGGAACCGCCATCGAAATGTCTCTTTGAGAAATATATGGGTTCCTTTCTCAAATCCCGCCAATATTCTCTTAACAACAAAAAATAACCTGGATTTGGTAAGCAGTAACTACATTTGTGTGCTTCCAAATAGCGCTTCACCGCCTTGCATACTATAAAGCAATTAGGGAAGGCATTCTGTCGTGCTTCCCAGAGTGCCTTCTTTGAAGCAGTGAATATTGCTTAAAATGAAGCAATTAAGTATGCATTATATGAAGCACTAATGTTGTCAACATACAAAAAGCGCTTCTTAGTGCCTAAGAAGGTATGAATTTATTGCTTCTAAGAGCACATGAAAGAAGCGAGACATACCAAGTGGCACATCACGAACAAATATCATGAATCAAGATTATTTTTTTTTTTATCAGAAAAAACAATCTTCAAAGCAAAAAATTAGAAAATTATTGAATTTGGTACCCAATTCCAGTTAGTTAAAAAATGTGTAAAGTTTGTACCTGATGCCAGTTAGTTCACATATGTTTTTTCGCGTTTCATCTTATGGTTCGCATTCAAAAATGGCTGTGCTTTAATGGCTTTCAAAACCGTACTTGTTGACGCGTTCAAGCCCAATTCCATTTTTATCATATTAGCGCTTCGTACAGTGTTTGAAGCCATTCTGGAAACTTGACGAATGAAAAATTAAAGCACTTTTGGTCGACCAGACCTTTTATTTTTGTAATAATTTTCGCGATCTTTTAAATAATTTTCCACTACACATAGTGAAAGACCCAATTTTCATGCAATTTCTCGCAACCCCAATTTCTGGTCGAAAAATGCGTCAATCTGACATTTCTCAAGGTCGGTCAATGGTTTTGCACGTCCCATTTTGTCTCCAAGTTAATAATGCACACAAAAAACAAACACAGATTACATATTAATTAGCACTGACCTTATCATTTTGAAGCATTCAAAAATAAGCGTTATTGATATTTTATTTTACAATTTGAACTAACGGTAAATAAATAAGAGAAACTGATATTCATATAAACAACTCTTCAACCACAAATTTTTAAAGGTAACTACTATTCCATACTATTTGTATTTTTTCTGAAACAGAACAAAATGTAGATGACCTTATCATTTTGACGAGCATCTTATATGTATTAGTTCTCATTTAAGAAGAAAACTAGTTTATATGAATAAAAAAAACTAGTTTATATGAATGTTTGATGTTTTGCATGTGATTGTCACTTCTTTCAAAACGTGTTCTGATGAGGGGGGTACCTAGAAAATTCCCGAAATAGATCTATCAACACATTCTTGACAGTGGTCAATTAATAAAGAAATATAGCGTATGGCCAATTTTCATTTTGCACAATCAAAGGTCAAAAAACATAATTTTTATTTTTTGAATAAAAATTATATCAAACTTGAGAATAAAATATTAATTATTATTTTTGATCAAGAAAAAAGAAATCATATTTAGCTGCTGACTGAATTAAACTGTTCAAAATACTACATTTCACTTCTCTTATAAGTTTTTTCTCACCATTTTCAACTTAAATGATGCAAAACATTCTAATAACTTGGAGGCTTAAATCATTACACTGTGCATTTATCTCCATTATAGTATAAGGTATAATAAAAATATACAAAAATCTTTTAAAATGTTGTAAACAAAAATAAATGTAAAGTTGTATATAACAATTGTCTGCTGATAAGAAAATATACATAAAACTATAGACAATACTTAAAGATTTCAACAATATAAAATATTATAATGTAAATTATGAAGAAAATAAAAAAAACATAAATAAGAAAGAATTTTGTATGTAAATTTAAAATATCACTTTAGTTTTACTTTATACAAGTGTAAAAAGTATTTTTTTTGTTAAAAATTTTGCATACTTCCATTACACGTGTTGTTTGAAATCTATAGAAAAGAAGATGAAAAATTGTATTTATTATTTTTGAAAATGCGAAAAGACTGATGTTGAAAAGATTTAAAGTGTAATTTAAACATACAAAATATTTCTTTGTGTGTCCTGGGAAAACAGTTAAAGAATTTGTTTTAATAAATTTTCTTTTATGAGATTAACAATATAAACTATGCAATTGATACAAGAGGGTTAGAGTAAATTTATTTTCCTTAAGAAACAAATTATGTTTTAATATTATTTCTCTGGAACTTATTTGTGCGTTTGAAAAAGTGTTAACACAGAAAAAATTAAAAAAAAAGTCAAACCTAAAATGTATGGTCCATAAAACCTATTTTAATAATAAAAATATATTATATTAGGGGGTATACAATGTCGATTTTTTTGCTTGAAAAATGCATTTTAGTCACTTATTTTTCCCATCTTTCTGGTAGCATATGGATTCCGCTCAAAAAGAACTGCTCAGATTTTGAGGTAAAGAATGAATCAAGCTAATTTCTGATCCCTGTTCTAAAGTGAAGTACTTTATGGCGTTCTGCATCGATCGAATTAAATGGTAGTCAGAAGGGCCAAGGTCTGGGATATAAGGCGGGTGAGCCAAAACTTCCCATCCACTGTTTTCCAAATAGTTTTTGACCGGCCTTGCAACATGTGGCCGAGCGTTGTCATAATGGAAGATTATGACCCCTTCAGATGAAACAAATGTTGTCGGCACAGGTCCCCTGTAATCGTCTGACACAATTTAAATTTTTGCCAACATATCGGTTTTTATTGTTCCTGTTGTTACAAATGTTGTCGGCACAGGTCCCCTGTAATCGTCTGACACAATTTAAATTTTTGCCAACATTTCGGTTCTTATTGTTCCTGTTGTTACAAATGACTTGCTCCTTATTCCAACCCTGAATATTACTTGAATGTTACTTGTCATACCAAGAACTTTTTAGAGAATATTTTAATAATAACGACCTCGTTTTCATCGTGAGCCAGATTTTCTCTTAATGGTGAAGTCTTCCTTAAAGCGTTGAATTACTTTTGAAACAGTCTGACTAAAAGACAAATTCTAGATTGCAATTAATTTATTTACTGACATATTTTTAAAAGGTATAAAAAATATATATATGTAAAGAAAGCTTATGATGAAAGTTATAAGGGAAAACGCTTGTTAACATTTTTTTGAACGCACACCTTATCATTGTGGTAAACCAACTACAGCATGTCTGTTTTAATTTAATTACCCATTGCACACATTTCTGTGTGCTCAGAAATGATGACTCATACAAGATTTTAAAGTATGATAATTTTGTGAATGCTTAAGCTTCTAGCAAGAAGGTTCCCGTCGTTTGCGATGAAATTTGGATATGTTATAAAGAATCAAAAATTAAGAAACCAGTAATTTTTTTTAGCTGACCAATCTCATATTTAGGCATTACTATTGGGGTCAAAATTACCCCATTTTACGTTTTTTTTTGGTTTATTTCGTTCAATTAAAAGCAACTGTATACAAATTTGGTATCAAATGAAATTAATTTCTTAGACACATTCACTGGTGTACAAATTATTGAAAATGACATTCCAGTATTTTTGTTATTCAAAAAAGTGTGTTTTGAGTAACATTAAATCTGGAGTTTTATTAAGGAATTTGATTTGCGCTAAGCTAAAATTTATGCATAGCAATGCCTATTTAAGTTAGTCGAGGGGGTGTCTGAACTTTTTCTGATATTTGAAACCATTTGGTTTTTATGCTACTTTGCCCAAAGACCCATTTCCTCCTATATTTCAAATAATTCAAAAATGTAGCAACTCTGGGTCCACTGTATAGGCCATATATGTATCGAAATTTTCGTTTTCTTGACTAATTTAACGATGGGTACACATAAATCCAGTTTTCGTTAATTAAATACAAAAAATAAATCAATTTTTAACCCTGCTGAAATAGTGAATGAAGCTATGCTATTAAGGAGTCTTTTATGAGTCACGATCTTAAAAGAACGATACTTCGTTACCGGTAGTTTTAAATATTGGAATATTTTTTGGTTTATTTATATTTATTTTATCTTTTAAGTGGTTTTTTCTATTTTAAGTTTTAGGGTTCTACCTTAAAGACTTTGTTTATGTCAGTAAACCTTTTTAAGTTTACTCTTTTAAACCCTAGTTATACCAAGATTCTTTCAAAAATAAAAAAGTTTACTTTCAGTGATTAAGCAGATGTCTTAAGGAATGTGACGAAATGGGAGAAGCGTTATAATTTAGTTCATCTCCGTAAACATTTTCAAAATCCCACTCTTAGTGGATGACTACAGTCCAAACTTAAATTTCCTAGGTCCAGTGGGTAGAGTGATTAAGGGTAAAATTAATAAAATCTGTATCATATTTCCTCTTGTTAAGTGGTTTGGCCATGCCGCCATTTTGAAGATTTCCCCTCTATACAGATGTCTAGTCCTGATAAGAAACCCACATACCGAATTTCAAGTTCCTCGCTTCAGCGGCTTGACCGGCCCCCCAAGTGGAGAATTCTTTCTCCTTTTAACACCTATTTTGTGTTGCTGGGCAAAGTTCCAAAAAACATCATACTATGAAGAAAGATCATATCCGAATTAACACTTAATGAACATTTCCACTTTCTAGGCAGAGCGGTTTGGGATGCCCTTCACGGATATAGAAAAAAGAGCTATCAGAAAGAGGCTTTATCGGTAAAGAAAAACAACATCTTATAGCTATGATTTCAGAAGGTTTGAAGGCTTTTTTATGTGCCTTTCCGGACTCCTACTGTATTCAGGAAAAATTATTTAAAACAGGTAACTAGAAAAAAGGTTATCTTACACATGTCTTATTTAACAAAAAAAAAAAAAATTACATTTATGTCCGAAAATAATTACAAGCTGTCAGTTGTTTTTCAAGACTTTAAATTTGGTAAGATTTTTTTAAATATTGAAAATTTGATAACACGATTTTGTTTAAATTCCGAATTTCCATCTTATTTTTAAAATCATTTTAAAATTCAGAAGTGCCATATATTGTTACCTTACTATACCGATATGGGGGTGTGGCAGAAGGCGTAATGTTTTGTTTTTTTAATTAAATGACAAATATTCCATAATCTTTCTTATCAATTATTGTTTTTTTTTCATTTTACTAACAGTAAAATCTTTAATTTACTGCACAATTAAAAAAAGTTTGCAAAGTGAACGTAATAAGAAATTAAATTATGTTAAAAAAAATATATTACAAAAATATTCGAAAATCATTTTTTTCCAAACGCATGGCATACAAAATTTTTATTTAATAAAATTCTTAGAAAAATACTACTATTATGCAGTAGTATTTCTCTAAGAATTTTACGAATTTTTTTACGATTAAGGAACCATTAAATCAAAATACTCTTAAATAGTCAAGATTAACATTTTTGTATACAGCCATGAAATTCCTCCGAAATCAAAGTGATTTTAAAAGCAGGCAACAAAAAGCCATAAACGGAATGAACACTTAATACGATAGTTAAGCAGTCATGAAAAATTTCTGATATGTTTATAAGTATTTTTTGGGTACGTGTGTGTTTTATTAGGGCACATTGAAATTTAAACTTCGACTTTTCATTAATACCACCCTTGTTTAAAAAAAAGTTTTACCCCATATAACTTGGGACACCTTTGTATTTACGTAAACCATTTTACTAAATAGTATTTAAATGGTATTTACCTTAAGTTAATGAATTTGTGTAGAAAATGGTAACAATAACAAGAAATGGTTAAAATAGGGAAGCAACACAAAATAAAATTACAATAAGGAAACACAACAAAAATATTTGCCTAAAAGGATTATCACACATACAGATAAACACTAACGCACACTTTCTTTATACGCCCAAAACAGACGACAATAAATGTATTTCCTTAACAGTATGTTTTAACTTAAAGATTAATTTGTATGTGTAGTATTAGCAGGCGCTGATCTTCAGTTGAGTGGAGAGGGGGGGGGGGGGGGGAGGTGTATCATAAAAAAAATAAAATTTTATATCTCTTTTTGGGTTTGCCTATTGGAAAATGTCATGAAATATAAAAAAAAATTACATAATTCAAAGTGTATTTTTAAATTTTTTATTTTTGTAAAGAAAAAAAAAAAAATAATTTTCATACAAAAATCTAATATTGCATAAACAAGTTATTGAATTTCATGCCATAACGATTTTTGATTTTTGCTGTTTTATTAATTTGTTGTAAAATCCAATAAATTTGCTTAACAATTCAATGTGTAGGCTCAAATAAAAATAGACTTATTTTCAAAGATTTATTTATTAAATACAAGTTGTTGAGTTTTAAATAGTTAAAGGCATTGCATTTTTGATAATCCTAATATGTTTGAATCAAATACATACGTTATTGATTACACTTTTATTTTATTAATAATATTTTAAGCACGATTATATGGAATAATTTGTATTTTCCTTGAAAATAATATTATCAAATTTTATAAATTTCTATCCAAATATCGCTCATTTACTGCAAGAGTGACATAACTGAAAAAATACGATTTTGCAGAAAACGAGTTTAAAGTGTTCAATCCATATCATCCTCACTCGACCCTTTCTCTATTTATTTAGTTACGTTTTCTATAAATAGGGGTTTTTAATGTATTTTTCTCTTAGTGAGAGTTGTGAGCGAATTCGCTAATTATCGAGAGTACCATGAGTAGCACAGTTTCTCTATGAAGTATATACTCTTTGCACCCACTTTAAAGATAAAATAAAATATATTATCCTCTATCTCGAAAAGTATACATGCTATTAATATGAAATTTTTGCACAATATAAAGCATGATATAACTAATAAATCTGCATCAGTAATTCAACAATCGCATTGTTTGACTTATGACAGTCTTGATGTAAATGTATCGCTCATTTACTTTGACGAACAATTCTGTCAGTTTGCTACAAACAAACCATACATATATGAAAGTATAGTTTCGGTTTAAAGGAAACTATTAGTATCTTACCGAATAGTTCGGTAGGTCATTGTATGGATGCGATTTTGAGATTTAAATTTAGGCAAAAGTCCAACGAATTAGCTTTTTGGCTGCCAAACTTTTAGCAAAATCTGAAATAGATTGTCATTTAGATTGCTTTACAGCTTTCGTATATTTTTCCATATAGAGAAATATTTTTGCTTTACGAAATAAACGAAAAATTTCTTAAAATTAATGAAAAGTCTTATATAGCTTTGAAACCAGTTTTTTTTTTTTATTAATTAATAATCATGTAATTACAAATTATATACTATTACCCTAACCGAGCACTAGCTACTATGGCCTTCGGCGTGTTGTAGCGAAAACAGACCAGTGCCTCTGGTGGGAATCGAACCCACAACCCCCGCACTGATAAGCCAGCACGCTAGCAACTAGCCTACCGGGGTGCACAAAACCAGTTTTTAAATAAAACTTCTTCATTAGAAGTTCACTCAGAAAATGAAAAAAAAAATGACAGTTAAAATGACTATAAATGTAGTAAAAAAGGCGATGACTGCATTTGCCACAAAAATGACAAACCATGTACTAATTTTCAGCAATTAATGGTAGTAAAAACGACTAACGAAACGTTCAAAAACAACTTACCATAAATGTATGCATAAACCATAAAAACATAAGTTATAAAAGCAACTGCTTTGAACATTTATTTTTTCATTATTTTAAAAATATTTTTTAATAAAAAAATATTTTTTTTCTTTTAATTACAATAAAAATTTATATTTCCTACATCCTATTTAAAATCTAAAGTCAAAATTCCAAACGGTATTCCAGTTATGACTTATTTATGCATTGGAGATACAATGAAATTTTCTAATTATTATTTGCAAACTATGCAAACACATAAATAACAGCAAATATAAACTAAACGAGCATTTTTAAAAACTCGACATAATCTTCGATTTTTAAATAACTGACAAAAATTAACTGTTTACTGCAAAATTACTGTTTTGGTAGTTCTTTATTAAAATACTAAAATAACTACTCAAAATAACTGTTATTGAAGTACAGTAGTTTTGGGTAGTTATTTTTATAAATGACTGCCTAAATTTTGCCGTTTTCCATTTTCTCATCGAAAAATTACTTCAATAGCAGTTAAAACAACTAGTACTGTATACTACCCGAACAACCTACTTGTAGTTACTGTAAGAATGTTCTGAGTATAAGAAAATTTACATAAATAAATAATATCTCTTTATACAATATTCTAAAAATTTGCATTAACGTAATAAAAAGTTTTAATACACGAATTCTTGTGCAATTCCTGTGCAATTCCTGTGCAGTTTCGTTGATGTAATGCAAAAGTTCTTAAATATCATGCAGATAATTCTCTCAGTGTAATATCGAAACTTGTCTATAATTCCTTCAAATGCCAAAAACTGATAAAAAAAATATGTTTTTTGCCCAAACTGTTAGGTCACTGAGAGAATTCTCCCCATGATATTAATAATCTCTTGCCTAGTATCAACTAACATTTTATGAAAAAAATATCATTTCATTGCTTAATAGTTTCACTCAATGAAGAAGTTTTATTAAAAAACTAGTTTAATAAAAAGTAATAAACTTTTCCTGAATTTTAGGAAAATGTTTTTTTCACTTTGAAACCGTGTGTGAAACGGTAGAAAAGTATAATATTTGGTAAAATTTTGACATTTTGAGGTGAATTAAATTTTTGACACAAGAATAGAATTTGAAAAAAGTTTTTGAGAAAATAAAAACGCATATAGGGAACACAATACATTTGTCTTTGAGTACACTCACAATATTTTTTCCGTAAAGACTACTGAAGCATTTGTATTTTTTAGTTTATTTTCAACTATTAAAAACTTAATTGACAAAATCGGTAAAAACAATGAATTGCGTTCGTTTATTTCAATGCTCAATATAATGTTTTTATTTTTATTTTAAATAGAAAATTTTAACTGAATATTTTTACTATTACCGACAGTCCGTTTTTTATTTATTTTGTTTATTGAATAACAGACAGAAAAGTTAAAAAGTATATTTCTATGTATACATATATATTCCAGTGAAACAACTTCACCGCTTAACTTTTAAAATAGCTGTAGAACTTTTATGGAAAAGTTCTTGTGAGTGTAAACTAAAAAAAAAAAAACATTAGTAAAGACAGCAAAAATTTTGCTGAGTCAGCAAAATTTTAGTCAGGATGGTGCTTTCAAAATAATTGATTCAGCAAAAGTTTTGCTATCACTTACTTGATTAAAAATTAAAAAATCCTCGCTAAAATTTAATAAAATTTTTGCTGAATATTAGTAGACTGAAAAAACTGAAAAAACTTTTTAGAAAAATTATATTTTAGTTAATTTATTTGCAGAAAATCTGAACAAAATTTTTGTAATTCTTTTAAAAATAATTTACAATACGTTACAAAATATAAAAATGTTCATACTCCCAGATTGACGACATGAATTAATTTAATATCTGAAAATATATAGAAATAATTATATATAACATAAACACAATTATTTTTCAACTACATATATCAATGGTTGTCTAAATATACAACACTTTTTTCGCAATTAGAAAAAGGAAACACAAAAAATTACCAAACTTTCGCTATATTGTGTCTACCTGAACGTATATTTGTTTGCAATTTGGTCACACTACATTATTAATTACTTTAAATATTTAGTTTACAAATACACACTTAATGTTTATTAAATTTAAATATTTTATTTTATCTTTAATTTAATTAATAGACAATAAATAGACAATTAATAGACAATTAATAGACAATTACTTTGACAAGCCGGTGACAACATAAAATTAAAGTTTTTTTTAAAAAAAACTTAGAAAATGTCTTAAATTGTTGATTTTTTATATGTCTTACAAGAGTTGAACTTTTTAGTATCATATTGCTTGTTTCTACTATATCTTGACCTGCCGCGTCATCTACTTGATTCTGCGTATATTTTTCAATCTGGTTGTCGTCCACAATATTTCTGTCCTTATCAGCACAATTTTTTTTTTAACAAAAGAAATTAGTAAAATATTAGTAAAACATTAGTTCAATATGTTTTACTGAATAAGTATAACAAAAATTTTAACAGAAAACACAATTTCATCAAAAATTTTTGCTGAGAAATAGTATACTTGTTTACAAAACGTTTTAGTAACTTTTCTACTAATTTATTTTGTTAAGTGTACGTATATATATGCTATTTTTTAAAGAACTTAAAAAAAAGAAAATTAACATTTTTGTTTTGTATATTTTAAAAAATATTTAGTTCATAAAACATTTTCCCTATAAAAAAATTTTATCTTTCACTAATTTTGGTTTAGTGTTTTATTATTTAAAACTGTCAAAAATTTAATATTGTCAAAGAACATTTCATTTCACATAGCAAAACATTGAACATTTTTTCACCTTAGGAAAAATTTTTTTTTACAATGGCACTTTGCTTCCGTTTAACAACATTTTCATTATTTTTCTTCTACTAAAATTTTCTCTGTATAGAATTTATCTGCAAAAATCATACATTTTTAGGTTGATGTGTTTATCATAAACCGACGAAATTGTTCTGCAACGTAAAATAATTTTCTCGATTTTTTTAATCAAAAATACAGATTTTTACAGCATTTTCAATTAACCAACCTTATTTGTTTTTATTGGGTATTCGGCATATTTAATATTAGGTGCTTGATAAAAAAAAGAAGCATTCCGAATATGCAGAGTGACGAATAAAGACCAAATATTCTTGAGAAATGTAGTTGCGATTTTTAGAAAATACAGTCATCCTTCTCTACCACGCCTTTCACAAGTAAAATTAAACAAAATTGCATATTAATTATAGCATTAATTGCAATTGTCTGAAAAAGCCGTTAAAATTCAAAATCAAATAAAAATCAAACTTTGCTCTCTGGAAATTCTTCCCTAACCTTGGGGTGGATTCCTGGTCATGAGAGGCATGAGGGCAACGATAGGGCAGATTGTCTTGCCAACCGCGGGGCCCGAAGGGCCTTTATTGGCCCTGAACCATTCTGTGGAATACCTGCGGGGTATGTTAGGGAAAGGCTCAGGGCATGGAGAGGGACTGAATTCTCTGGTTACTGGGAAAACTCTCCTGGTCAGCGCCAGGCTAAGAGATTGATCTCTTTTTCTAGTAGGGGGTCGAGGTGACTCTTGTCGCTTGATAGGGGGGATTTGAGGACCCTGGCTTCGTACTTAACTGGACACTGTAATCTCAGATACCATCTGCACAGAAAGGGTCAATCGGACACGGATATGTGTAGGTTTTATGAGATGGTGTCTGAGACCTCGGAGCATGTTCTCTGCGAATGTCCCTTTGTGATAGGAGACTTAGGATTCTAGGTGATCGCTTCATTTCGCCTTCCGACATCGCGAACATTTTTTATAATAGGATAATTGGCTTTAAAGGTTGCTTGAATCTGTAGGTAACTTTAGGCATCACAAAATACATACATTGGTCGCGGTGCATAGTGCCTTCTGATCTAATCTAATCTTCCCTAACTAAGTAAGCGCCATCTATCGAATATACAAAGAGTATATCATAGATGTGGCATCACTTACAACATATGGGAAAACAGTGGACATTAGATTGAGGTAAGTTTCTGAAAATAGAGCTGTTGTGTTGTTGGAGTTTTACTTCTGAGATTATATATGCAAGAACAGAAACACCGTGTATTGAATAAAACTAGTTTTAATCACAACAAAACTCGACCTGACGATAGATCAGTGCGCTAAATCGCTCTGTCTAACGTGTAGTGCTAGTGCATGTGGCATTAGAAAACAGTTTATCTATACCACGGTCAGTGATTGCACAGAAAAAATTTCATATAGACGCAATCGAACAAATAAAAACATAACAAATATTACATTATTCATAAAAAAACAGGGTCACTGACGAAGGCTCAATACCAGAAACTGCGCAGTCTGATTCAGAAAATTGAAAATTTACAATGTAGTTATGATTTTTAGAAAATACACTCATTCTTTTCTACCACGCCTTTCACAATTAAAATTAAATAAAATCGCATATAAATTATAGTATTAATTGCAATTCTATGAAAAAGACATTAAAATTCAAACTCGTAAAAAAAAATATTTTGAAGTAACAAAATTTTTTTCAAAAAATGACCTCCCCCCTCCAAATTGAAATGCTGGATCCGTGCCTGAGTAGTTGTAGTAGTAGTAAAAAGAACAATTAATATTTGCTGCTAAAAGTTTTCTTTACGAAATAATTTGTTGTATGTATTAGGGTGTGTTTGAAAATCTTATTGTTGAATTTCGCATGTTTCTTTTATAAAACTACATTATTAAGCTTTTTCGTACAGAGTAAGTTTGCTGTTATTAACTTTATTAAGACTCTTGAAAACCTTTTCTTTTTTTTAATATTCCATGCATTTAATTTAAAAGGTTATTTTGAAGTCAAAAAGTTACTTTTTAATATTATACCATTTTGTTCTATTATGTAGATTGGGGATTTGTTCAAAAGAAAATGTTGTTTTTAGGAAGGGGAAGCAAATTGGAAAAAACTTAATGTCACAAAATGTAAATAGTTAAATTTAGGTCGCATTTAATTTTTTTTTTTAAATGTTTACACCCACATATCAGCCCAGAAATATGTGTTTTTCTTTTTTTTTTAATTTTGAACGTAGAGTCCATAATATTTCAACAAATCCTATAACGAATTTATGAACAATAGTGTTCAAATTTGAGAATCTTACACAAAATCGTTGTTTTGTTAGGCGTATGAGTGTTACGATTTAGTATGGATATAATACTGAAACTTATTACTCATACGTATTACTCATACGTATTAGTTTTTGTGTAAATTTAGTGAGAATTGAAATATTGTGTTCTGTTGGCCATAACTTCTGAATTTGTGCATAGATTCTCTTAAATAATACCTGGGTTTGTTTTTTGAAGTTCAAGATCAACATTGAAGACAAAAACAAAGTTTTGGAAGACTATAAAATATTTTTTTTTTATTTTTATTTTATTAATTAATAATTGTTACCGCCACTGTCGCCTATTTATTTATCGATTGGTATAGTTCATGTACATGCTTATCGATTATATGTTATTTGTTATCAATAATTGTAATGTCATAGTAAATGTCAAAGTCAATAATTTCCCAAGCTATATTACAGCGCACTTTTTTTCTATTAAGTCGTGAAGTTGATCATTCGTAAATTGTCATAAAAAGATTATACACCGATATTTGTTTGCACATAGTTTTGTAACAATTGTTGCGCTTTGTTTTCATACTAAAAAAGTACGATACAATTAAATAATTTTTATATTTCTTTTATTTTAATTATATTTAAATTTTGTATCATTTAGGAATTTTAATGTTCAAATATAAAACCTAAATAAACACCAAATCGTTGAGTTTTGTATTTGTCGTTCGAAATCTAGTGGAAACTCGGCGCTCGGGCAAATTCCCGTAACAAATTTAAAATTCTTTTTTATGGTCTTAAAATTTATTGGATTTACGACAAAATTGTCTTTCATACTTGTGAGTGTTTTATACAAAACATAACCTCAAAACATTGTGAAGTTTACCGGCAGCCGTTCATCTTTACCTACACTGGATTAACACTTTCCAATTGGCAGTAACCGTAAGTCCCAAAAAATGGATAAATCTTCTTTTCAGGGTCAACCACCACAACAACACCAGGAACATGCCACAAATTCACAATCTACTGTTAATTGTTCTACATGTAATAATCCATCGGGTAACCAATGCATAATATGCAACAAGTGCCAAAAAAGCTACCACTTCGATTGTGCTAAAATACATAATACTCAACAAACATTTACCTGTAATGATTGTTCCAAAGTAATTCAAGTCCCAGATTCACCGAAATCTGTATGTAGTCACCGCAGCAATGCCTCTAATTCTTCTATTAATTCAATTGTTCGTAGAAGAAATTTAGAACTCCAACGTCTTGAAGAGGAAAGACAGCTTGCTATAGAACGAGACCGTGAATTTTTAAAACAAAAATATCAACTATTGCAACAAGCTGAAGAAGAAATCGACGACACCAATTCTGTCGTTGTTAGTTCTGTAAATGAGTGGTTAAACAATCAACCAGATCCTCCTGTCAACAATGCAAATGATTTGGCATCTGATCTACAAAATTTAAGTGAAACAACATACTTTGCCCTACCGGCTAATAGTGAAGTAAATCCACAAAAAAGCACAACTACCAGCCCGAATCAACGTCTTATTTCCAATCAAACTGCACAAAATAATGTACCAATAGATTCTGTACACAATAATTTTCAAAACAAAACACCACATGTTGCCTTAAATTCAACACTGCATAAAAACACAACCACTTTTATTAATTCTAATGCTGCACCACCATCAACAACAGCAGCGCAACCAAATGTTTCTTTACAAGCACATGCTAACGATACGTTTTTACCGTCCTTTTCATCTGTTCCACTCAGCGGCATCAACCCCAATCTTACACATCAGCAAATAAATGCAAGGCAAACAGTTCCCAAAGATTTGCCGACGTTCACGGGCAATCCTGAAGAATGGCCACTATTCAGCTCCACTTACGACTGGTGTACAACAGTTTGTGGCTTAACAGATGCTGAAAATCTAATTCGTTTACAAAAAGCTTTAAGGGGAGAGGCTCTTCAATCAGTCCAGCACATATTAGTTCATCCATCTTGCGTCCCAGCTGCAATTTCAACATTAAAACTTTTGTATGGACAGCCAGAAAAAATACTGCATTCACTAAAAATAAAAATACGGTCGTTACCAACAATTAATCCCAATAAACTGGATACAATTACCTCATTTGCTGTACAAGTAAAAGGTCTTCAAGCAACAATAGAAGCTTGTGGTCTTTTCGATGAATTAAATAACTCGTCATTGTTACAAGAATTAATATCAAAATTGCCTACTTATTTCCAAATAAATTGGGGTACGTATAAAATGAATTTAACAAAACAAAATAAAAAAGTCAATCTAACAGAGTTCTCTGATTGGATTTTTGACATTGGTGTTTCTGCAAGTAGTGTCAATATTGACAGCGGTTTAACCTCTGCAGCAGATAATCTCTCACGCAGTAAGCAGAGAAATGCTTTTATACACACACACACTGAACAAAGCAGAAAAAATTGCATAGTATGTGGTGGGGACTGCAACAATATTGAGACTTGTAAAAAATTTAAAGAAGCTGATAGAACAGAGAAATGGAATATTGTGAGAGAGTTAAAACTTTGTAAACAATGTCTTCGTAAACATTTTGGCATATGTAACAACACCAAAGTATGTGGTATTGATAATTGTCAATTTAAACATCATTATCTTTTGCACAAAACAGATGAAGAAACAAATAAAAAAACAATGGAAAACAATCAAACGCACAGCTGTAATACACACAGTGCTTTGAGTTGTAATAATTTGTTTAAAGTTATTCCAATAACAATCTATGGTACTGAAAATAAATTTATAAAAACGTTTGCGTTTATAGATGATGGTTCTTCAACAAGTTTAATAGACGAACAAATTATAAAGGAGTTAAATCTTTCAGGTACTGCAGAACCTTTATGCCTCAAATGGACTGGCAATGTAGAACGTAATGAAGAAAATTCTCACCGGCTTTGTGTTAACGTGTCCGGGCCTAATAAGAAAATATATGCAGCTGATGTTCGTACAGTAAAGCAGCTTTCTTTACCAAAGCAAACGGTTAATATGGAAGAACTGATTCAACGTTTTCAATATTTGAAAGGTCTGCCACTGGAAAGTTATGTTGATGCGACTCCAAGATTACTAATTGGTTTAAATAATTCGAGATTATGCGTGTATAGACGTTTTAAGGAAGGTAAAATCAATGAACCCACAGCAATTCGTACACGTCTTGGTTGGCTGGTATATGGTGCTAGCAAAGGAAGTTCACTTATAGAGCATCACCATTGCCACATAAGTGAGTTTAGTGATAGAAAGTTATATGATTTGATGAAAAAATTTTATTGCTTGGAAACATCTGGCATAAATACAACAATTATGAGTAAAAATGATGAAAAAGCAGTGTCTATATTACAAAAACACACTAAGCAACGATCAGATGCGCATTATGAAACGTCGTTATTATGGCGAAATGAGCATGTACAAATGCCAAACAGTTATGATATGGCAAAAAAAAGATTTTTGTGTTTAGAAAAAAAGTTGAAAGAGGATAGTAGTTTAAATGATATTTTTAATAAAACCATTGCTGAATACCTTTCGAAAGGTTATATAACAAAAGTGGATAATCATGAGTTGGTATCTACCACAAAAGAAAGGGTATGGTATTTACCTATATTTCCCGTTTTTAACAGAAACAAACCGGGAAAGACCCGAATAGTATGGGATGCAGCTGCAAAATCGCAAGGGGTGTCTTTAAACTCTATGCTAATGAAAGGCCCTGATTTATTGTGCTCGTTACCTTCTATTCTTATTCGTTTTCGTCAAAAAGCCGTGGCTATTTGCGGTGATATTGAACAGATGTTCCATCAAATCTATATTAGAAAAGAAGATCGCAATGTTCAGAGATTTTTATGGCGCAATTATAATTCTAAAGAACCTGATGTATATGTTATGAACGTAATGATATTTGGAGCATCATGTGCACCATGTATTTCACAGTATGTGAAAAATATGAATGCAAAAAAGTTCGATAAAAAATACCCTATTGCAGTAGCAGCTATTGAGCAGAATCATTACGTGGATGATTTTTTGGATTCAGTAGATACTGTAGAAGAAGCAATTAGCCTAGCATCAGACGTTAAGTACATACATAGCAAAGCTGGATTTAATATTAGAAATTGGCTGTGTAATAATAAAGACGTTTTAATTGCACTAAGCGAAAACGAAAATTGTCAACATAAGAGTCTTAATTTAGGTAACGAGTTAGATGCTGATAAGGTGCTTGGGGTTTTTTGGAAATCGTCTGATGATTCTTTTACATTTAAACTTTCACCATATATACTCGCTAGTGATATTTTTGTTGGTAATAAACCCCCTACAAAACGAGAGTTGTTAAAGATTTTAATGACAATTTATGACCCTCTGGGTCTTATTGGCCATTACCTTATGTACTTAAAAATCGTCTTACAGGAAGTATGGAGAAGTGGGATAGGATGGGACGAAGAAATACATCACCCTCAAATGGTTAAGTGGACAAAATGGTTGTCATTTTTACCAGAAATTCAAAATATAACAATACCGCGCTGTTACCTTAAAACTTTTCAAACCTACAATAATCTAGATGTGCAATTACATACATTTGCTGACGCCAGTGAAAACGGTTACGCAGCAGTATCCTATTTTAGAATTTCGAGTGGCAGTGATGTCGTTGTTTCTCTTGTTGGTTCTAAGACCAGAGTTGCACCTTTGCGAATAACATCTATTCCACGCTTAGAACTAATGGCAGCTTTGATAGCATCTCGGTACGCTAACAGCATTGTTAATAGCACATCTATAGAAATCAGCCAAAGGGTATTTTGGTCGGACTCAAAGACCGTTATTAGTTGGCTAAAATCAGATCATAGAAGGTATCACCAATTCGTAGCTTTTCGGGTAAGTGAAATTCTCGATACTACTGAGTTAAATGAATGGCGATGGATTTCTGGTAAATTTAATGTCGCGGATGAGGCAACAAAGTGGTCCAAAGGTGGTCCTGATTTATCAAATAGTAGTCGATGGCAAAATGGCCCTGATTTTCTAATGCAACACCATAGTAGTTGGCCGCCTAATGATTGTTTCGATGCTAAAACTGAATGTGAGCTAAGACAACACTTACATCATGTTCTAAAAATTGATTATGTGGTTAATATCAAGCGTTTTTCGCAGTGGCGTAGAGCTCTAAGAGCTGTTGCGTATGTAGTACATTATATAAACAAATTAAAATGTGTTAAATTAGCCATTGCAAATGACTTATCACGAGAGGAATTGAAAATGGCCGAGATCGTTCTTGTGAAGCAAGCTCAGAAGGAAGCGTATTTAGACGAAATAACAACACTAAAAAGTGGGGGGAAAATAAATAGAAGTAGTTCTATTTATAAACTATCCGCGTACTTAGATAGTGATGAAGTGTTACGCATTGACGGAAGAATTGACAATGCTAATATTCCAGATGAACTGAAACATCCAGCTATTATGCCCAAATACAACTATATTACGACACTTATAATATTGCACTTTCACGTTCAATACCATCATGGAAATCATGAAACTGCTATAAACGAGATTCGGCAGAAATATTACGTGCCCAGGTTAAGAACGGTTTTTAAAAAAGTTACACGAGGGTGTCAGATGTGTAAAGTAAATAAAGTTCAACCAATTTATCCACAAATGGCAAAACTTCCGAGAGCACGGCTATCGGCATATGTCGCTCCGTTTACATTTACTGGTTTGGATTTTTTCGGACCAATTTTAGTTACCGTTAATAGACACAAAGAGAAGAGGTACGGGGCTTTATTTACTTGCTTAACGATTCGAGCCGTCCATGTCGAAATCGTACATTCATTAAATACCAGTTCATGTATTTTGGCAATACGTAATTTTATTGCCAGGCGTGGCACTCCGAGAGAATTCTTTAGCGATAATGGGACTAACTTCGTAGGAGCTGAACGTGAGTTACGTGAAGCTATAAAAGAGGTTGATTCCAACGAATTTGTTCACAAGTTCACCACTGCTACTACTAAGTGGAACTTCAATCCACCTGCCGCCCCGCATATGGGAGGAGTATGGGAACGCATGGTACGTTCCATTAAAACCGTGTTATATAGGATAATGCCATCAAGATCACCTAATGATGAAACACTGCGTAGTATGATGGCTGAAGTGGAAAATATTATAAATTCTCGTCCTCTTACCTACGTGCCAATAGACGATGAAAATAAAGAAGCGCTCACTCCAAATCATTTGCTATTAGGAGTTTCCAATGGAATGAAGCCGCTAGCTGATTATAATGATAGTGGGCTGCTTCTTAAAAACAGTTGGTTGTATTCTCAGCAATACGCACAACAGTTTTGGAAAAAGTGGCTGGCTGAATATTTACCGTCGCTCACATGTAGAACAAAATGGTTTGAAAAATCCAAGCCATTGAGTGTAGGTGATTTGGTGGTTGTGGTTGACCCTTCGAGCCCACGTAATGTGTGGCCTAGAGGAAAGGTGTTGGAGACTAAAGTTGCTGATGATGGTCAAGTCCGCAGTGCCAAGATTACGACAACCTGTGGTGTATTAGAAAGGCCCGTAGCAAAGTTGGCTGTACTCGACGTGGCTAAAGTAAGGGAGTAGGGCTGCGATTACCTTCTTGCCATACTGTGGGGGGGTGTTACCGCCACTGTCGCCTATTTATTTATCGATTGGTATAGTTCATGTACATGCTTATCGATTATATGTTATTTGTTATCAATAATTGTAATGTCATAGTAAATGTCAAAGTCAATAATTTCCCAAGCTATATTACAGCGCACTTTTTTTCTATTAAGTCGTGAAGTTGATCATTCGTAAATTGTCATAAAAAGATTATACACCGATATTTGTTTGCACATAGTTTTGTAACAATTGTTGCGCTTTGTTTTCATACTAAAAAAGTACGATACAATTAAATAATTTTTATATTTCTTTTATTTTAATTATATTTAAATTTTGTATCATTTAGGAATTTTAATGTTCAAATATAAAACCTAAATAAACACCAAATCGTTGAGTTTTGTATTTGTCGTTCGAAATCTAGTGGAAACTCGGCGCTCGGGCAAATTCCCGTAACAATAATCATATAATTACAAATTATATACTATAACCCTAACCGAGCACTAGATACTATGGCCTTCGGCGGGTTGTAGCGAAAACAGACCAGTGCCTCTGGTGGGAATCCAACCCACGACCCCCGCACTGATAAGCCAGCACGCTACCAACTAGCCTACAGGGGCGCACATAAAATATATATCTTTGACTACAACAATAAAATAACGAATATGATTAAAAAAAAAAACAATTTACAAATCATGCATTATTTTATATAAATATACTAGGGCGGATCAATAAGTCCGTGACTTTTTGAATGAAAAACAGTTTTTTTTTGACAAAAAAAAAAAATAATTTTTCAACATAATCTCCTTTTAGCTCAATACATTTAGTCCAACGTTTCTCCAATTTTTGTATCCCTTCCAAAAAATAATATTTTTCGAGGTCCATTAAATAGGCATTTGTTTGATCAGTAATTTCCTCGTTGGAGCTAAATCTCTTTCCACCGAGCCATTTCTTTAGGTTTGGAAATAGGAAATAGTCACTGGGGGCTAAATCCGGAGAATATGGCGGATGAGGTACCAATTCGTAGCCCAATTCATGGAGTTTTGCCATTGAGACTGCACACGTGTGCACCCGTTCATTATCTTGATGAAAAAGAACTTTTTTCTTGGCCATATGGGGGTTTTTTTTTTTTTTAAATCCTCGTTAAATAGGTCCAATAAGTTGACATAATATTCGGCGTTTATTGTTTTTTCCTTTTGAAGGTAATCGATGTGGATTATAACGCGTGCATCCAAAAAAAACTGTTGACATCACCTTGTTGCTGCTTTGTCTCTAGAGTGTTGTAATGAATCCATTACAAAACGACGAGAAATCTTATTCGAATTGCGGCTAAACAGCTCCAAACCATTCTTTGAAGTTGTCACACGATTACGTTTATGGTAAATTGAGAGCAAAAGCGGCACCCATCTTGCAGAAAGCTTTCTTAACCCTAACTGATCGTTTAAAATCAAAACCACACTGCCATATAAAATGCCTATGGCATCAACAATCTCACACACTTTTACTCTTCGATCGGCCAACACCATATCGTGGAATTTTTCGACATTTTCGGGTGTGTTGAGCGTCATTTGTGCTTGTGCAACCACAACGAAAGTCAGTAAACCACTTTCTTACCTTTGAAATCGATGGTGCAGAGTCCACATAGTATTTATAAAGCTTTTCCTTGGTTTAATTGACGGTTTTTTTTTCGCAAAAATAATGTTTAATGAGCACTCGAAATTCACTTTTTTCCATTTTTTAAAAAATCCGCGAGGTGGTATGTTTTGAACACCTGTTAAATGCAGAGTAAATGACGGAACTTTCTCAAAATTTGACAGTAGTCTATTAACAGGTGTTACTTTATGGAAGCAGTGTTTCATTTCATATAACTACGAGGGAAGTTCGAAAAATCACGGACTTATTATATTATATATTTCTAATTTGATGCATTTTATCCGAGATTAGCTCATACCGGGGTATTAAATTATATCTAATTGGATCAAAATATAACTGATTTCATATAATTTTAGCCGAAAGTAGGCTTTTGGCGACTTGAAGTTATGCTTAAAAGTAGTTAAGTTGAAAATTAAAAATTCATTTTTAAATAAAACGTAACGAAATGTTTAATAATTATCAAGAAAATATTAAGTATTTCAAAAATAAAATGTGCGCATTGAAAAAATATGTGTGTATGATATATGATAAAACTATATAAAAGTTTAAGGAACATATTTTTATTATGACGTCACATATAGCTTAAAAAAATTTAACTTGGGATCATATATAATCATATCAATCACTTTATACATTCAGATTATTATTATATGGCTTATGTAGTTATATATAGAGTACGATTTGAAGACATATAATAATATCAAGTACAATATAAAAATTCTCTAAAAAAGAATTGTCAGATGTAATATATATATATATATATATATATAATGATATATGCCGTAATTTGACTAAATTCAAAGTGAGATATGCCTTAATCATATTGCCTAGATATAACTATTTTTGCTCAGGATGACACACAAAACCATTTTTTATAAGACAGCATATATTAATATATGTCACAATATATGATCAGATATATATTGTGACATAAAAGCTATATAATTTCAGATATAGCAATAAATGCTGTCTTATAAAAAATATTTTTGTTCATTATGTAGGATATGCCATATGAACAAAGCAATTCAAGTTACAAATATATATGACATTAAGTTTAACAACTTAGTTTGAGATATGATTATATATTGTCGAACATCATTAATATTTTCCATGCGTATAAGATATAACTCTATATATACTTGTATATGTCGAAACTATTTTTCTTTATTTTTTTTTAAATTTTTTGGTGAAAATAATATTTGTCAATGGCTACAAGAAAATTCAATTTAATCTCAAAATATCTCATTCAATCCACTAAAAATTACTTATCTTTTTGGATCTAATTAGATCCACAGAATATTTTGTGATCTTAGTTAAGATATTTTTGGATCCCCAATTTTGAGATAAATATTCATCTAACTTAATCCGGTAATATATTTGATTGATCTAATCAGATATTACTGGATACCCCAATTTTTAGTTAAACTTGGATAAGAAAAAATATCGATCAATATCAAATGAGATCTGAATTTTTATTTGATATGTAACTTTTTTATTGATCAGAAATAAGTACTTATCGGTAACGCATTATTTTTTGCATTGGCAAACTGTGAAAATCAACTAGTTACTAGTAGGTCCTTATTATGTGTGTTAAAGTAAGTCAGAGAGTAATTGGTTTCATTACTGGTAGTGAGAAAAGTAATGATTAATTTTGGCCCATCAAAGTAGTATTCAGTTTGAAACAGGTAATTTTATTTATTACTTGTTTTAAATTGAAAGATTTACTTTTTGGAAATTTTTATAAATATGATTCCAAAAATATGGTCAGCGTTACCAAACGTGAGCCCAATTTTGTACAAAAATCTAAAAAATACGAGTAACTATAAATATCCTATATGTTTTCACATAATCAACTGAATAATACTCATCATTTGAGCACTATTGTACACTTTCGGGACACCCTACTGTGCATTAAAACTAAAAAATATTTATGCCATAACCTTTTTGAAAACCGCTAAAAAGTAATTTTTTTCTTAATATTTTTTTATGGACTAAACGGATATAAAATTATGATCATATATTTGCATGAAATTGTGTATATTTGCATACAATCATATACAAAAATGTACCAATAAGTAAAATTTTGTCATTCTAAACCTCGGATCTTGTTATATTTAGATGTATCAGTTTACATAAAATCATATACAATTATATCAGGTCAAAATCCGGATACAATAATATCTGGGTTTTATATAACTAATATAATACAATTCTATAGCGCCATAATTCGAATAAAATTGTACTCGACATTTATCTAATTGCATCAGATTAGATGTTAACTCATACAAACAGATACAATTATATGTTTACAAATTTAATAAGATTATATATAGCATCACATAAAAAATGATATGACTACATAAAGCTCCATATAAAATTTTTTAATCGGGACTTTATTTAATTGCATTTTTATAGAAACAACTGAAAATAGATTTTATGTTCTTGGGCTGAGATATAGGCGAAAAAAAACAAATAAAAACTTAACCGATTAAGTTTTCATTGGTATCAATTTTAATTAATCTATTTTCATTATTTTTTATTTATTTAAATATTAATTAAAAGAAAAAGTTGCCATTAACCAACAAACTGATTTCTTTTATCCCTTCCAAATTTGTTAAAATTTTGCAGAAATATTACCAATTTTTGGCTCAGTTTTGTTTCACACAATATTGCATCTTAAAATTCAAAAAATCGTGAAGAAGGTACTAATAAACTGTATATATTCCTTTGAATCTGACATTTCGGGGAAGGGCAATAAGGAGAAAAGTCTTCCCCTTGGCAGCCTGCCCAAACCACTAAAGCGAGGTACTTTATATTAGGTAGTTGGGTATCTTATCAAGAGTAGACATCTGTTATAACGGGATTTTTAGAAATTTAATCGGGGAAGGAAAAAAGGGAAAAGTCTCACCTTTATGCCTTATCAGGAGTAGATTTTTGAAAATGTTTACTCGGAGAGGCAAAAAGGGAAAAAGTCTTCGCCTTGACGGTCTGGACAAACCACTGAAGCAAGCAATTTTTTGAGACGAGTTTTAATTAAATTTTTCACTAAACTACCCAGCAAAAAATAACATGGATTTGGTAAGCAGTACACACAGAGAAAGAAATTGCCAAGGATAACAACTTATAAATTCAGTTACTACAACGACATCTACATTCGATTTCAGAAAATTTAGGGTGTTGCAATTAAATTTCTGTTGAATTAACCGAACTTTGTTGTGAAAACTAATATAAAGTTGTGCCAACTGTTTGAAATTCGTAATAAATAAATTTTAATCGTAGTAACCGAATTTCAGTTGGCAAATAGCAACATTTTTTTCTGTGTGTAACTACATTTGTATGCTTCCAAAATAGCGCTTCACCGCCTTGCATACTAAAAAGCATTTAGGGAAGGCATTCTGTAGTGCTTCCCAAAATGCCTTCTTATAAGCAGTGAATAAGGCTTACAATGAAGCAATAAAGAATTCATACCATGTTGTTAACATACAAAAAAGTGTTTCTTATTGCCTAAGAAGGCAATGAGAGCACATGCAAGAAACGCTTTTCACCTGCTTAAAAGATACATACCAAGTGCGATATCGTGAACAAAAATCATACATTCTGGATTTGCTTTTTAAGCGCTTCGTAATTAAATAACACCTTTTGGAACCTCTTCTGGGTAAGCACTATTGCTGGGTATTCAAGTTTTCTTCACAAAATGAATGAAACATTTCTTAATGAAACTTTTTATTAGGCTATTTTGTTGTTATTAACTGTTGCTTAAAAGCAATTATGTCTTTCTTTATGTTTAAATTGGTATAAAGTTGCAAATATTTTTTGTCGATTTCTGAAAAATTAATAATTTTGAGTTGAGTCATTTTTGTGTGCAATATATTTTATAAGGTTGCCAATTTTCATCAAAGTATTTTTTTTTCAATTTTATGAAATATTTTATAAATATTACCAAACGTTTCATAAAAGTTTCATATTATATTTATTTCTATTTAAAATTAAGAACACACGAAATTAATTATTTATTTGGTGTTTCAGAATTTCAAATTATTTCTGGTAGTTTTTGAGTTTTAAAAAGGCTAAACCAAATCGGATTAAGTGACTTCAGTATGTTAGTATGAAATGAAAATCGAATTTTTTTTTTGAATTTAAAGAATTGTACAATATTTCCAAAATTTCGTTTCATACCAACACATGAGTTAAGTCACTTAAGAAAATTATGTTTCTGTCTGCAATTGCAAATGATATTATCTCAATTTCAAATAAAATTTTCAATAAAAAGTTTACATTTTTTCACAAAGTTGATGAAACGTTTTTATGAAATCATGAAGGTTTATAAAACATTTCTCATAAATTTTGATGAAACTTTTCATCATATATATAAAAACTTCTTATATATGATGATTCATTTAATACAAACGAGTTATGAGACAATATCAACAATATGATGCAACTTTTGCGAAAACTTCATATATATGATGAATAATTTATTACAAACGATTTATGAAACAATATCAACAATATGATGAAAATTTTTTCTCTGAGTGTATAGTCGATATACTAATGTATAAAATAATTTTTAATCTGGTCATTCAAAACACTTTATAAAAAAAAAAAAATTATGTAACTTTAAGTAAACGCTTAACGCTTTGAGGCTTTTACTTTACTATTCCTACACACAGAGAAAGATTTAGCTATTTGCCAACAAAAATTCGGTTACGACGATTCGGTTATTACGAATTTCAGTCGGTTGATAAAACTAAACATTAGTTTTCAGAACATAGTTCGGTTAATTCAACTGAATTTTAGTTGTAAGACCCATAATATTTAGAAATCTAATATAAATATCGTTGTACTAGCTGGATTTAAAGGGTCCGCCATCTAACGTTTTTTTTTTCAACTAGTGCTTATTTCGTGAATGGTAACACTTAGCTCATGTCTGATTTGACAGATAATTAGTTTTATCCTTCCGCTGAACGAATATGGTCCGTATGTTCGTTATCTTGTGAAAAAAGTGAAAGAAACTGGCATCCTCATCGATAAACTAAAGCGTGAAAAGCCAAAAACAGTACGTACACCCGAGAATATTGCTGCTGTTGCAGAAAGTGTGCGTGAAGCGCCATCAACATCAATTCAACGTCGTTCTCAACAATTGAACATTTCGGAGACATCATTGAGACGAATTTAGCATAAAGACCTTGGTATGACGCCATACAAAGTCCAATTGGTTCAGGAGTTCAAAAAAAAAAGTTATTTGGCGGACCCTTTAGATTATTTGTTAGGACAATATCCTAATAAAGAAATATAGAGTATGGCATCGAACTTGAATAATTTTCATTTTCATTATGATGAATAATTTATAACAAACGATTTATGAAACAATATCAACAATATGATGAAACTTTTTTCTCTGAGTGTATAGTCGATATACTAATATATAAAATAATTTTTAATCTGGTCATTCAAAACACTTTATGAAAAAAAAACAATATATAACTTTAAGTAAGCTTTTACTTCACTATTTCTACACACAGAGAAAGATTTAGCTATTTGCCAACTAAAATTCGGTAACGACGATTCGGTTATTACGAACTTCGGTCGGTTGATAAAACTAAACATTAGTTTTCAGAACAAATTTCGGTTAATTCAACTGAATTTTAGTTGTAAGACCCATAATATTTAGAAATCTAATATAAATGTCGTTGTACTAGCTGGATTTAAAAGTTGTTACCCTTAAAAAGCACTCTTCAATTCTGTTGGCACTTTATTTCTCTGTGTGTTTACTTTCGTTAGGCGTTGAAATTATCCACCCCTACACCATGACCCTTAATTTATGTCATATTGATATTTATATTTCCCTTGTGTTTATATTTGTAATTTAAGTCTGCCTACATAAATATTAATAATCCTTTTTCTGGTTTAAACAAATTTATTCTGCTAAATATTGGTACGTACACTCAGGGAACTTCTGCTTTAAAAATATTTAGTTGTTTGGTTTGTAACACAGTTTCTTTATTTTTAATGTAAATGTCAGTCATTTGTAGAACAAATTAAATTTATTTACTAACCTTGTAGTTCATTTAATAAAACAAACCACATCAAATGACTGTTTTATGATTTTATATTAATTTTTTACAGTTATTTTTTTGTTATTAAACAAATATGAAAAAAATTAAATGTTTGTTTATTTTTTACTAACAATTGTGATTCATTTTTTGAACATTAAAAAAACAACCGACAATGTTAGTTGAATATACCGAAATGTCAGTCGTCGTTACTTTAAGTGAAATTTCATTTGTTTTTAACTACATTTGCAGTGGTCTTTACCTACATAGTATTCTAAGTGTATATTTCGATTAATTTTTTTAATAAGTTTTTGAATACAAAACTGATTTTTATATTCCATAATCCTTCTTTTGAAATGCTCTCTTTCTCTGCCTTTTAATATAATTGGTAATTTTGAACAATGCGCCATTGTTTTAAATTATTATGGTTCACGTTTTAGGTATGAAATTAATGTGGTGGCATTTTGGCCTGTATTCCTTTTTGTTTTCTTCCGTATTGTTGGTTTTGTAATCCATTGTATTGATAACTTTGTCACACAGGACATTCATTTAGGTTTACTAGAGGGCAAACACAAAAAAAAAAACAAAATGATGTATCAAGATATTCAAGTTTCATGGGTGTGTAAGTGTGTGTGTGTATGTATAAGTGTATGTATAAGTGTAGTTGAGAGTGTTCAAGTAGGGTAAGTGACAAAAACTTTTCATTCATATACAATTTTTACAATTTCTTTGTTTCTTTTTTGTTTTAATATATCTTTTTTTTGGAGTTCAATCTTTACAACACTCATACATTTTTTTCTATTTAATATTAATGTTAGTGGGTGATAGGAAAAGTAAGGGAGCGGTTACTTTTTTTAAGAATGAGGAAGGTTTTTGTTTCATCCATGTTTTGTTTAGTTTGCAGCCATAAAAACTTTTTCATTTTGTCCGACTTCAGTGATGTTTTCAAGCAGATTTTATATTTGTTGTGTATATTTTACTTCAGTGCGGTTTTTTCACTTTGTTTTTCTCTAAGCTCTATTGAATTTTGTTTGCTTAATTTAATTTTTTCATTTATATATATGAGGAATTTCAAAAATGTTCGACACAAACTATTGCAAATTTCATGATGTAAATAACCTTTTGTGCATGTTAAGAATGCTAATTCTATACACACAAAAAATAAAAACCCATTTCAATTATGAAAACCACCGATTCAATAATTTTAATTGCTGAAATTCCGTCAACAACGAAAATTTCTAATTCAATTAGAAATTGATAGCTCTTTAATTGAATTATTGTTCAATTAAATAATAACTCATTTGATTAAAAAGTGATCAATATCGTATAGCTTAACAAAAATTAAACAATAACAATTGTTGTTGCCATACCAAATGTTTTTTATAGATGTGTTGTTGGCATGCCAAAAGTTTTTTAACAGCTTGAATTTTATAATATTGAATTTAAACCGCCATGAAATTCTCATTTAGTTAGCAGATTTATTTATACTTATGTGAACAAATTCACACAGAAATTCGTTTTTTTTTTCTTTCTATTGAAGCGTAGGGTTAAGGCAACATTTTTTTTTTTTTGATTTTTTTTGCAATTTCTGCAAAAAAAGCAACCTTGTGCTGAAATCAGAGTTTTTTTTTTTGTTTAAAACAATTTTTAATTAATTTTTTGCATTTTCTTTTTGTTTAAAAAACATTTTATTAAACGAAATTAAAATTTAAAAATTACACTATCAATTTTATGTTTTAGAAAAAATAAATATTCAGATTTAAGCAACTGAAACTAAATTATTCAACTTAATAAAGTAATAAACCTAATAAGAATTCATATAAAGGGTGTCCCAAGAAGAACGCAATTTTTAAATCTGGCAACATTCGAAGTGTCATTGTTTGACATTTGAACAATTGTTATTGTTTGCTAGTAGAAGGTACGAGGTTAGTAAAAATGGAGCGCTACACGAATGAACAACGCATTCTCATTGTGAAATTGTGTTACCAAAATGGTGAAAGTTTTGCGGCTACAGTTCGCAAATTGCGATCAATTTGGGGCACAATAATGCTCCAAAAGAGTCAACTGTAAAGAGATTAATGGATAAATTTGCCGAAACTGGGTCTGTTAGTGATGTAAAGACAACAACGCGCCATCGACCAGGTCGATCGACCGAAAATGTTGCAGCTGTACGTGATGATGTCGCTCAAAATCCATCCACCTCAATTCGACACCGAGCTCATCTTTGCAGCGAATTTTGACAAAAGATTTACATCTTCATGCATACAAAGTTCAATTGACTCAGGAACTGAAGCCAGCTGACCATGGACAGCGAAGGGAGTTCGTTAATTGGGTATTGGAGAGACAACATGAAAATGCTGATTTTACCGATAAAATCATCTTCAGTGACGAGGCCCATTTTCATCTTGATGGCTTCGTCAATAGGCAGAATTGTCGCATTTGGGGTGAGGAAAATCCTCGAGTGATTCACGAGCAGCAATTGCATCCTCAACGTGTCACTGTGTGGTGTGATTTTTGGGCTGGAGGAATCATTGGACCTTTTTTTATGAAAATGAGGCAGGTCAAGCGCAAACAGTCAATGGTGTTCGGTATCGTGAAATGATAACCAGTTTTTTCTTGCCTAGATTTGAAGAAATGAATGTGGAGGGCATGTGGTTCCAACAAGACATGTCATACAGCCAGAGAAACAATTCAATTGCTGCATCAGTCATTTCTCGGTCGTGTCATTTCGCGTTTTGGAGATCAGAATTGGCCTCCTAGATCGTGCGATTTAACACCATTAAATTTTTTTCTTTGGGGTTTTTTGAAGTCGATGGTTTACGCGAATAAGCCGACGACGACTCAAGCCTTAAAAGAGGAAATTGGACGCTGCATTATTGAAATACCGCAGCATTCATGCAAAACGGTCATTGAAAATTTCATTAAAAGATCGCGTGCATTCCAGCAAAGCCGCTGCGGCCATCTGCACGATATATTGTTCCATACATAACCTCATTCTGTCTACTTTACGATATAATAAAGTTTAACGATTTTTTTTTTAAATATCTGTGTTTCATTTAAAATTTAAAAATTGCGCTCTTCTTGGGACACCCTTTATAATGTAATTGAAATGATATTAAAGTATTTATTACTAATACCACTAAACATAAACATATATAAAAAAAACTACATAAATATTACAAATACAACAACAATGTGTTGATGTTGGCTTTAGAGCGATAATATAAAAAAACGTCAAGCAAGTTAAGTATTTGAGCAATTATTTAATTGATTCAATTAATTTTTATTTGACAGCTTTAAAAATTTTCAACAAACCGATTTTATTTAAAAAAAGTAAGGAAATATTTTTTTCTGTGTGTGTTTTAATCATTTATCTGTAACGGCGTAAAAATAATGGCGGTTTTAATTTTAAAGCCAACAAAAAATATAAAAAATACAGATTTTGGTTGGATATAATTATAGTTATTATTACATTTCAATATATATAGCACACTACAAAAAAATATAAAAATACACTAAGTTCGTATATTAGAAATTAGCCCTTTGACTTTCCTTGTACACATTTAAAAAAAATATAAAATAAATTGATAATGCAATAAGACTTTATATTCATATTGTTCAAATATGTTCAAATATGTTCATTGGGATATCGGTCATTGCAAAAAAAATCATAGAAATGTCCATCAGTGAAATATAGTCACGATATTTGTTAACTAAGTCCGATTTCTTAAAATCTACTTTTATCTCCGAAAAAATGGGCGTTTGGTGTATCTCTTAAGCTAGCAATACTAGAAACTTGGCACGTAGCTTCATCTAAGGACCAGAACTAAATCAAACAAAGCAATTTTGGATAATCGTATGTTTTAATGGGTAAAATGGTCTGAGAAGTGTTCAAAATTCGATTTTTTTTACTAATTTTTCTGTGGGCGTGTGTTTGGTGCATACATGCCAACATTTGTCTTTCTAATTTAAGGAGCGTAAACTCCAAATAGAAATGTATAGACAAACAAAAACTCGGTAGTGAAAGGGTTAAAAAAGGCCGTCATTTATTATGGAAAATACTATTTTTTTGCCGTTTTTGTGGTACTTAGTTGGGTTTAGGGTTACTTATTTGCAGGGAAATCATATTAAATACTTAGGTCAGGTTTAGGTTAGGTCGAAAAGAAGATTCGGAGAAGGGAAATATTTAAAGTCCTTCAAATTTGTTGATGCCTTTTCGAATTAAGTATTAGGCTTATTAAAATCCCCCAGGAAAAAATTACACATTCCAAAAAGAAGGTGATGCCCACACTTGCTTACATATCTCATTGCCAAATTTAGTAACTGCAATACCAAACTCATTCCAACGATAGAGTCAAAAAAGCAAGTAGTATTGTAATCAATTCTTTAAATTTAAACCAGAAAGCATGAACTCAATAACAAAGTAAGTATTTACTTAAAAGAAAATAACAATGTTATTAACTTATATGTATAACTTTTTGTACTCAAGAAGTAATCATATACTTTTTCTTAATAAAAGGACGTTATTGGAAGTAGTTCCTAATTTTGAAAAAAAAGGAGTTATACAATTTTAAAGAATTTATCTTATATATTTTTCAAAGAAATTTTTATTTGCAGGAAAATAATACTAAAAACAGAAATTGCATGTTGCCTAAATTTTGTTAAACTGCCCAGCCAGAAAAATACGAACGGCAAAGCATTGCCCCAGTGCTTTCAACGGTGGTATGAGCGTTGGCAAATCGTTGGATTTCTGAAGATTTAAGTGCTTTCCCAACTCCAAAATGATAACACCGGGCAGGGCTTAGCCGTTCCTTTTTAAAAAAAGTTGGCAAAGCACTGGCAATGAGCGCTTTGCCAGTACCAAAACCATAATTTTAAAACGTTGACAAATCATGGGGATATTAACCAATTAAGTCCTACTTTGTAATTCACTTCAGTAAAGAGTTGTATTAATTATTATTGAATGATTTTGGTAGTTTGAACAGAAATAACAATAGGCTTGCTTCAGCTAAGTTAATTACAAAATAACTGAATATTTTTGTTATCAAATTATTTTTGTGATAAGTTAGCACGATTTCTTACTACAATTTTACTAAAGAAAGATGTTTGAAAATAAATTTCTTAAGTAAAATTTTAGTACAAAAACAATACTTTGTGCTGACTAAGTATAATGGGAGACCTTAATTTTCTTAATTTCAAATCATAAATTGCAATTTAGTTTTGAACTTTTCCAATCTTGTAATTTTAAATTTTATAAAGGTACAGATTAGAAATTTTTTAAATACGATTTGAGTAAATACTTATTACACTCAAAAAAAAAAAGTCATTTTTGCTGGGAGATACTTGCAAAAAAATTGCTAATATCAGCAAAAAACTTGCAAAATTAAATCCTTTGAGCGGAAATGTTGCGGACTTTATAAACTATTTTTGTGTATGAATTTGATTTGAATACCATATGCTTATGGTTAGTTGATTTTAAATTCATTTAAGTATGTAAGATAAATTTAAAAAATACTATTAATTTGTTATTTTTATTAAAACCTGCTAACTTATTTAAAAACAAACGGTTGTAAATTTAGTAAATCGAACACTAGCCAAGCACTTTTGGCCAGCGTTGAAAGAAAGCGTTGTGAACAAGGGATGTGTTAATTATGTTAACGGTGGTAAATTTTGTAAATAAGTACTGGCAATGTACTTTTTGCCAATGTTGGGAAAGCGTTCTAAGCCAGTGCTGTGCCAATGCATTTATTATTTTTACTCTTGTAAATTTTGTTAATTAAGCACTGGCAAAGCACTTTTTACTGACGTTGGCAGAGCGTTGTAAATCAGTGCTTTGCCAGCACTTTATTTGTTGGGCCATTGGCTAACAGTGCTCTGCCACTGCTTGATTTTTCAGACCATTGGCAATTTCTGGCTGGGTGGGGTTAGGTATAAATTAGGGAAGCGCACGTGAGCAGAAAATTGTGAGTGGAAGTTGAAATTACTGACGTTATCGTGAGTGAGTGTAAATCAAATTTTCGAGGGTGATTGTGCGTGAGTCATATTTTTGTTTTTCAATTTTGAATTGTTCTTTTTTATTTGAAAAATTTATATTTTTGTGGTTTATAGCTCCAAAATTATGACAAACCCATGTTATCATAACAATTCGATGTTTCACTTTTTAGGATTTTATTTCCGTATGAGTTTTGATCGTTATATTTGAGTGACCTAGGAGAATCACGTGTGAGTATAAGTTGAATTTACTTATGGAACTACTTCTTTTTTTTTAAATTTAAATACTTCTTATTTTTTCTAGGGAACTATTTATTTAATTATTTTTTTTTGTGTAAGTATTTCGTAGTTTTACAATGGAACTATTTCTTTATTAAAAATGTATTTAGTTCTTAAAAATATAAAGTAAATGGTTCTTCGGTAAAAAAAATAATCAATTCTAAAGAATCAATTATTTTAGTCTCACGCCCTGTTAAAAGAATCGAGTAGGTAATCTAGTAAGGAATGCGTTCTGTCCAAAATGCATGATTACAAACCCGCTTACCTTTTTTGAAATTTTTTGCTGGGCCTTTATCTGATGTAAGTTTTGTCGGCATTGATACAGTGCTTGCGTTGCCACAAAGCGTAATGTATTTGCAAAAAAAAAAGAAACTGACACTTTATACTATAGGAATGGAAAAAAAAAAATTATCCTTTTTTGAACTTTATTAATTTGAAAATGTTGGAAATATTCACTCTAGATACCGAACACTGTTAAAAAAAAAAAAAAAATCATATTAAATACTTAGGTTAGGTGTAGGTGAGGTCGAAAAGAAGATTCGTAGAAGGGATATGCTTCCCTAATCCGACTCAAGTCCCTGAGGACTTACACTTAAGAAAGAATGTCGGCTTGTCGTGCGCTCTACAAATAATATTCATATTAAATATTTTTAACTCTTAAATGAGGAAGTTATGAAAATATTGTTTGCTCCATAATATTTAAAGTCCTTCAAATTTGTATTAGAATTATTATAATCTTTTATCTTATGTATGTTTTGTCGGTATTGATACAGCGCTTTTTTTGTCACAAAGCGAAATGTATTTGAAAAAAAAAAACTGACGCTTTACCCTCTAGGAAAAAAAAATATTCTTTTTTGAACTATTAATTTGGAAATGTTGGAAAGATTCACTCTAGATACCTAACAATGTTCTCAAGCCATATTTTTTATTATTATTTGTAAAATGCACTAAAAAGCAGACTCGGTAGCAAACGTATTTGAAGCCAATCAAATGGTTCAGGTGTAGCTATCGAATTTTTTGGTAGTTACCACCGAATTTTTGTTAAGGCAGTGATTGTTATTCCAAACGAAAAATTCGTCGGCAACAGCCGAAGCATTCGATTGCCAACAAATGCGGTAGTTATGACCGAGTCTGTTTTCTGGTTGTGCCTTTTTGACTCAGAGGTAATTTTTACAAAGAAACACAGTTCGCGCTTTTAAATAAATTTTCATTTTAAAAAGCTTTACTCCAATTCCTTATAAGTTTGTGATGTGCGTATCACGTTATTGGTGTGCTGGCTAACATCAACTTCATACTGTATAAAGTTACGCTATTTTTTAAAAACAGTTCTCCAAACTCAATTCTATTAAAAACACAAACTAAATATGAAAAAAAAACTCTTGTAAGTACCACATATTTTTTTTTTTTTTTCATTTTGAGGCTTTAAATGGCCAAATATTCCTTAGGTGAAGACTTTACAACATGAAACTTAACCCTGTCCATCATTTCTCTCAATTCATAAAAGAATAAAAATAGCGATTCTATGAAAAAAAATCTGAAATGAAACAAAAAATTACATATTTATGCAGATTTACATTTCACTTAACGATATGTGTGAGTAAACATCTAACAAACATGCTAGGGTGCCCAGGAAAAAACTGTCTCAGTTTTATAATGTCTTAATTAGAATCATTTTGGTGCAAAAGCAATTTTGACAATTTTCTTAGATTACACTGTGCAACAAATTTATTGTGTGATATATATTGTAATTATTTCTATTTTTTTTTTTTAGATATTACATTAATTCACGTCGTCAATGTGCGAGTATGAACATTTTATATTTATATTTTATTTTTAAAAGGATCACAAAAATATGTTTTATGGTTTTCACCAAATAATTTAACTCAAGTATAATTTCTCTACAAATTTTTTGAGTTTTTCTCAGTCTACTAATATTCAGGAAAAATTTTATTAATTTTTAGCAACGATTTTTTTATTTATTATCCACTAAGTGTTACCTTCAGAAAAAGCCAAGATGACGTTACCAGAAAGGCCTTAGACTTCCATCTCCAGGGCAGCCGACGTAGAGGAAGACCTGCTAACACGTGGAGACGTCAAATTGAATCCGAACTCAGTACAGCCAGAATGACATGGAGGGAAGCAAAACGACAAGCTGAATACATAATTCAATGGAAATTATTTTTACTGGCCCTTTGTTCCAACTAGGAATTACAGGATTATATATATATAAGTGTTAGCAAAACTTTTGCTGAATATACAATTCTTTTTGCCAAAAATACGCTCGCTGATTTTCAGCAAAAGATTTTGCTGACACAACAAAATTTTTTGTTGACTTTAGTAACTTCTTTTTTGAGTGTAATAATAGATATGCTAATGTTTATTATTTAAATTAAATTCGAATCCTTAATTCTTTAAACCGCACATTTGCGTTTCAATTTTCGCAAAAACAAGATTAGAAAAATATGGAAACTAAATTCGGAAAGGTAACTGGAAAACGTGCGGTCACATCCCCGAATAATCGAAAAACTTTACAACCGAAAATGTTTGCGGTTTTATGTTTATGACTTATTCAGCACTCAAAAAATTGATTCAAGCGAACGCATTATTGCTTTTTAATGTATTTTAAATAAGCTAATCTAGAAAAAATTGTGAGTCACTAATTTAAAATTTCTAATTTTTAAAATCCAAAATCGTACGATTTTGTATGTTTTCTTATATATATAACAAAAAAAACGTGAAATCCGCGAAAATCAAAATGTTAAAAAGAAATTTTGTTAGCGGATACCCGGTAAACTTTGTTAAACTTAAAGTTATTATTTTTTTTAATATTAATTTCTTCGAACTTTACTTCTGAAAGTATTAACTGGGATTTTGATCGTTTCGAAGAAAATTAACAAACACCGTGGAAAGAAGGGCACAAAAACAGAGGACATTAGTGTGAGGTAAATTTCTAAAAATAGAACTGTGGAGTTGTACTTCTGAGATTATGTATGCAAGAACAAAAACACCGTGTATTGAATAAAACTAGTTTTAATCACAACAAAACTCGACCTGACGATAGATCAGTGCGCTAAAGCGCTCTGTCTAACGTGTAGTGCGAGTGCATGTATCATTAGAAATCAGATTATCTATACCACGGTCAGTGATTGCACAGAAAATTTCATATAGACGCAATCAAACAAATAAAAACATAACAAATATCACATTATTCAAAAAAAAAAAACAACAGGGTCACTGACGAATGTTCAATACCAGAAACTGCGCAGTCTGATTCAGAAAAAATTGAAAATTTGCAAATTAGTTATGATTTTTAAAAAATACACTGATTCTTCTCCACCACGCCTTTCACAATTAAAATTAAATGAAATCGCATATAAATTATAGTATTAATTGCAATTCTCTGAAAAAGACGTTAAACTCAAATTTTTATTGTTTAAAATATTCTTTGCATATGTTGTTAAAATCACTTGAAAAAAAAAATGAATTTAGAAGTGAATTTTTTAAGAAAAGCTAAGAAAATAACAATGTAAAAATATACTTTTAAGCAAAAAATGCATTATAAATATGCATTTAATGCAAAATAAGTAAAAAATGTTCTATAAAAATACGCAATTAATTACTCAAAAATATGCATTTATAGCAAAATATGCGAAAATGTGCATTAACAAATCGAACCCATTTTACAGCAAACTTAATGATTCGCAAAAATACTTTGTTTACCTGGCTCTCAGATTTAAGAGATTTTTTCTCTCATTTGAATGAAACTTCGGTCCTTGATAATCATATACGAATTAATACTCTCAAATTTCAGATCGAAACATATTTGAAAATATATGAGATCATGTATGGCCATATACTTAACTATATATGGTCATATATATATACAGTAATCTATTTATTCTTCTTAGTTTAAAAGAGTTTAAAATCATTTAATTATTAATTATTTATTTCCAATAGTTCGTCTCCACAGGGAGTCAAATTGTAATAAATTTTCCCTGAAGAAGTCACCCAATGTGGAGACTTCTTCTTAGTTTAAAAGAGTTTAAAATCATTTAATTATTAATTATTTATTTCCAATAGTTCGTCTCCACATTGGGTGACTTCTTCAGGGAGTCAAATTGTAATATTTTTTCCCTGAAGAAGTCACCCAATGTGGAGACAAAATATTGGAAATAAATAATTAATAATTACAATTTCTTGTTGCACAGTGTTATTTAAACAAATATTTTAATATTTCTTGTGATTACCAAAGTTATGGTGCTTCTAGGGTTTTTTATGGTGCTTCTAGTGTTTCAAAAATCAAAGAAATTTTGTTAACCAAAAAAAAAATCTAATAAAAAAATTTAAAAAATCGAAACTTTAATACTTAATGGGCACCCAAATATATATGTACATATATTTTATTCATACATATTTATTGTTTATAGTAGGTCGTTTTTCGAAGAGGTATGATGAGATATTTACGAATTGATTGAGTATGGTAAGGAACTATATTTTTAGAAACCAACAAGGAGAATATTTGGTACTATAAGCGAAACTGTCGGCCGTTCTCTAAAATTGTGGCTTTTTATGACAACGACATTGCATTTGAAAATGCAATATCGTCGGGAAGGGATTTTTAGCTCTGGTTACACTAAAAAAAATAAGTTAGTAAAACGGCTTGTAAATCGAGTGTACTATTTTTCAGCAAATTTTTTGTTGAAATTGTGTTATCAGCAAAAATATTAGCTATATTTGAACTAATGTTTAATTAATTTATTTTGCTACCAAAATTGGGCTGATAATCACATCAGTAGTGTGGACAACAACCAGATTGATAGATGAACGCTGAATGAAGTAGATGTTGCGGAATGTCTAGATGTAGTACATACGAGGAAAATGATGATAACAAGTATGAATATTGTAATAAGACATGTGCAAAAATCAATATTCAATTGGGAATATATCGGGAACTATTACAGATAACCCACACATGTAAGCATGTTTTTTGTTACTCTCTACTAGAAGATTACAAATATGTTAAATTTTAATTTTTCGGATTAGAAGCAATAAAATGGCGAGCAATCAAAATTCTATATGCAAAAAGTTCATTATATGCAAAAAGTAATCACATTACCGTGACCGCGGTGTTTAGAAGGTTCAAAATCAAAATTTAAGCTCGATGTCAAATCACTTATGCGTGTTCCAAATTGTTTTGTAATCGGACTATTAAGTAGATTAGATTAGATTATAGTGGCACTATGCACCGCGACCAGAAATTGGTATTTTGTGCTGCCAGCGAATACACCCTATAGGTTCAGGCTCCCTACGAAGCCAGTTATCCTACCAGGTGAACAGTTCCAAACGTCCGATGGCGTCACTATTCGATCACCAAAATAATGCACCATCCTGACGGAGAGCCTCGGACATTTGCAGAGAACATGCTTAGAGATCTCGGGTTCCAATTAACAAAACCTGCACGTATCCGTAGAGGATCGTCCCATCTTGTACAATTGATACCTAAGGCCACAGTGTCCTGTGAGGTAACCCGTTACGGTCCTTAGTTCGCCCCTCGTCATAGACAAGAGTTTCCGCGATCTCTCCCCAGAGGGAGATATAAACAGCCTCGCCTGTCGCTGCCCAGGCGATCTGGCCCAATAGGCCCCAAACTCCGACTTCCTCCATCTTCTGAGCTTCTCTCTGACATACCCATTGGGTACGCCACAGAAGTGTTCTGGGCCAATGAATTGTCGACGAGCTCCGCAGTTGGCTAAACAGTCAGCCCGTTCGTTGCCCTCATGGCCTGGAACCCAGCCCAGTGTCAAGGAGTTGTTAAGTCCTAGACGATTTAGAGAGTCGATACATTCCTTAACCAGACCAGACGACACATCTTGAGCCCTCAAGGCACCAAGTGCCGCTTGGCTGTCAGATAGAATGTAGATCGTGGCCCCCCGTGTCCTCCTCAGCAGACACTCTTCCACACAGATACAGATAGCGAAGACCTCAGCCTGAAAAACGGAGGGATATTTGCCCATGGGCAGAGCACGCTGAAATCCGGGTCCGACGACACCCGCCCCCGTATACATGTTCGGCTTTTTCGAGCCATCCGTGAACCAGACCTGTGCACCAACCTCCGGTACCCAAGATCCATTCAACCACGTGCTCCTGTCGAAAATCACAACAACAAAGTGCCTAACAAATACTTGCACAGGCAGTATCTTGTCACTGACCCTAATAACCGGGTCATCAGCGAACATTTTCGCAATCTCAAGATGCCCCTTCAGATCCCCAGTCCTTATGCTGCCAATCTCCCGCAGCCTTAGGGATCCCATGCACGCGTTCTCCTTTACAGAAATATGCAAAGGAGGAATACCCAGCATGACTCCAATGGCATCAGTCGGACATGATTTTGAGGCACCAGTGATACCAATACATGCCAGTCGATAAATCCTCTTAAGAGTCATCTGAGCCCCGAGTTGTTCAACTTTTGTCCACCACCCCAAAGAGGCGTATGTGACCATCGGTTTCGCAATGGTGTTAAAAGACCAGTAGACCATTTGAGGTCTAAGGCCCCAGGTCTTGCCAAAGAGCCTCTGGCAGGCAAACATTGCCCTAGTGGCCTTTTAGAGATCATATCAAGGTGCTCATTCCAATTCAGAGACCTATCCAATATAACCCCCAAGTACTTAACGCTATCAGAGAAGCAGATCCTTGCCCCTGAAGCGATGGCTCAGTGAGACATAACTTACGTCTCCTAGTAAAGGGCACCAGGATGGTTTTCGAGGGATTTATAGTCAATCCCTTCTCCTGGCACCACTTTAAGGTAAAGTTCAGAGCCTGTTGCATGCGCTCAGAAATTGTCCTGTCATCCCAGCCTGTGACAGAAATAACAAGATCGTCAGCATATCCGTAGGTTCTGAAACCCAGGTCATTAAACTGCTCAAGCAGCTCATCAATGACCAGAGTCCACAGCAGAGGCGATAGCACACCACCCTGACGACAGCCTCTAGTCGCCCCTATGGTCCTAGAAGTGTTCCCGATGCCGAATGTAATGACTCTTGAGGTCAACATCTCCAGAGTCCAACTAACGATAACACTGGGGATGTTTGGGCAAATGTTCCGCTTTGCGCCCAGCCTTCGGTATGAATACTACCTTAACTTCGTTCCAAGCTAATGGAACGTGACCAAATAACAAACTCGACTTAAATTTTTTCACTGCCCATGAGATCCTTCCCTCCTGAAACACCCTGTTCGCAAGTCGTATGTCCCTCCCAGATAGGCGACACACAATCCGGAAAGTGTGTATTCAGTAAGAGTTCACAGGTCTCCCCGGGCGATTCAGTATAGGACCCGTCCGGTCTCTTCAGGGTACTAAGTCCGTTCGTATGATCTTGTGAAAGAGCCTTCTGAACCCTAACCGCTTCGGGGAGATATGAGATCTTCCCGCAGTAGCTACGCCACGTTGAAGAATTACTACTAAGTAAGAATTGGCCGAATTATTACCAACCGAATTAATGTGTGAATTTGTTCACATAAGTATAAATAAGTCTGCTAACTAAATGAGAATTACATACCGGTTTAAATTAAATGTTATAAAATTCAAGCTATACTAAAACATTTGGTATGGCAACAACACTTTATCCAATGGTTTTTGCCTTTTGCCAAGGTATACAATATTCATCACTTCTTAATCAAGTGAGTTATTATTTATTTGAAACGCGCTAACCATTAGCGCGTTGGACTGTTACACAGATGGTCCCGGTTTCGATTCCCGGTGACGACAACATCAATTTAGAAAAATAATAGGTATGATTTTTTTTATCACTTATGTGTATCTTTGCGCCCACCTTCTGTGTTCCCATAGCACTTAACCCCACCGAAGTAAAAAAATGAATTAGGTCTATGAAACAAAAAGCTTCAATAAATTCGCCAACTCTACATCAGGTCGCGAGCAACAACTGTTCTAAGACTTATCATCTCGCGCAATTACAGTGTTGCCATGTTTGAAGCCCTTCATCTTTCACCACCTTTCATCTCTCCACTATCCCCTTTCCAAAGAAAGCAATACATTAATTAATAGGAAGAATTTCCTGAGTGTTGCTTCTCTTACAAAAAAAAAAAATTTGAATCTGTGGTTTTCGATATTGAAATGGGTTTTGCTTTTTGTGTGTGTAGTTTTTCATAATTATAATGTCCTTTTAAGAAAACTTTAAAAATAAGCGGTAAGTGATAACAAATTTAGGTAAAAGTTAATGTGGATTAAAAACAAAATTAGGTATTTTGATTTGATTGAAGTTTTGGTTCAATTTGTGCCAAACAATGCTTTTTCGGCGATTTTTTTCCAAAATATGTATTTACAGAATAATTTTCAAAAATTCAACCAAATTAAAGTCGTTATCTGTTTTTTTCTCAACAATACACCTTGTTAGAAGGAAGACGACAAATTTTTATAGAAACTAGCTAAGTCGCAACGACAAATATAGCACATTAAGGTGTTTTCGTCCAAATCCGAATCGGTTTTTGAGCTATTCAAGCATTTATGAAAGAAGCGGCTACAAAAACCTGTATGAAATATGTAGTTTAAGAACAATAACGTGCCAATTATTTAAAAAAATAAAATTTTCTGATTTAAAGCTGTTAAATTTGTTGGTAGAATTTCACTTTCATAGGGAAAAATATCATACCTACTGGAAGCTTTGACGATTATAATTCTAAATAGTGCAAGTGTATTAACAACGAAGAATTGCAACAAAAACTATATATTTTGTCGATAATAAATAGAAAACAGACAATATTTAAAAAAAAATTTCGTTATTCAAAAGTCCAGAACAGACAATGCCTCATTTAAAAAGCCAATATTTTAACTATAAACTTCCATAGCTAAAGCCACTTTGCTGCGATATCAATAAAATAAAGACAGTTTTGATAAAAATTAAATGGACACGTTCCAAAATAATCTGGATTTTGAAGCACTTCCTCTGATTAAGACCCTTATAGCCCAAGGAACCAAATCGGATTTTGTCAAAACACTAATATGTTTTATTTGTTGCGGCGAATGAACTTTGTTCTATCACAATTCTGTGTCTCAATCGAAAAATAAGACACAACTGAGCAAATCTTTCGAAGACACCTAAGCGACACCTAAGAGCGGTTCAGTAGTAATAATTAGAAAACAAAATTAACGTTATAGCTATGAAACACCCTGTATATACCATACGCTCATGCTTATAATAAATCATAAAGAAATGTGTCATGCATTATATTTTATGTTTTGAAATAATGCAAGAGGTTATGATGTATCATTACAAGGTAATCCATGACTGTTCAATTATTAGCAAATCATTACCTTATGCTTCACAATAATGTTGAACGTAAGGAGTATACATTACAATGTAATGTATTATATAACCAAGCATTGGTAACTCATTACTGTAAGCTTCGAAATAGTGCTGATGATAATGAGTATTCATTACAAAGTAATGCATTATGTAACCCATTATCGGTACCTCATTACATTTTATTGTAAAATAATTATACAGGTAAGGAGTACACATTACAAGGCAATATATGAAAAGTTTTACTGGGATATTTAGTGAAGTGTTACATTGGTCAAAAATCAATAATAATCATAAGTATGATAAAGCTTTTTCTTTGAGTGTATTTTAAAGGAATAAATGATATAAAAATTTAAATTTTTTCAAAATTTCATTTTGAATTGTAAGTTTTGAGATCATAATTAAAATTGATAAAAAAAATCTTGTGGGGATAAGCGCTAAAGGGAGTGCCGCACTTTCGCTCTAAGCGAATAGGTCATCTTCAGCCTCATTCTTATCCACCACCAACAAGAAACTCAAGCTTTGATCAGGTATTTATATCAAAGTTTCGAATTTAGGGAAAAATACACTTTTTTAAAAATGGACCATTTTCATCCAGTTTTATGCGCTGGTTAACGTTAAAAAAAATCGATTTCTTACATTTGGAAACATTTGCGATAAAACTGGAGGTGTAATGAATGAAAATCAACAAATTGTTTTTCAATGGACATCCGAATATACTTACCCAAATTCACAGTGGAGTGATGGTTGAGCAAATCGTTATCAGTTGAAAAATGTTGGCACTTTAGGTTAGGTTAGGTTAGGTTGAAAAGAGGATTGGGAGAAGGGATATGCTTCCCTAATCCGACTCAAGTCCCTGAGGACTTACACTTAAGCCAGAATGTCGGCTTGTTGCGTGCACTTAGCACTTAGTCTATAGACTTCATCAAATGACTTGTAGTGTATACATTAGTGTATATGACTTCAGTCCAGTGTTGCCACTTCTTGTGTAATTACACAAATTGTGAGTAATTTTGAATTGTAATTGTACATATTTGCAATTTATGTGTAATTTGAAATTTATATACATTATTGTGTATTTTAGTAAATTTTTGATTTTGAGAATTTTTCATTGAAAACTTTGAGATGTTGATGACTATTTTATATGAAAACCTTAATAATATGTTGGACACTGGAAACAGTTTGTTACAAAAGCTTTAAGGGCTATATGCTTAAAACAATTTTCGAGAAAACCCCGTATATCCTAATTTCTGGTTCGATAGAATTATGTCCTTAATTGTAAGGACATTTTAATCTCTATAACTTCAAACATATTGAGTAGATTTATTAACAAAAAACCTGTTAAATTCAGAGGGTATTTCTATGAAAATCCATGTGTTTGAAAATATTTTCTTTACGTTTTCCAGATTGCAAAATCTTTTTTCTATAAGAAAATGTTTTAATATCTAATACAATATATTCTTTATAAAAAATAAGATTTTCATATTCTTTGATTCCAAGAACTTTTGCTTATAGAAATAACGCAAAATCTTCAGAATTTTTGCAACAGGAACACATTAGAGTCTGAGAACATAAAATTATTAGTTACACAGTGCTCAATTCGAACACTTGTTTTTCCAACAAGCTGGACACCCGGAGGACAAACCTAATTTGGGTTTGCCGAATTCAATTTTGATTTTGGATTAGCTTGTTAAAAAAAAACATTTTGATTATATATTTATCAGAATCTCTAAAGCAACTCCAAAGTTCTGTGTGAAAATGAAATAACATTTAAAAATATTCCACAAAATATTTCACATTTTATTGCATTGCTGTGCAAATGTAACATTTCGTATGTAAATTTTTGAGTTCTGCTGTTTGGGGTCCTTCGAACCATAATTTTCAAATATATTTTTTTAATAGCTTACCTAGAAAAACAACGAAAACCAATGGATTCAGTGTACCCGAATTAACGCTCTAGCCAACCCTACGCGTTTTTGCAATGAATTTTGTACCACAAGTTCAGTATGAAAAACAAAACGAAAAAAAACCTTCTAAAATTTCGTTTTCGTTGCCTACTTTAGGCGATATTTGCCAAAATATGTTATCTCGTAAACTAATGACAGAATAGAAGTAAGTTTAGGCAAAAAACTATTTATATTACAAAGATATAATTTCAATTCAAAATTTTAATTTTTCATGCTTCTACTTAAGGTATGACGATTTTCGCTTTTCTGAAAAAGTGAAATTGATCGAAAAAGCGCCTTAACTTCGATACACACTGTTGAAACTTAAACGCTTTATTAATAATGCTAACAACATTATTTTAGCCAAATTTCATAATAATCCGTTTATTCGTTTTTATTTAGCAGGATGTTCTTTATAGGTATCCTGATCGAATGCCGTGTATCCTGGGACTAACTAATGAGCTATTACAGAAGCTTAAGCTTCAATCTTACTTTGTGTTTATTAGCCACGGTTTTTAGTAATTTGAAATACGTTTTTTAAGGTTTTTAAAACTATGGTTTCTGTCAAAATATTTATTTTTTGAAATTTTAACTTTACAACTTTCTCGCTTCCAAACCGTGTACACGTAAAATATCTTCACAAAACATTTATTAAATATTGTTTTCTCTCGGAATAAATCAATTTCTAATTAATATTACTCATTTGACTGGACTATTTCTGGATGAGTGCTTTGAGGCATTCTTACCGGTTAGATGGTTAAGTTTACCCCGTGTGCCCCGATTTTTACTATTTTCAACTAGCACAGTGTGATTTTAAATTACATGTGTAATTTGGAATTTTTTGTGCAATTTTGACTTCCATCAAGTGTAATTCTCAATTTCTCTTGTGGCAACACTGCTTCAGACACGCTTGTTGTGTTTGTTGGGTTTCATTGTATGCGAGTGTTTGTTTGTTAATATTAATGCGATAGTAGTGGTAGTGTATGCTGTTGTATGCCTGTTGGCCTTCCTTGACATTTCTTTTTTTTTTTTGTGTTTGTGGTTTCTTTAGTTATTTTTTCATATAATTTTTTTTTTGTTTTTAGATGCCGACACATATTTTTTTTAGCGTTTGGAGTTTCTTTCTCACTTGCTCTTCTCTTAATGTATAAAAATTTATATTGGTAAACATAAATGTGTGAGTATTTCTATATTTATATGCATTTGTATGTGTTTGCTTATAAGTGTTGTATTATTGATTTTGGTACTGTGCCAAGTTATTATTTTTTTGTTTGTTTCATACTCCATTCACAAATTGGTTGAAAGACCAAAAATAAAAAAAAAAAACAAAAAATGAATATAAAATATGCCAAGAACTTGCTCACTTTATTTTTTTTTTTTTAACAATATTTTTTTGTAAAGCTTTTATGCAGTGGTATTGGTGGGATTTTATATTATTTACTGTTTCGTAAAGAAATGTTCACTTAAAAACAATTACTCTATTACTTTTCGTTATTTGGTTGATAAGTTAAGATTGGCCTTTATGAATCTTAATTAAGTTTTGTTATTAAAAATTTTCTTTTTATTTAAAAATTCCATTTTTTTTTCGGTAAAGACATATAAAAAGTGTTGTGTAAGGTACACTTATTAAAGATTTTCTTTTCATCATTTTGATTTTAATTATATTTTTCAATTGTGCTTAATACATTTTTTGCAGCAATCTTATTTTCTCTTTTCATTTTGGTTTCATATTTACTTTCAGTTGTGATATTCTTGGTAATAACTTGTAGAATTTATTTCTTCTTATTAAAATGTATGTCAGTTTCATACATTTTAATACTATGTATGGGTCAGTTGATGGTCAGTGGTTAAGAAATGTCATATTAATTTATATGTAATTTGTATCTTTAATATAATAATATGATTAAAATTATTCGAATTTTGTATGTAAAAAAAAATGTATATTACGTACCCAGCAAAACTTTGGTGATGACTTCGATATACCCTAGTGTAGAAAAGCTTTACCATATAAGTGGTACATATGTGGTACAGTGGCATATTGTCATTACAAATCTCATTATTTTTATATGGGGATAACGCGCAAAATAATGACATATCATTACTAAACGTAATCGATTAATCGACATTTTTCGAAACCCGGTTTTCCCGAATAGTTGAAATTGAAAAAAATCCTGTTTCGGTTTATTGAATTTGAAAAAAATCGGTTAACCGTCTCTTAAATTATATACAATTATACTCAAAAATTGAGTATAAAATAACTTTTATTTTTGCTCGAAAAAATAAAAATCAAAAAATAACTTTTATTTTTGATTGAGATAAGCGTGGTAGAGAAGATTAAGCATACTTTTCTAAAAATCATAACTACATTGTAAATTTTTTATTGAATTAGACTGCGCAGTTTCTGGTAACACAACCTTCATCAGTGATCCTTTTGACAATACTGTAATTATTTGTTATGGTTTTTATTGTTTGATTGCATCTATATGAAATATTTATTTATTAAATGCAATCCTGACCGTGGCTTGAACCTGCTTTCTTTGCCACATGCACTTCGCACTACACTTTAGACAGGCGTTTAACCACTTGATCTAAAGTCAGGTCGATTTTTGCCGTGGCTTTAAACCAGTTTCAATTACACGGGGTCGATTTTACATTTAATTGTAATTGCAGAAGATAGCTAAGACAAACACCACAACAATTCACAATTGTTAGAAAATCATATGTAATCTAATTTCCACTATTTCCCACATTTTGTGAGTTGGCGACAACTATGATGTATTTTTTTGTATTTTTGCTCGAAAAAATAAAAACCAAAAAATAACTTTTATTTTTGCTCGAAAAAATAAAAACCAAAAAATAACTTTTATTTTTGCTCGAAAAAATAAAAATCAAAAATAACTGTTATCGTCTGACTTTTGTGAAAAAATGAATAATTATTACGGTCCCTGGTTGAAATTGAAAAAAAATCCAGTTTCGGTTTATTGAATTTGAAAAAAATCGGTTAACCGGCTTTTAAATGTTATACAATTATGCTCAAAAATTTTTTTTTTTTTTATTAATTTGAATATGTTTTTTTTTTCTATTAGAAAAATTGTTATTAACTTTAAAGCAGCTTGAGAAGTTTTTGTCAGTGGTTTTAAAAAAAACAATAATCAATTTTATAAATTATTTAAATTTTTGCTTTATGAGCGCTCCGAAGTTATTGTCTATATACACTTTTTGCATTCAAAGCAATTTATTAAGAACCGTTATGGTTAAAGCGACTTAAATAAAACTACATTCAGACTGAAAACCAAAATACGTATTTTTAAAGCTTTCGACTGTCAAATTCCATACAAATTTTAACGAATATATAAGCGCTGAACCAGGGGAAGGGAAAATGGGACATTTCTTAACCCAACATTAAAATTTTCAATACAAAAGTGTTAAAGAAATTAGAAAATTTTGTATTTATTGTTGATCTTTTAAAATAGCATTTCATTTTAAATTGTCAGGTATGAGATCATAGTTAAAATGTTTTTACTGCAAATAAAAAACATTAATCTATATACATATATAAAACTCATTTTCTGTTTGTTTGTTCTCTATACAAATTTGCAATTCTCAAATCCTCAAATTTGGCATGAATAATCCTTGGACCTCAACTTAAATCGTAGTATAGTTTTCATCGACCACGCCCACTTCTACGTCTACTTCTGACAAAAAATCTAAAATTAAACTTTTTTCACCTTTTTCAACTTTTTCCTTTTTTTCGAATACAAACTTCTAAGAAAGTTTAAACGGATTTCTTTGAAATTACTCACATATATTCTACGTTTCCCGAGGAAGGCCTCAGTAAAAGTTTCATTACCATAGCCCACTTCAATACCAACTTTTGGTCAAAAACGTCAAAATCAAAAAATTCCACTATATATTATAAATATATATAAAACTCATTTTCTGTTTGTTTATTCTCTATACAATCTTTTATTTCTCAACGGATTTCTCTGAAATTTTGTATACTTGATCCTATTACTACTGGGAAGGTTGCTGTTATGCTGTGTAACGGCCACGACGAAAATTTTCACACCCACTTTTAAAGAAATGTGAATTTGTTATTTAATAGTAACATTTTAAATTTTCAAGGGATTTCGCTCAAACTTTGTAAACATTTTCCTTATACCGCAATGGATATCACCAAAACTTTGTACACAAAATCCCTTTACCACGGGCCAGGTTTCCATACAATTTCTAATTGATTACTCCCACTTTTCCAAAAACATGTGACATTTGTGCAGGACACATTCGTTGTTTGCTAAACCATTTTTTATTTTCTTACGGATTTTATTCAAATTTGGCACTCATAGTTTGTACACCTAGGGCGAGGTCACCAAATACTAATCTCCTACCGCTATCATTTAAAGGCCAACTGTGGATTGCCGATATCAAATGTTATTTTTCGAAATGTGACAATTTATAAAATTTATAGGGGCCAGTTTGGATGTTCCATTAACAAAATTTTATTTTTACCAGATTCCGCACAAATTTTAAAAAGATGGCCCTCCATAAGATCGCTTTATATTTTTTTATGTAATTGAAATAATATTAGATTAACTATATATACAGCTATTCAGTTATTTTTTTTACTTTTTATACAAATTTTGCACAGGTTTGAAAGAAAATTCTCATAATCATTAAAAAATTAGAAGCATTTATGTACTTTAGTAGAACTTTAAAATTATGCTTTAAGAATTTTCACAGTATCATTAAAACAGGGCACACTCCAATGAGTGATGTGGCGTCGACAGCGGTCGCAGGAGATCGTAGGCTATCATAATAATAAAAATAACGAATTGGAGAAAAATCGATATATATTTTAAGTCTTGTTTTTCAATATGTGTTATTTCAAAAGTATTTGAGTTCCGGGCAAGACCGGGTACAAACAGCTAGTTGTTAGTAAATGTAAGAGAAGATGAAAAAAATCTTGTGAGCATCCGCGCTAGAGGGAGTGCTGCACTTTCGACCTAAGCGACTAGGTCATCTTCAGCCTCATTCTAATCCACCAACCACAAGAAATTCTAGGTTTTGATCAGGTATATATATCAACCAACCACAGAAAATCGTTGATGTTAGTTGATTACCGGAACAACATCAGTTATTTTCGCCTTTTCCTATAAGTTTAGCCAACAGCTTTAAATTTATCTTAAAGCTTTATATTTGGCAGTGTTGCCAGTCCCCAACTGCTAATGTTACCATTTCTGGGATCCAGACTTGGGCAACGTCAATTTTCCTATAAGTTTAGCCAACAGCTTTAAATTTATCTTAAAGCTTTATATTTGGCAGTGTTGCCAGTCCCCAACTGCTAATGTTACCATTTCTGGGATCCAGACTTGGGCAACGTCAATTTTTTTTTTTTTTATGTTGAACCAACACTCAGGGGATACCCTACTAATGCATTGTATTGTGTTGATATCAGGAAAATAGGTTATGGGGAGGAGGAAAGAGGGAGTAGTGTTTGTGGACATTTGACTTGAATTTTTCTAAATTGCAATTTGGGGATTAGTAAAAACATCTGGGTATTAAATTACAGGGAAATTACTTAATTACACCCAATTACATGTAATTGAACATGTAAAAGTAATTGGCCTGTAATTCAATACACAGGTATTTTCATTATGTCCCATGTCTGGTATTGACAACATTGAGAATTTTCCAAGGAAGCGTTTAAGGCCACAAATGTGAGCGTAGGTCTGAAATTTTAAATGATATAGAAAAATTTCACAAGTAAATGATATTGAAATGTAATTGACGTCGCCCAAGTCTGCTGGGAACGAATCGGAATACGGCATGTATACTACTATTTAAACACAACTTATACTTTGTTTAGAGATGCCCCTAAACTAAGGCATATTAATTAGTATGCCCTTATACTTATGTACGCCACTGTATGCTCTTTTGAATTCCTTCTTTCTTAATCCCTTTGGTTACTAAAAATAACTTTAAAGTTTTCTTATAGTTTTAGCTAAGCAAAACCCTTTGCTTAGCTTAAACATGACATTATTAAACAATCAAAAATTACTCAAGTTTTGGAAATCAATCAAAAAACAACAAATAAACAAAAAGATCATACAATGAACAGTGACAAAATTATAAATTAGATAAATACACACATGCAAACATACAAACATACAAAAGAATTCAGCATTGAAATTAAAACAACTAGATATTAAATAAATAGTGAATTTATTAATTTTAAAAATAAAATAAATAAAAGGACCCAACATTTTGGGACATTTGTTGCCCAGCATTCTTGTTGATTGTTTTCTTGTTAGATTTTACACTGCATGGAACCTAGATATTTGCTTTGATAATTTTGTATGCATTGTTGATCTTTTCAAAAGTTCTCAAACCAAACATACACGTACCCTGCAACGTAAAATCTAATAGGAAAACAATCAACAAAAATATGTTGTGTTTAAATATTACTCCTACACAGAAAAAACTAAAAACGGATTTCAATTAAAAAATGTATTAAATCAATTATTATTTTAATTGATTTTGCACCTATCACGAATATGATAATATCAATTGAAACTGTTATTGAAAATTAAAAAGGAACAAAAGTTATAAATAAGTTCTACAAAATAACATTTTTTTGATACTCACAGAAAGAGTGTGTGAACGATACTACGTTGGTATGTGTGTTTTTGTTAATGCTGCGTCTGTTTGGGCGTGTATGTGCTTATTTTGTATGTAAATTTCAAACGTATTTGATATTTTATACTGAAAATTTTCTATTTAAACTACAGTGTGTGAAAAAATAATTTCAGAATTACGTCTAAAACAAAAAATGGATTTATATATTTAAAAGTCAATTAAAATATTACTTGATTCAATTAAATATTTGTTTAGAAACAAATTTAATTCAAATCCAAACATTTATTAGATAGTTTAGGTTGATAATTTTTTCTGTGTAGTATACGTGTCGGATTCCCGATTAGTTTCCAGTAATGGTAACATTAGCAGTTAGTTACTGGCAACACTGCCAAATAAAAAGCTGTCAGATTTAAAGCTGTTGGCTGAATTTGTAAAAAAAGAAGAAAATAACTCATGTTGTTCGGGTAATGAATTAACATCACCGATTTTCTGTGGTTGGGTGATATATATACATGAGGTTCTTTTGGGTGTTGGATTGTTTTTTTGATACTTTTTTCTCCTCACAGGACAAAAATAACTAGAAAATACAATTTTTAACGCTAATTTTCAGCTAACTTAAGAAATATATATACTAATGTCATGTATATTTTTAAAATTTTATGTGCATATTTTACGAATGTATATTTTATTCACATAACACACTATTTTAAATGCATTAACTTCCGAGCCCTAGTCTTATTTGTACATTTAACATTTCACAGATTTGAAAGACTAAATTAAAAATATTTAAGTTTTATTTATTTTTTTAGTGTATTATTTTAAATTTCATATATTTCCAAGAATGATGGGAACATTTATAAGTGTTATTATATTTTAATACTTTATGTTCCTAACATTATGCAAAGCTATTTTTTAAATAAAAATTTTTGATACAAAACAAAACTTAACAAGGTATTTTTTCGTTAAAACATGTTTTTGAAATGTCCAGCTTTTTTTGCAAAATCCAGAATTTTTAAACCGAATCTGGATCTGGCAACCCTACATATAGCCCACGTGAATAAACGTATTTATTAAAACTTACAAGCAGATTTCAGAAATGTTTTATTTTTGAAAATCGGTGATTAAATATAAAATTGACGAGCTCTCAAAATTTTTGAGTACCCGTGGTGTCCTACTTTGGAGTCTAATTGATCAGCGCCGGCTAGATCTAGTGGGACCGTCTTTGAAACCTAGGCTTAAAATTACGTTGATTATGACTGTGTGAAATTTCGTGGCAAGTCGATCTTGCCCGTAAGAAATGACTGAATTTTTTCAAAAAACTTGTGAAAGGCACATTGCAACACCAAAATAAAACTATATTTTAAAATTAAATATTTTTGCTATGTATTATACTAAAATATGAACTCATAGGTCACCCGATAAAGCATTTTCCAATGACCCGAACTTAATTTTTTTTTTTTAATTTTTACATGAAATAATTGTTTAGATTTGTTTTTTTGCTTGTGCCCAAACATAATTTGATCCATTTCGAAATTGGATGATAAATTGCAAAAAGGTAGGGGACTGTTGGACCCTAACATGTTGGACGAAAACATCAATTTAGAAAAATAATATGTTTGAGTTTTCTATCACTTATATGTATCGCTACACCCACCTTCAGTGTTCCCATAACACTTAACCCCACCGAAGTAAAATAATGAATCAGGGCTATGAAACAAAAAGCTTCAATAAATTCGCCAACTCTCCATCAGGTGGCGAGCAACTTATCATCTCGCTCAATTACAGTGTTGCCATGTTTGAAGCCCTTCATCTTTCACCACCTTTCATCTCTCCACTATCCCCTTTCCAAAAAAAGCAACATAAAAAAAAGGAAGAATTTCCTGAGTGTTGCTTCTCTTTTTTTTTAAAAAAAAAAGATAACTTATCTTATTTTTAAAGTCTTATGTATAAAAAAACTTCGTTACAACATGCAGACTTTTAATGCAATTTTTAAAGAAATCTGCCCAATGAAAAAAAACTGAATACGTCATTAAAATTACGCTTCTGAAATATTAATCGTCGAGACTCTTGTTTTATTTTTCGAGTTAAGTAGTATAATTAATAATATTTTAATTAATGTGATTAAAAAATAATTTGGTCCCGATTCAATAAAAAAATTAATTTTACTTACAAATTCTTTAATTGGATATCGTAACCATTAAGGCTAACTTTATTTGATACACTTTGTTATTATTTAAATAATTACAAGTTGCTTTTAAACTGTCTTTTAGAAAGACACTTTCTTTTTTTATTGTAACGTACATATTTCTCGAGGGATTAATATACATTTACTTTGACAACTTAACTTAATATAAATTTATTTGTGTCAATAAAAAAATAATATTGAATTTATGTTGTGTTTAAATATTGACAAAAATATAACTTTAAATCCCATTTACGTTTTCTAAAATTTTTTTTTAAAGCACCCTGTTAAAAATCGACATATATGTTTCCATATTTGAACACACATGCTTCATGTATGGATGATTCATATGTGTTCAAAAACCATTCTTATATGTTCATATGAGGAGTCATAAGTTTTCATCTGTGTGCATTAACGATAATTGAGGTAATCTTTACATATATAATCATACATGTCTATACATTTTCATACATCGTCATATGTGTCCATTAACGAAAATTGAGGTAATATTTTTATATATGTTTATGAACATATATAAATCCTATATGGTAGTATATGGACATGTATGACCTCCAATCACTTCATATATGAGCATGAATGAGTTCATACCAGCTCATAAATTGGATGCATATATCTTGATTATTAACCCTAACCCTCCGGGAGGGGGTCACCGGTGACCCATTTTACCTTTGAAGTCAAATATCTCCGAAGAAAATTTTTTTTCAGTGATCAAATTTTAGGATAGCTATCAAGAGCATATTTTAAAGCGTTTTTCGCTGGATTTAGGCTACTTACGTTTTTGGACTCCGGGCTGGAGTGCGCCAAAGTCCAATACCCCTCACCCTCCGGGAGCGGGTTACCGGTGACCCGTAATGGCCACCATACATTTTATATGAAAATAATAAATAAGAACACAGTTTTTATTTCTATTTTGTATTTTTTTTTTTATATTTTATTATTAAATATAGAAAATTATAGGTTGTAATAAAAAAAGAGATATTCACTGTGGATATAAATACAAAATTAGTTGAAATTTTTTTATGGAAATTCAAGAATTTGGACCAAAATTAAAAATTGGCTGGTGGCCCGCTAATAGAATGCCATACAAATTCAACAATTTGTGCCAGTACAGAGCGGTGGCAAGCTCTTGGTATGGGTGGCACACATTGTGCGTTTGCAATTTGAGCATTTTGTACGACCTTTCCGGTCCGATTTCGGATCATTGAAAATGCAAATAAAGCAACGACCCTTCGCAACTTTACGACCATCTTTTGTTTTCATCTCAGGCTCTGGTGCTGCTGGTCCAACTACAGGAACGTTTTCGGCAACTGGAACTGGAACTGTAGGAACAAATAGTATAGTTATTCCGAGCATAAGCTCAAGAGCAGCTCTATAATTAGTTTTTCTTATAACCATTTGATCATTTGCTCTCTTTTCCATGTTAGCTGTTGCCAAATCTTTTCCAAGCTGAGTCAAGAAATAGCGTCTAGAAGATCGCCTTTTAGACTTCTCCGGATTCAGTTTACTGAAAACACAAAATGCTGCTAATGCAGCTACATCTAACATATTGAAAAATAAAGCCAACGGCCAACGATTTGTTTTGCGTTTCGTTGTGTACTTGGAGAGCATCTGATCCATAACGTCAACACCACCTTTTGTCTTGTTGTAATAGTGGTTCATCTCTTCTTTTCCATTTTCATTAGTCACACGAGTGTAGTGCATGGTCGAAAGTAAATAAACTGATTTATTTTTCTTTGTGACAACGGACAAAAGAGTAGTGTCTTTGCTGAATGCATATCGATGTGTTCCAATATCATCGGTACGGTTAGGCTTTAATTCTCTGGGAATATATGGCTTATTCGAACGAAGGGTTCCAACGATACTCATGCCTCGGGTTTTTAACTGGTTGGCCAACGGTAACGACGTAAAGAAATTATCCGTTGTTACGTTCAACCCTGACTGTTTGTATGCATTTACTAACTTCAGAACTGTGTTTTGCCCAACGTTAGTTTGTCTCTCAGTACCAGGTTGACGACCCAAATAAATAGTTCCAAAAAGTGGATATCCATCAGCTGTGTTGCATACCCAGAAAATCTTGATCCCATATTTGGCTGGTTTTGATGGGATGTACTGAATAAAACCTGCCCGACGTCTGAACGGGAACAACTGCTCATCAATAGTGACGTTCGCGTCTGGATAATAGTTTTCTTTCAAATTTTCCATAAGCATTTCCCAAACGTCACTTATTGGGGCAGCTTTATCACTTTCTTTTCTAGTCGCTCTGGTATATGCATTGTCGAAACGGATGACACGCAGAATCTGTTAAAATCGATCACGACTCATCGCTGATTTATAGATTGGATGACTGCAGTCACTCCAAAGCCATGGAATTAGATCGTCATTTTGGCCATTCACGCCCATTACCAAAAGAATTCCAAGAAAAGCATTCAGCTCATCAATACTGATTACACGAAAATCACGTTTTTTGATAGTTTGGGCAGCAATTTCAGCATGATGCATTCTATTGAAATCCGCAGCTAAATCTAAGCCCTTTTTATTGCTGTGTCTGAGTATTTCATCTTTCAAGTTTGTCGTAAAAAACTCATCAAATATTTCCTTGGCAGTCATTTCTTTTCGAAACTTTCGATGAGGTCCACCTAAATTCAAACCATTACTTATAAACTATTCACACAATATCCACGAATGAATGAAGATTCACCTCCAGCCGCAGCAGAATCTGAACATTCACCAGAATGTTCCACATCCATTTCACGTCTACCACGTTCCGGCATTTTATTGAAGAATAAAATTATTTTATGTGCACGAACCACAAATCAACTGCTTATGTTAAAATCATAACATGAACTGACATGCACGCACTAAATTAAAAAAACAAGAATAAGAATGGAGAGAGAGAATAAAAACATCCACGCACTTAATTCAAAAAACAAGAATGAGAATGGAGAGAGAGATTAAAAACGATGCACTCAACGCCATACAAAATACACACGGGTCACCGGTGACCCCCTCCCGGAGTCTATGAGGTAAAATGTTTGCCGGAGGGTTAGAGTTAACCGGGCAGTTAAAAATGTAAGTAAACTTTCTGGATGACATACGAAATTAACACAAAGAGTTACTACATTGTTAATTTCCATAATTACCCAGTGTAGAAAAGTATTACCATATAAGTGGTTATATAAGTACATATTTGGTAGTGGCTAGTACTTATTGACATTACAAATCTCATTACTTTTATGTGGGGCTGTCGCACAAAATAATGACATATCATTACTAACTATCTTACAAAAGGCCAACAAATATGTGGTTACTTGTAAGCATACACACAAAGAACAAATTCGTTGTGTCAATCGAATTTGTCACCAACCGAATTTTGGTAGGTGCATGAACTATTACATCAATGTACGAAAGTTGCTCCAACCGAATTTTTTTTCTTAAATTAAAGCACTGTTTTCAAATTTTTTTTTTTTTTAATTGTTATCAATAAAATAAATTATTTTAATTAAATATATTCATGGTTAAAAAGATATTAAAGATCTTTCATAAAATAGGACTAAAGAAAGAAAAAAAAATGATCCACGACTTTTTTGGCGGCATATTCTTTTTTTAATTTGCGAAAAAAAATATGCCGCCAAAAAGTCGTGGATCATTTTTTTTTTCTTTCTTTAGTCCTATTTTCATCCATGCATGATCTAGAAACTAAATCCGCTATCATATTACAGTTACCACAAAATTGCATATATATAAATTCCAGAGCACCGTGTAAAATGCATCTAATTTGCAAAAATCTAAATTATTTACATACAAAGATGATGTACTTGGCAAAAGAAAAAATTTGATACCCATACTGCCCTATTTAAAACGAAGAGTTACCACCCCATTGCATTTTTGTCAAAACTCAAACTAGCACGAATTTCAAAAAAAGCTGAGACCCGTATTTAATTAAATCGACTAAAGATTAAAATATGTTAATTTGGCATTTTTATTACAAACAACCCCGAACAAAAAATTCAAAAACCGTTTTTTTTTTTTTACAGAATATCCTTAAAAAAAGGACAAGGCTGATCGTCTTTGGACAAATTGTATATACAGTTGGACGCGCCTTAAAAAAACCTTTCTTGTGATACCCATAGTGTATATGTTGGTAAGGAAACAGATTCTTAAATTAACAAAACATGCAAAAATGGATCCTTTTTCAAAATCGTCCAGCTCACGAGAGGTCAAAGCTAGAGCCGAAATATTTTAGATGTCGTCATAAAAAATACCAATGTTCATTTTGAGGGGGGTACACCTTGCACGAATTTCGCTTCCATACAACTTGAGTCGCTCTAATATACAACAGACGACTTTAAGTTATTTTTGTTAATTAACTTATTCTTTATTTATTATATACTAGCTGACCAGGCAAACGTTGTTTTGCCTTCAAATTTTAATTGTAATTAATTCTTTAAATCCATAAATTTCTTTTACTCAAATAATAATATAATAATAATATATTTTTTGTGTTAAGTGTACCTGTTAAACATGTATTTTTACTTAAAACCATATCATAAAATTTATTGTTTACTTCTTTACATTTTTTATTTATTCTAGGACTATGAGGAACGCTAAAACAATTTTTTAACAACATTATTAAATAAGCTTGCAAAAAGTCTTGAATTTGATCATTTATTTTAACGCTTATTTGTTTTTTGCTTTTGGCACCACGCCCATTTATCCCATTCCGCCCATTTTCAGTTCGACTACTAATATTTGTAATTGATGGACTCGTACAAAATTTGAAGGCTAAATAGCTTATTTAGAACCCTAGATATTTAATATTAATATTAATTTTGTATATGAGCTAAATAATCACTTTGTATGGGAGCTGCCACGCCCACTGGTATGATTCCGCCCAATTTTCCCATGACTATTCGTAATATAATCAACGTGCACAAATTTCTAAGACTCTGGCTATTATAGAACTGTAGATATATGATATTAAATATTTACTTTGTATGGGAGCTGACACGCCCACTGGTCCGATCACGCCCATTTTTTCAATGACTATTCATATTACCAATAATCAACGTGCACAAATTTCTAAGACTATGGCTATTATAGTACTGTATATATATGATATTAAATATTTACTTTGTATTGGAGCTGACACGCCCACTGGTCCGATCACTCCCATTTTTCATATGACTATTCACATTAACAAATAATCAACGTGCACAAATTTCTAAGACTATGGCTATTATAGTACTGTAGATATATGATATTAAATATTTACTTTGTATGGGAGCTGCCACTCCGACTGGTCCGATCCCGCCCATTTTTTTCCTGATTATTCAAATCAGTAACATATGGGATACTGCGATGTTTCAAAACTCTTGCTATCACAATAGTCAAGATATATGATGTTATTCAATTTATGTGTGAGGTGCCACGCCCACTTGAAATATATATAGCCGAAAACCTAATTTTGACTATGACCTTTCAAATGAAACCGGTTTGGGCCAAATCGGTTATATAGTTTTAGAGTCTATAAAGGACAAACATACAAACATTGTATTTTATATATATAGATATTTTTATGTTTCCGCTCATAACTTTAAAAAAAAAAAATTTCGGAACGATATATAGCCTATGTCCATCCTGGAGGACCAAATTAAATATTGGTAAAAAAAAATTAGAAATCGTATGATTAGTTACGGAGATTACTTTCTACAAACAACCAAACAAACAAACAAACAAACAAACATTACCTCTTTATAATATTATAGTATAGATATAGATTAGTATAGATTTGTAATATTTTATAATCAGATGGACTTTGAACTGATTAACTTTCTGTGTATTTGCTTACCAATATGCACAAAACTAATGAGTCTTAAAATAAATTTTCAAAAAAACTAAACTTAATAAAAAAATATTTTTTATTGAAATTTTTTTTTTTTAATAAAATGTGCCCAAACGGGATTCGAACCTGGGACTCCAGATTAGCAGTCAACCATCTCAGCTACATCGACATGTTATTCCCCAGGAAAAAACTACACATTGCAAAAAGAAGGTGATGCTCACACTTGCTTACATGTGTGACACTTTTCTATCGATATTACCATGGGAGATGCTCATCTGAGATAAGTGAACTTATTCCACGAGCCCGAGTTTTTATTCGTAATACTCGCTTATCTAGTAGAGCACATCCGTTTGTAGTTGATTGTCCTGTGTTTCGCACAACGCATTACAGAGAAAATTCGTTTTTTAGTCGAACGATTCGTATGTGGAACAAACTTCCCGCAGAAGTCTTCCCTGTTACTTACAATTTAGAAGAATTTAAATCAAATATCCACAAACACTACTCCCTCTTTCCTCCTTCCCATACCTTATTTTCCTGATCAATTCAATGCACTGCATGAGTAGGGGGCATCCCCTGAGTATTGGTTAAATTATAAAAAAAAAAAAAAACCAGAAAGCATGAACTCAATAACAAAGTAATTATTTACTCAAAAGAAAATAACAATGTATTAACTTATATGTATAACTTTTTGTACTCAAGAAGTAATCATATACTTTTTCTTAATAAAAGGACGTTATTGGAAGTAGTTCCTAATTTTGAAAAAAGAAGTTATACAATTTTAAAGAATTTATCTCATATATTTTTTCAAACAAATTTTTATTTGCAGGAAAATAATACTAAAAACACAAATTGCATGTTGGCTAAATTTTGTTAAACTGTGGTTAGGTATAAATTAGGGAAGCGCACGTGAGCAGAAAATTGTGAGTGTAAGTTGAAATTACTGACGTTATTGTGAGTGAGTGTTAAAAAAATTTTGGAGGGTGATAGTGCGTGAGTCATATTTTTGTTTTTCAATTTTGAATTGTTCTTTTTTATTTGAAAAATTAATATTTTCGTGGTTTATAGCTCCAAAATTATGACAAACCCATGTTATAATAACACTTCGATGTTTCACTTTTTAGGATTTTATTTCCGTATGAGTTTTCATCGTTATATTTGAGTGACCTAGGAGAATCACGTGTGAGTAAAAGTTGAATTTACTTATGAAACTACTTCTTTTTTTTTAAATGTAAGTACTTCGTAGTTTTACAATTGAACTATTTCTTTATTAAAAAATGTATGTAGTTCTTAAAAATATAAAGTAAAAGGTTCTTCGGTAAAAAAAATAATCAATTCTAAAGAATCAATTATTTTAGTCTCACGCCCTGTTAAAAGAATCGAGTAGGTAATCTAGTAAGGAATGCGTTCTGCCCAAAATGCTTGATTACAAACCCGCTTACCTTTTTGGAAATTTTTTGCTGGGTCTTGATAGATATAAGATGGGGTGCAATAACGCCTTACGAAATACGGCCTTAAAGGCTTTATTTCTCAATGGAAAGTGAAATAAGGCCTTTATTTCCAAAAAGGTTTTATTGCACTTTGAAAGTGAAATAAAGCCGTAAAGGTCTTATTTCACTTAAATTTTTTTTTAAATGAAGCAATAAAATTTCTTATTCTTATTCTTCTTATATTTTATTGAACAATTATAAAAAAATTTCATATTAACAAAAATTAATAGAACATTAATAATTAATCCCACTTCTGGAAACGAAATAAGGAAACGAAATAAGGAAATAAGGAAAAATTAATAGAACATTAATAATTCAACAAAAAATTTAACTGCAACAATATTGAAAATCTTTGCTTTATAAAGTTTTTCTGCGTGGCGGCCAGCGGCCGCTCTTAGGGGTTTTCTCCTCCATGGGACGCGGCAGGTGGCTTCGCTGAATAAAGTTTCCCTGCGCGCGTCACACTAGGGAAGATAATGAGACGCGCGCAGGAAAACTGTATTCAGCGAAGGCCCCTGCCGCCTCATATGGAGGAGAAAACCCCTAAGATCGGCCGCAGGCCGCCACGCAGAAAAACTGAACAGTGTAACAAAAGAATCAAAAAATACAAAATAAAGGCTTTATTGCACCATTGGCTAAATTCCAATAAAGGCCTTATGTCACTTTCAAAGTGCAATAAAGCCCTTTTCGCAATAAAGGCCTTATTTCTCAATTGGAAGTGAAATAAAGCCTTAAAGGCCTTATTTCGTAAGGCGTTATTGCACCCCACCAGATATAAACATAAATGACTTCATTGCACAAAATGGCATTACTTTACAGCTTACAAAAAAAAATTTATAATAAGTAGTTATATACTTTACTTACAAGAGTTGAAAAAATAATGAGTCTAAAAATAAGCTTCCACACATTTTTTCGATCACTACTAAATATTTAAAATGATAATAGAAATAAGTAATTATGTGTAATGAAAATGAAAATTATTCAAGTTCGAGGCCATACTCTATATTTCTTCATTAGGATATTGTCCTAACAAATAATCTATAGAGTTTTTTGTTTTCAAATTTATTATTTGACCCCTTCAGGAATGTGTTGATAGATCTATTTCGGGAATTTTCTAGGTTCCATCATCAGAACACGTTTTGAAAGCGGTAACAATCCCATGCCAAACATCAAACATTCATATGAACTAATATACATATGAGTTTGAAGTTAAAGATTATAACCATTGATCAAAAAATAAATTGAAAACTTGTTTGATGTGCAAGATCCACCTCTGGTGGATATTCAATACACGTTTTTCTGTTTTTCTCTCCTTTTTATATTTTGTTTAGTTTGTAAACAAAACCGGGGAAGTAAACTAGGCGGTACTTTGCCTTTTTTACAAGTTTGTTATAATTTTTATTAAAAATAAAAATTATGTTTTTTTCGACCTTTAATTATTTTTTTGTATTGAAATAATGAGAAAATTAACTAGATATTATTTAGTAAGTTCTTATTATTAACATTTTAGTAATTCAGATTGTAAGCTGGAGTCATTCGCGTACTCCAAAAAAAAAAAAATTACATGTCTGTGACGTTTCTACACTGGGTAGGGAATCAGCAGCTTCCAAAAAAGAGAACATGTTTTTATTGGAAATAAAAATTTCTCCACAAAAATATTTATTTTTTTTTTAGCAACTAGCAACTTTCTTACCATATTTCGAATTTCAAGCTGAAGTTTACAAATGAAATGACTACCTGTAGGATACCTTACTGCACAGTGGGATGGCGTATATGAAAATTAAACTTTAAATTTTTAACCAAAAAAATCTTTTATCACTTCATATAATACGCATAAAAATAAAAAAAACCTATAACAAGATTTTTCAATTTCATAATTTATAACAAAATGGGTGATTCCAACAAGTTGAAATTTCGCAACAATCAGATCTTTAAGGCTGACATACAGTTTAACAAAAAAAAAAACCAAATTCAAAAATACCTTTAAAGCATTTTTAATGCAAAAAAATCATGTAACAAAACGTTTTCTAATAATTTTTGTATATAAGTAATCAACGTTCGTTTACGTGCATTTGTAAAAAAGGATACAGACGTCTTGTGAGGTCGGTCAGTCAATCAGTTATTCTTTTCTTTCAAATATGTATTATATTTTCATTTCACTAAAAAAATTCATGTGTCTTGTTAAAGAAAACAATAAAAATCATAACAAAATGATGTAAGACTCAGTATAAGTCAATATAACTCATAAACAAGCCTGTAGCAAATAAAATATATACATATATGGGCTGCTCTGAAAAATATTTAAAATAGGTGTTAAAAATTTGTTTTAAGCTCTATGGCACATAAATAGAATTTTTACACGATAATATAATACTCTTTAAGTACTTCAAATCCGTAAACTATTAGGGACTTCAATTCTATTTAGGTACTTCAAATCCGTTTGCGTGAAACACTTTCTTCAAGGGGCGAAAAAATTGTGGAGGTTTGAATTTTAAAATTTAAAGAAATTCTCAAAATTGCATTTTTATTGAATTAAAAAAAATCCGCACATGTATATTATTGCTCAATATTTTTTGCGTTTTCAGGGACATTTTTTCCAAACAATTTTAACCAAATTTTGTTGTATTTCATGATGCTTTTTAATACATACTAAACTTTTAAAATATTTACATTGTGGAGCAAAAGTGAGCCAATGTTTTAAAATAAAAATTCAAGCTGTATTTATTCTCCAAATTTTTTCAGAGAATCGAATCTCGTCAGGTACACTCAGGGAACTTCTGCTTTAAAAATGTGTTGTTGTTTTTGTTGTCATACAGTTTCTTTATTTTTAATGTAAATGTCAATCATTTGTAGAACAAATTAAATTTATTACTAACATTGCAGTTCATTTAAAAAACCAAACCACATCAAATGACTGTTTTATGATTTTACATTAATTTTTTGCAGTAGTTTTTTGTTATCTAAAAGTTTGTTTATTTGCTACTAATATATGTGGTTAATTTTTACTACAATTGTTAGTGATTTTTTTTAAAGTAAAAACAAATGACAATGTTAGTTGAACTTACAAAAATGTAAGTCGTCCTTTCTTTAAATGAAATTTCATTTGTTTTTAACTACATTTGCAGTGGTCTTTACCTACATAGTATTCTAAGTGTATAAAAAATGACAAATTGTCCTCTTCGTAATCATAGAGGTCCAAACGTTTGGCCCTTCTATATCTCCTGAAATCTCAAATTTTATGGGAGAAGGTCATTGGCTCACTTTTCCACCAAGACAACGATTATTAAAAACCTAAACTTCTATTAAGGAACTAGGAACTGTTTTGCAATTATATAATTATGTGGTGCAATTAGGTACACTTTCAGTAAGAAAAGTAACTAAATTATGCATTCCAACTGATTGTTCAAAATTATATCCTTAAAATGCCGAAAGCGAAATGTGTTCTAATAACACTATTGTATTATAAATTTAATTAAAACTGCGGAAAACATAACAGCTTTTCAGTGAAATAGTTAACATTTATTTATTTTGAGTTGTACACACAATTATCCTTTGGGGAGACTTTCAGCGATTGGCTCTGAACTTTAAGAAAAATCAGCGATGAACAACTCAAAATCACTATAAAAAGATAAATTTTTCCATGTCGATCCATTCAATACAATTTTTTTTTTTTTTTTGGAAAAATTATTAAACTCTACATACTATTATGGCATTTGATACATATTTGAACAGCAATAATAAGAATCATAATTTTATGCAAAAAAATATTTTTTTATATGTGTGTTTTAAGATTATTTGAATTAAAATTTGATATTTTCAAAGTGATACATTCAATTATTTAGGGTGGAAACGTTATATTGCCAATATACAAATGGTAAGGTGGTAACGCCTTAAATTTTAATACAAGCCTGTAATAATCCTTAGTCCATCAATGTATTTTTCTTACACCTCAGATCCAAATGCTGAAAATATTCCCGAAGGATATTTATGCATTCTAGTAAAATTAAATAATTATTATGTTTCTTATTGCAGAAACGTTTATGTTTTCACTAGTTTTTATTGAATTAATAGTTATAAATAAAAAAATACTATCACACATTTCACTCTCATTTTAAGAAATTTTGGAATTTTTTGGTCTAACGATGAATATTACGGATATAATTTCTAACTCTTATCCTGGTCAGATTAAATGTGAAATTTAATTACGGTATTGAGTGCAAATGTTCTTAGTTCCTCTATGTATTTATTATATAACACAGTGCAACAGTGAAAAAAATGCACGGACTTGACAGTATAGGTTCGATTGTACTATCAAGGCTTAGTAAAACCAGTTTGACTACCAATTTTTTATTATGGACCTCAAAAGATTTGAAAATCAGTGCACCAGTCAAAAAAAGGCGTCCTCAGTTTTTGGCCAACAGCTAATTCAGACTTGATGATATTGCTTAACTATATCTGGCAATAATGTAGTGAAAAGTCTGCTGAACAAATTTTATAAATATTTTATGTACAAAAAATCATTTTTTCCTGCACTTTTTGAAAAAAAATAGGAGAAAATTATTATTTACTAACAGGGACTCATAATTTTTCATTAACAAAAATTTTTAAATTTGTTTATTCCTGTAAAATGAACTGCAGTTCCCATAGCACTTAACACAACCGAAGTAAAATAATGAATCAGGGCTATGAAACAAAAAGCTTCAATAACTTCGCCAACTCTACATCAGTTTGCGAGCAACAACTGTTCTAAGACTTATCATCTCGTGCAATTACACTCATAATAATCCATGCTTAGAAATACAAATATATTTTTCGTAGAATGTACAAACATTTTGTTTATATTACAAAACTTTTGTATAAAACAAATTATATAAATTTACAAATTTCGTAAAAAATACAAACATGATTTCGTAATATTTTTTTAGTACATTGTACAAAAATTTGTAATGTTACAAATATTACATATGGATGTTGATGTGGTTAGAGGTCGGATTTGCAATCAGAAGGTTGCGAGTTCAACTCCTGGCCAGGACAATTTTTTTTTTTTTTTTTTTTTAGTTTTTATATATATTTTTTTTTGTTTATTAATGTTTTTTAAATTTCTGTTTTATTTTTTTATTTCATTATTACTATTTTTGTGTTTTGATATAAATGGATATTTTGTATTTTGTTTAATAAAGAGGATCCTAAAACAAGTTAAAGATTACCCGAAAACACTACTTCCACTTTATTTGCCGGGTTTAGTATAAAATTCAATAAAACAAATATTTAAAAAGATAAAATATTTAATAATAAAATGCAATTAGTTTGAAATTGTTATTTAAGTTTTTTATTATTTTTTTATTTTGTTTTTTAATATATTATTTGATATATTTTTAAAAAAATTATATTATTTTATTTAGTTCAATAAACATAATAAAAATATTTAATTGCCATTTTACCTTTTTTATTAAATATTTGTAGCATATTTTTCAAGTTTTCATAAAAATTTCATAATATTTTCGACTTAAGTTCCTTTTTAGTTTGTTTTATTACATCAGCTACTTTGGTGCAAATGGTAGAGGGGTCTACTTCAACACAACAGGACGTCACTGAAATCGTGAGTTCGATTCTGGTGTGGCACCATTACATTTTTTTTTAATTTTAAAATAAACCCGTAAGGTATGCACCACATTTTTATTTAAAAAAAGTTTTTACAAAACTTTACGAAATGTGATTTGTATATTCTACAAATTTTTTCGTAATGTCAAAATAACCAAAACTTTCGTAAAATGAACAACGGTTTTCGTGTATTTTACCTATAGATTATTATGAGTGTACTGTGTTGCCATGTTCGAAGTCCTTCATCTTTCACTTTTCAAAGAAATCAACACATTAATTCATAGAAAGAATTTCCTAAGTGTTGCTTCTCTTTATATAAAGAAAAAAAACATTCCAAAATATTTTTCCAGGATTCCTAGTTTTAACTTTGTTAATGAAGTATTTGATATTTCTAATGTTGTCATATAAATTTATTAATTAATAATAATAAATTAATAAATTTATTTTTATAATAAAAGTTTTAATTTATTTATAACAAGCTTTCAACCTCCTGCTTTAAAAACAATAAAGCAAATTTAATATGTTAGCTAGGGTGATGCATGTATTTCGATCTGACTAAAGATCTCATCAAGTTCTGAAGTTTTAGTTTTAGCGGGATCCAGGGAAATTTGAAAAAAATTCCCGCTGTTTCGTGAAATAAAAAAGTCAGGGAAAGCAAAAATCCTAAATACCATGTATTTATTTGTTAGCAAATGGCAGATGTTGAATTTATCTCTCAAATGTTGGTAGATTGTGCATATTAACAAAAGAAAATTTGCGTAATAATAATAATTAAAAATATGGCCCTAAAATTTGGCAATCCCATGGCCCTAAAATTTAGCAATCCCATGGCCCTAAAATTTGGCAATCCCATTTCCCTAAAATTTGGCAATCCCACTGGTTAAAGTGTTTTCAATCCAAGCAAGTAGCACCCTATTCTAAAATACAAAAATTGCTAAAGTTATTGAAAAACAATATCAGTTTCAAAGGATTTAAAAAGTTTTGACATAAGCCCATATATATAAAAAAAAAAGCGTAATCAGAAAATATATATTGTATATAAAGGATATAAAACCCAATTTTAAAGGGCTATCATAGTATTAACTTAAATGTACATGCAGAGTCCCTGTTTGTTGAAGAGAAGAGTGTTAGCATGGGGGACTACTAACTAACAAGCAAATGAACAAAAGCACACACAAACAAAAATTGGTCAATAGGGACAAATGTAGTTAACGGTTTATAAAAATTAAATTGAACACACACACACACACACATAATGGTACATTAAAATGTATTGATGTTGTCGGTTGACTGTTCGAAACGGTTGGTAGAAAACTAAATGAAACAACATTTTTTTTTAGCATATAAATAATAAATAAAGGGAAGCGTTTTTTTTTTGCAATTTTTTATTGGTATTTATTTTTTAAAAATGTAAAGGCAGGATTATAAATAGACTTATTTATTAATGGGTCTGATAATTTTTGGTTTCTGTAACAACAAACTCGTCCGGAAATCGATATGAATTTGAAAGTTATCCAACAGGGGAAATATGTAGTTCTTTTTTCAAGTTTTTGTACTATTTCTGTAGTAGGGGTGTTTTTCAATCAATTTATGAATTAATTGTCATTAATATTAAATTCAGTTTCTAAAAAGTTATAAAAAAGCACTTTTAAAATAAAAGATATAATTATAGATCCTTTCAAAAAAATAAAAAAATTTAAACTTATTTTCGGATAGCGGACACAGTCAGAAACTGCCAGTGGTACATATAATCAAGCGCATGTGTACCACTGGCTAACCGATTAATTGTAAATAAACTACTGACAGAAGAATTGTTTAAAACGCTTTACCAGCAATTCGAAAAAGTGCTTTTCCCGGTATTTGTTTTACAATAATTTCAGTGGTCTACAGAAAAAAACCATTGGCAAACAATTGTCTAAAACCAGTGCTGTCCTGTTAGAAATTACCAACAGCTCAAAATTATTACCACTGGTAAAGCATTTATTTTATAAAACTGACGATTCTTTGTTTAAAAAAGTTTGTAGTCAGAAGGTTCAGAGTTCGAGCTCGGTTTCAGGCCAACATTTATTTTTGTACTTTTTAATATTTTTTTCATATATAATTGATTTTTGTTGTTTCTGGAAAAGCTCTTTTAAATCAAACGTTGGCGAGTTGGTTCCATCAAACAATATTTGAGCAGCCAACTGTTATCCAGCAGTTATCATTAACGTACGTTTTAAGCTATCAAGTATGATAGTTTAATCTGACAATCTGACTGCCAATGTTCAAATACCGGCGGAACCAAAAAATTATGTATGAAATTTTTTTATATTTTATTTTGGAAAACAAATTTTGAAAACATTTCATGTTTCATGATTTTATTAACATTTTGCCAACTTTGAAAATTGTGTTTCATCAGTGTTTGTCCGCTACTTTTTGAACAGACGGACCTTTTTGCCTAATGATGCTATCATTTTGAGATTCTACTAAATCGCCTTGTCAGCGGTGGTCCGTATTCTTGGTAATTTAAAAAAGAGCACAGTTTTTATTAACAGAAAAATATTAATATGAAAATTTTATTTTTGAAAACTAATATCTGTTGAAACAAAAATTAACATAAAAATTAACTTGTTGATTTTGATATTGTTGAAAATACAAAATATAAAGTAGATTATGATTTCCAACACCTTTGTCTTTTCCTGACTCTGAAGCTTTCCAAATTTTATTTAAATTCCATATCGACCAAGTCTTAAGGTTTTAAAAATTAAAAATCGATACTTGACCATTTTTTTTTTTTGTAGTCTAGTGTAAAAAACAAATGGGACGATAGCTACTCTAATTCGGCGTCGATTTAGCCCTATGTCATAAAAATGGCTTCAGTAGAACTTGAGAAGTTAAGTTAAATTTTCTGGTACACAGTAAATTCCATATTTAGGCAAAAACATTGCTTCACAAAAATGGCTGTATCTTCCAAACTATTTCCAAAGTTTTGAATAATATTTTTGAAAATATACAAAAATATACAAAAAAATGGAAAAATTTATTTCCATACCAGTAAAAGAAATGAACGGGTTTTTCAAAATATTATTAATTTTCCATTCGTTACATTTATGCCGCTTAAACTTTTTAACTTTTTTTTTTATAAGAAATTATAATAATTATAATTTTGCAACGAGGTGTTTATATATATACATTCATGTTGAATTATATTCGAACGCATATATAACTTTATAATGTATATATCTATCTTCTATCTATATATATAAAATACAATGTTTGTATGTTTGTCCTCTATAGACTCTAAAACTATCCAACCGATTTGGCCCAAACCGGTTTCATTTGAAAGGTTGTAGTCCAAATTAGTTTTTCGGCTATATATATTTCAAGTGGGCGTGGCCCCTCCCACATAAATTGAATAACATCATATATCTTGACTATTGTGATAGCAAGAGTTTTGAAACATTGCAGTATCCCATATGTTACTGATTTGAATAATCAGGAAATGGGCGGGATCGGACCAGTGGGAGTGGCAGCTCCCATACAAAGTAAATATTTAATATCATATATCTACAGTACTATAGCCATAGTCTTAAAAATTTGTGAACGTTGATTATTTGTTAATGTGAATAGTCATTGGAAAAATGGGCATGATCGGACCAGTGAGCGTGTCAGCCCCCATACAAAGTAAATATTTAATATCATATATCTACAGTTCTATAATAGCCAGAGTCTTAGAAATTTGTGCACGTTGATTATATTATGAATAGTCATGGGAAAATTGGGCGGGATCATACCAGTGGGCGTGGCAGCTCCCATACAAAGTGATTATTTAGCTCATATACAAAATTAATATTAATATTAAATATCTAGGGTTCTATATTAGCTATACAGCCTTCAAATTTTGTACGGGTCCATCAATTGCAAATATTAGTAGTCGAACTGAAAATGGGCGGAATGGGATAAATGGCGCAATATTTCCCAGCGTTGTTCAAACGTATTCACAACAATATTCTTTCACCAGAAGGATAAAACTAATTATCTGTCAAATCAGACATTAGCTAAGTGTTACCATTCACGAAATAAGCACTAGTTGAAAAAAAAAACGTTAGAAGGCGGACCCTTTACATTTTTACATTGTATTTATATTTGTATAACCATATTTTTGTAATTAAACCTGCGCTGAATAACTTGCCAAATTAACTTTATATACAAATTTGTTAAGATCTACATATTGTTAGAAAAAATAGTTTTCATTGTTCTTTATTCAATGATATCATTTTAGGTTCCATTTATTGCCTTATAATTTTCTTACATGCTCGAATAAGAATGCAATTAATTTAATTGGATTCAATCTCTGGCGTTATAAATGTTGTGTTGGTAACAAAGGAAATCCTGGTTTAATTAAGCGGCAATCCCATAAATACACAAACACAGAAAACATACACATGTAAATTTACACACACACATAAATATTTGTAGACACTCACGTGTCTACATTTTTATTGTAAATTTAAATGTTTTGTGATAAAAATGCGGGACCCTTTTTGGTGCGTGTTTCTTTAATGAATGAATAGTAGGGTGTGCCGATAAATCACCTTTTTGAGAATTGACTGAAGGAATATGTAAGCTGAATACGAAGAAAGGTAAAACAATTTTGAAGGGGATATTTTGTTTTCTCCTAGCAATTGAAGATATTTCTATAAATCTATTTTTAGAAAAAAAAAAATTTGATTTTTTTTTGGAAAAGTGGTGTCACAAGTTACATAACTACATGATTGGTGTAAGAAAACGCATTTTGTTGGAATGAATTTAGTCTCTCATTGTGTTTTTGAAATATTGATTTTGAAGTTTTTGGGCAAAATTGCTCCTAAAATTTGAGTTTTGGCGAGCCTGTTAAATTTTATTGCTTTACAGAATAATACTAGTCCACATTTACCTTTAAAACTATAAAAAAATTATCTTGAGAAAATCAATATTTTCCACTATTGAGATTTGATCATAAAAGAAGCATCAGTGGACTAAAATTAATCAAACAAATTTTTAAAAAAAACTTATTTTGTAACTGCCTCGTCATAATGCAAGTTTTGATATTATTTTGTATACACAGAGAAAAATGTATCTATTTGCCAACTGAATTTCGGTTAATACGATTCAAATTCGGTTATTACGGATTTCAGTCGGTTGGTACAACTGAACGTTATCCTTCACAAGAAAGTTCGGTTAATTTAACTGATTTTTAGTTTCAACACCAAAAAAATATTTGGAAATCTAATGTATAAATCGTTTTACGAACTGAATTTATAAATTCTTACCAGTAAAATAAACTTTTCAACTCAGTTGACACTTTATTTCTCTGTGTGTACAAAACATGTAATTTTTTTTTTTTTTTTGCCATAGAATTTAACATCGCCAAAAGTCTAGTAGGAAACTAAAGAGTCCGTTCACAATTTGTTTAATTATTTTACTAAGATTATGCTTACACACAGAGAAAAAGTTAGTTTTTTCGCATCTGAAATTCGGTTACTACTACGCAAATTCGGGGCATCTGAATTGTTTTACTAGATGAATATGAATGAGGATATTGAAAATATGATAATGAAATGTAGAAAGTGTTAGGAATTAAGATCATGTAATGTTAAGGAGCCAATCATTAAACATGACATTCCAAATTTGCCGTTTGAAAAAGTTGGTTGCGATATTTTAGAGTATTCTGGAAAAAATGGTTCTTATTATTAAAGATTACTACAGTAAGTGGTTTGAGTTGATTTTTTTGAGATCTAAAACTTCATCGGATGTTATTGATGGTTAGATAGAAGTTTTTTCGAGATTTGGCATATTGAAAACAGTGTTGGCTGATAATATGCCTTTTGTTTCCTATGAATGTTTAGAATTTTCTAACAAATGAAATTTTAGAATTGTAACCATTAAGGTACGTTCACACTCATCAAATATTTGAACAATCAAATATTGGAACCTTAACAAAGTGCACCATACCGACAACACAAATGTGTACAGTGTTCCGATTCCAATCATTCAGCTTTTCATTCCATATCGTTCCATTTTGGACCAATGTTCCATTCTGTTATCGGAATGCTTAAATTTTTATTTTCACGTACGACAACACAATTGTGTGCAGTGCTTCCGATTACAATCGTTCCCCGTTTCATTCCATATCGTTCCTTTTGGACCAATGTTCCATTCCATTTTCTGAGTGATTAAATTTTTGTTTGCACTTACTTTTTTGGGTAAAAATAATTGTTTTTTTTTATAAAAAATTAATCTTTCGGAATATTTCCCAAACCTAGGATATTTGCATTCAGTCAATTGCAATTTTCTTTCTTTAATTAATTTATTACTAATGGTAATGAAATTTGAAATCATTACCAATATTCAATGAAATTCATTATCATTAATATATGTTTAATTAACAAATGGTAATGAAAATAATTTCATTACAATTGATATCAATGAAATTGTAATGAAATCATCAATTAATTAGTCAATTCAATTAATTAGTCTCATGTATGGTTTGAAAATTGTAGCTTTACGTATCCCATAGCAATTTTTTAATTGTGAATTTGTTTTGTTTTTAAATTTTAATTTAATTTGATTTAAAACTGCATACTTTTCCATTTAACAATATTTCATTAAACAAAATTTCTCAAAATATTGTATCATAAAATTTCGCTTTTTAATATCTATTTGCATTTCAGTTTTTTTATAAAGCCTATTATTAATAAATTTATTAAAAAAATTATAATTGACGATTTTACCACCTGCTATTTGCCATTGTTTGTTCTTACATTTTTTTTGTAAGATCAAATAAATATTTGCTCAAATCAGAAGAAAATATTTGATAGCTAGTGTTCACACTATGGTTAAGTTTGTCAAATATTTATTTGAATGCAAATAATTTTGTTTGACCAAAATCAGCTGATTTGCTGTTGACACACAAAAATATTTTAAGTTCAGATTACGGCAAAGAAATATTTCATGTTTTTTGTCAAATATTTGACTAATCTGAACGTACCTTTAGTCCAAATTATCCTAGAAGTAATGGTTTAGCTGAGAGAGCAGTTGACATTGCTAAGCAGATTCTAAGGAAATCAGATACGAAGGAAGAAGTAGTTTTAAATGCGTTGTTAGATTAAACAAATACTCCGGTGAAGGATTTAAGTTATTTACCTGCTCGTCTTAGGACGAAAATTCCTATTTCTGATAAACTACTACAACCGAATACCGAAAATATTCATAATCAAGTTATAAGGATGGAAATGCCGGGAAAAAATAGAAAATTTTGAAAAATACTATAATCGAAATACAAAGGAAAGAAAAGATTTTTAGATTGGAGATAATATATTTTCTAAAAATAACTCGTCAAGTAAATGCATACCAGGAGTTGTAATTGCATATCATAATACACCCAGATCATACATAGTAAAAAGTTTGATTGACGAACAAACTTACAGAAGGAATTCTTTTCATATTGAGGTCAGAAGAACAGATATGAATTTGAAAAAGGAAACCAATAATAATTTGGAACATGGAAAACGTACTGTCATTCAACGTAGAAGTAATCGTATAAGAAATCCAACTAATTTTTATAAACCTGTTAATTACATACACAGAAAAAACTAAAAACGGGTTTCAATTAAAAAATTTATTGAATCAATTAATATTTTAATTGATTTTAGCAAGGCAATGATACTATCACTTAAACCTTTTATTCAAATTTGGAAGGAAAAAAAGTTATAAATAACCTCTACAAAAAAAAAAATATGATACTCACAAAAAAGTTTATGATCTATACGTTGGTATGTGTGTTTTTTGCAATGCTGAGTCTGTTTGTGTGTGTGCTTGTTTTGTTTGTTAACTTCAAATGTATTTAGTATTTTATACTGAACATTTTTTATTTATGCATACAGTGTATGAAAAACTAATATGATAATTGCGTCTAAAATAAAATATGTATTTATATATTTTAAAGTCAATTAAAATATTAATTGATTCAATTAAATATTTGTTTAGAAACAAGCTAAATTCAAATTAAATATTTAATTAGATATTTTAGGTTGATAATTTTTTTCTGTGTACGGTCATTGCTCTTTCTGGTTTTACTTTATATATTTATTATATTATTTTTTACATTATTTTGTAATATTTATCATAAAAAAAAATTATTTTTTTTTTGTTCACATTAGAAAATGAAATTATTTAATAAATTAGTTTTAATTAAATTAAGTTTTTATTTAAAAAAAAAAAAGAAGATGTTGCATTATAAAATACTTTATATTATTTTACTTCTTAATATATTTAATAGTAGTCTTTGACTTTGACTTTGTAATTGTTATTTTGTATTATGAATTGTTATAGAAAAATAAAATCAGTCATGATTTGGAAGTTACCTGTTGTACAGGTAAAACTAATATTGTACTAGGAAATAACTATTTGTTTGCAAAACATGCATTTGCCCAGTACCACTAGCAAATTTCTTTGTCAATATTGTATTTAAGAATATTACAACCAATTAGAAGTATTTTTATGTTGGTGCGCCCCGGTAGGCTAGTTGGTAGCGTGCTGGCTTATCAGTGCGGGGGTCGTGGGTTCGATTCCCACCAGAGGCACTGGTCTGTTTTCGCTACAAAGCGCCGAAGGCCATAGTAGCTAGTGCTCGGTTGGGGGTAATAGTATATAATTTGTAATTATATAATTATTAATTAATAAAATAAAAAAAATAAAAAAATATTTTTATGTTATTATATTTCACACATTTAAATAAGATGTGTTTAAGACCGAACATTATTGCTGCATTTTCAACGTGTTTTATTAGACATATTTCTGAAAATATATTTAATTATTGTTAATTTAAGCATGCCAACGGTGGCAAGTTCGTTTAAATCAACTGTTGGCCAATGTTATCAATCGGATAACAGGGTATACTTACGCGGATGACATTCAGTTATTAGGAAGCTCTCAATCTCATAACTTAGTGGCGTTTGAGATTAATATTAATACTGATTTAAATAATGTTTGTAACTGGCCTCGCGAAAATTTCTTGGACCTTAATCCTTCAAAATGTAAAGTTATGTTCTTTTCGGGACACATATACTGTCAACTTAATATTTTCTTAAATATGGAGCGTATTGAGTCGGTTAATAATTATAAAATGCTTGGTTTCTATATTGATAATAAATTAGATTTTTTCCCGGCATATTAACTCCGTTATATCCAAGGTGTCTTGGACATTACGAAGGTTATATAACATGAGTTGCTATTTGCCACTTATGGGAAAGCGGCGAGTAGGAGTAGCTCTTTGTCTTCCCTTGTTTTTATATGGTTTAGAAATGTACAGCTGTACTTCTAGGGATAATATAGCGAGACTTAAAGTATGTTTTAACAGGGTAGTTGGATACATTTTTGGGCTTAAAATACGAGATCATGTATCGGCTTTTAGAATGCAACTATTGGGATATAACTTTGATGATTACATAAGCTCCCGTCAGATCATTTTATTTTTTAAAATTATTAAGTACAATTGCACTTCATACTTAGCTGACAAGTTTGTCTTCGATATTTAAACAGGATCAAGTTCGATCGTTTATCCAATGCATTCATCTCTTACTATGGATAGGTCATTTGCGGTAAAAGTGGTGAGATTATGGAATGAGGTAATTCCGTATGAAGAGAGAAGATTTTCGCAAACTGTAACACAATTCGAGAATCCGTTTAAGATAAATGTTTGAATAAATCTTGTCGCTAGTATTAAGTCTTTGGGTTTTCAGTAAAAAGTTTTGTTTATTTTATTTATTATATTGAAAACTGATCCTTAAACTTGAATTTGGTATTCATGTTGCTGGTCATCGTTTTTGCTGTCTAGTTGCGTTTGTATAGAGATAATTGGGGGAAATAAATAATAATGAAATTGTTACATATTAAGTTTTTATAATTATGTACATATATACAAATTTATCAAAATATGTATCTTAAAATATCTTTGTCAAATTTTGAAATTAATCTGCAGCTATTTGGCCCTCTGGGCTTATAGCTTGCAGGGAAATAAATAAATAAAAAAAAATTAAAAAAAAATAATGTTTTCCAGGTTGTTAAACCCATGCACTCATAATAATCTATAGGTAAAATACACGAAAACCGTTGTTCATTTTACGAAAGTTTTGGTTATTTTGACATTACGAAAAAATTTGTAGAATATACAAATCACATTTCGTAAAGTTTTGTAAAAACTTTTTTTAAATAAAAATGTGGTGCATACCTTACGGGTTTATTTTAAAATTAAAAAAAAAAAATGTAATGGTGCCACACCAGAATTGAAGTCACGATTTCAGTGACGTCCTGCTGTGTTGAAGTAGACCCCTCTACCATTTGCACCAAAGCAGCTGATGCAATACAACAAACTAAAAAGGAACTTAAGTCGAAAATATTATGAAATTTTTATGAAAAATAGAAAAATATGCTACAAATATTTAATAAAAAAGGTAAAATGGCCATTAAATATTTTTATTATGTTTATTGAACTAAATAAAATAATATAATTTTTTTATAAATATATCAAATAATATATTAAAAAACAAAATAAAAAAATAATAAAATAATAATAATAAAAAACTTAAATAACAATTTCAAACTAATTGCATTTTATTATTAAATTTTTTATCTTTTTAAATATTTGTTTTATTGAATTTCATACTAAACCCGGCAAATAAAGTGGAAGTAGTGTTTTCGGGTCCTCTTTAACTTGTTTTAGGATCCTCTTTATTAAACAAAATACAAAATATCCATTTATATCAAAACACAAAAATAGTAATAATGAAATAAAAAAATAAAACATAGAAATTTAAAAAACATTAATAAACAAAAAAATATAAAATATAAAATATAAAAACTAAAAAAAAAATTGTCCTGGCCATATGTAATATTTTGTAACATTACAAATTTTTGTACAATATACTAAAAAAATATTACGAAATCATGTTTGTATTTTTTACGAAATTTGTAAATTTATATAATTTGTTTTATACAAAAGTTTTGTAATATAAACAAAATGTTTGTACATTCTACGAAAAAAAATTTACGAAAAACATATTTGGATTATTATGAGTGTGGTGAACCAACACACAACCGACCGTCGCCGACGCTTTGCCTCCACTGTGCCAATTGTATTTTTCCGTCTGGGTAGTTATGTAGGTATCGCAAGATTATAGGTCTGCTTGACGTCGTTACCGCGGATACCCGCGGGAACCCAATTTAACCAATTTACCCACTAATTTGAATATAAAAACGCTTATGGTAAAATTTGGTAAACGTGGTAACGTACGTCGAACAGAGCTTATATTTCTATATATTCATTTTTTTTTTTATAGATTTATATATTATTTATTTATACGTTTACATACAAAATTAGCTAAGGGTATATACATATATAAGAGAAGACTTACTTACACATACTTAAATTTACATCACCAAACACATGTACATTTTCTAACTTTGCTATTATTAAAGTAGATTTTTAGGCGTTTACTTTTCGGTTTTGTTTTATATTTAGTAGCAGTTTATGTCGACGCATGTATGAATAAAGCTGAGCATGTATTTGTGCGTTGGTTTGTGATTACTTTTGTGATTAAATTTTATTTTATTTTACTGTTTTTGGCGGAATTTCTTTATGGTTTGTTAAATTCAATTTTTTTATATTTCTTTATTTATTAACAATTCACAGCGGCATATGGAAAATAAGTGGCGTTAGTTAGATTAGACTCTAGTAGTTATATTTCAATTTTAAATGGAAACCATGACATTTGCTTTTTAGTGCTTTTGACAGTATTAAAGATTATACGCTGCGTGTACTGAAAATTGTGTGTTGTTGAGGTTCTTGCATTATTTTTTGAAAGCGTACAATAATAGAGTTAAATGAAAAGTTTTTAATAAATGTAAATATCGAAGTTTATGAAACAATTTGAAATGAAATAAATCCCATGTTAAATAAATCCCAACAAAACCTGTCCGTAGTTTTAACAAATTGTTTAGTTAATGTATTTTTTGAACTTTAACTATATGTTGATTGATATTTTTTTACGAAATATCGTCAAATGTATTAACAGAAATTAGGTATTTTAATAAATTTATTTATTCAAACTGAATAATTATTTTGTTGTTTTAACAATGTGCTTTATTCAATTTAACAATGCGCTTTATTTAGTATATTCGTATATTGTCGATTTACATATTACTAAATTTTAATTTTATATTTCTCTATCTTTTATATTTTATAAATTAAAATTTTTAATAATATACCTCTATAGATTGCATATGAAATATACCTCTTTAGACTGTATATCTGCTGAAATTATAAAAAATAATAACTACGTAAGCGCCATCTATCGAATATACAAAGAATATATCATAGATGTGGCATCACTTACAATATATGCGAAAACAGTAGACATTAGAGTGAGGTAAGTTTCTAAAAATATAACTGTTGTGTTGTTGGAGTTGTACTTCTGAGATTATGTATGCAAGAACAAAAACACCGTGTATTGAATAAAACTAGTTTTAATCACAACAAAACTCGACCTGACGATAGATCAGTGCGCTAAATAGCTCTGTCTAACGTGTAGTGCGAGTGAATGTGGCATTAGAAAACAGTTTATCTATACCACGGTCAGTGATTGCACAGAAAATTTCATATAGACGCAATAGAACAAATAAAAACATAACAACTATTACATTATTTAAAAAAAAAAAAACAGGGTCACTGACGAAGGTTCAATACCAGAAACTGCGCAGTCTGATTCAGAAAAGTGAAAATTTACAATGTAGTTATGATTTTTAGAAAATACACTCATTCTTCTCCACCACGCCTTTCACAAATAAAACTTAAAATAAGTCCAGTAGTACACTCAAAAAAATAAATTAGTAGAAAAGTTAGTAAAAAGTCTTGTAAATCAGGTATACTATTTTTTAGCAAATTTTTTGCTAAAATTCTGTTCTCAGCTAAAATTTTTGTCATACCTATTCAGCACTTAACTGTTTTATACTAATGCTTTACTAATATTATACTAATGTTTTACTAATAAATTTTGCTATAAAAAATTGTGCTGATAAGCACTTTAATAGTGTGGACGACAACCAGATTGAAAGATATGCGCAGAATGAAGCAGATGTCGCGGCATGTCAAGATAGTAGAGAAGTAGTAGAGTAGTTGAGAAGAGGAAAATGATAAAGGGTCCACCAAATAACTTTTTTTTGTTTTGAACTCCTGAACCAATTGGACTTTGTATGGCGTCATACCAAGGTCTTTATGCAAATTCGTCTCAATGATGTCTCCGAAATGTTCAATTGTTGAGAACGACGGTGAATTCATGTTGATGGCGCTTCACGCACACTTTCTGCCACAGCAGCAATATTCTCGGGTGTACACTGTGTTTTTGGCTTTTCACGCTTTGGTTTATCGATGAGGATGCCAGTTTCTTTCACTTTTTTACAAGATAACGAATATACGGACCATATTCGTTTAGCGGAAGGATAAAACTAATTATCTGTCAAATCAGACATGAGCTAAGTGTTACCATTCACGAAATAAGCACTAGTTGAAAAAAAAACGTTAGATGGCGGACCCTCTACTAAAAAGTACAACTCCAATAAGACATATAAAAAAATCAACCATATAAGATTTTTGTATCTGTTTTGCATACATAAAACAAAATTAAGGATTAAAACAACTTAAATTTTGCGTTGTTACCGGCTTGTGAAAATAATTGTCCATTAATTACATAAAGGACAAAATAAAATATATAAATTTAATATGTATATCTAAACTAAATGTTTATAGATTAATAATCTAGTGTGGTCAAATTGCAAACAAACATGTTCAGACATGTAGACAGAGTAAAGCGAAAGACAAAGACACACATCTTAGGTAGATTTTTTTGTTTCTTTTTCTTATTGCAAAAAAATTGTTTTTTTTTTCGTTTCGTTTGTTTTTGTTTATTTTTTCGTTTCGTTCTTATAATTATCTTCGGCTGTTGCGTCCTTTAAAAGGTAGCATCATTTAGACAACCATTGACGTAAGTAGTTTAAAGAAAATTTTTGTTATTTTTATATTTCGTAATTATTGTAAGTTATTTTTAAAAGAATCACAAAATATGTTTGCGTTTTTTTTCAGTATGCTGAAGTTAAGGTGCTTTTTCGCTTAATTTCGCTTTTTACGAAACAAAAATCGCCATATCTTCTTAAGTAAAACCACAAATAAATTTTGTGCGGTAGTTATATCTTGGTAAGAGGAATAACTTATGTCTAAACTTATTCATTTTTATATAATAGTTTTTGAGATTCACTTTAAACCTATTTTGGCCCATATCGCCTAAAATAGGCAACGAAACAAATTTTGTAGAATAACATATGGTTTATTTTCCGTGCCGAACTAGTGGTATAAATTTCATAGCAAACAAAGCTTAGGCCGGTTTGACGGTTAACATTACACTAAATCTCATACACTTTGACGTATGAGTGTTATTATAAAATTGAATATAAATCATACGCACCGTATGATTTATTTATGCTAGACTTCATAAATTGATAATATCAATTTCCATGACACTCGTGATTGATGTCATACACATAATCAACTTTATTATTGTTCTAAGAATTTTATGAGCTGAGTTTATTTGTTAAATCATTTAAAAGTAGTGTACAAGGGGGACCAGTTTTTAGAAATCTTAAAAAAAAATACAACGATTAAATTATGCTAAATATTAGTACAATTCACTCATAAATTCAGAAGTTGTAGAAGTTGTAGTGTGTTGAAAAAATTTTTTGAATTTTGCGCAAAATTTTCATAAAAATATTATAAACAATACTATCTTATGGTCATATCGCAAAAGTAAAATTTTTTCGATCACGTATAAAAACCGAAAATACCGCTTTCGTTTATTGACCATGTTCTAGACGGCATTTAGCTTAACTGAACATCACTTGAGATATCTTTGCTGAACATCACTTTGAGATATCCGGACATTTAGGTGGTCAAAATGCATGAAAAAGGCACACAAAATTACAATTTCCCCTAAACTAACTTCAAATCGTTATACCTCGATTCCTAGACCTGACCCAGCAAAATGTCGGGACAGGTATACATTTTTTTTTGGCCGATATAGCAGTAATATTTTTTAATTTACAGTAATATTTTTAATTTGAAAGGTAATAGTTATGCGCAATTTTTAAAATATATAAATAATAATTATTGATTTTCTAGGAAATTAGAAAAAATTTTGGTATTGGCTTTTTTGGTCCTAATGGCCAAAGTTATTAAGAACATGTCATATATTCGCTCAGCTTGTTTCAACAACAGTTTGAAGGTATATAGACGAACGCTTCGTTATGAAATGTTTGTAATTTTGTGCTTTAAGGCGTCCTCTAGTAAAAATTTTAGGAACCAAAATTGTAATTTTTACATAATATAATCCTTAGCGATTGAATATGTTTTTAAAAATTTAAATTTTTTATAATTTTTTGGACAAATATCTTGATGTGAAATTTAATTTTTTTGAGTTAACCGATATTTAGCTATTTTTTTAAATTGTCATAAGTTAACCCTGACAATATAGTTTTTCTAAGTGTAGTAAAATTTCAATTATTTGTGTCTTTGGTGAACAAGAAATACAGTTTGAATAATTTCGATTTTGTGTATTTGAAAAAATTATGGACGCTAAGTGAACTAAGGGATCCCTTCAGTATCCAGCAAATCACACATTACCAAATAATGGGTAAAGGTAATGTATCGCTATAGAGCTCTCCACGCATAACAGTACACCTTCCTTCACTGATGAATTTTACAGCGATGACCTTAAAAGTAATGGGTAGACTCATTATATAGTAGGTGTTAAAGTAACTGTTACTTATATGGTTAGCGGGTTAGAAAAAGTAATGTGTCTATAAATAGATTTTTAAATATATATATACATTTTAATTGTTACTTTTATATTTATATTTCATGCATTATATAAGTTTTATGTTTTGAAAATATGTTTCTGTTTTGAAATAATGTAAATGGTAATGATGTATCATTACATGGTAAGCCATGAGTGTCCAATAATTGGTAACTCATTATATCATATTTCAAACTAATGTTGAAGGTGAGGAGTTTACATTACAATGTAATACATTATGTAACCAACTATTGGCAACTCATTACTCTATGTTTCGAAATAATGCTGAAGGTAAGGAGTATTCAGTACAAAGTAATGTATTATGTAACCCATTAACGGTAACTCATTACTTTTTATTGCAAAATAATGATACAGTTAAGGAGTATAGATTTTTTTTTTTGTTTTTCTTTGTAAGGAATTTCTGTTAAAATAACAAAAATAAATAGATTTTAGTTGGTTTTTTATATTTTTTTTGCTTACCTGGCATATTGAATAATTTACATGTAAACGTTCATTTACAATTTTCGTAACATCATCAACATTTGTTGGTGTAATGTAAGTTGAATTGAAGGTTGAGGAGGATTCACGTATTTCTGTTGTTGTCGTTAGATATTCCTTGGAAATAAATAAGTGTGCGTGTCTGACACGTTTTTTTTTTCTTGAATTTTATATATAAGTATTTAGTTTTTGTTGTTAAAGTTGTTTTTATTCTGATGAATATAGTAGTAAGTAGTATTTTCTATATTTATTTTGTAATTTTTTCATATCATTGTAGTTATTGCATGTGTAACTATTTATTTTCAATTCGTTTTCTCTGACTATTTTATTTTATTTGTTTTTTTTTTTTGTTTTCTCTTCTTGTAGTTGATTTGTGCTTGTATTGGAAAAAAATCGAAAGCAATTAAATTTGGTATTAACACTGAACTTCACAATGACACAAATACACACATTTACACACATGTAAACTTGTAAACTTTTACATATAACCAATTGACTACAAGCCCAAGTTGATGGTAACGGCCTCAACAAAAATTTTTTTGTTTTCAAAATATACACACATGACATACTCGTATCCAAGCTCACACAGACACACACACATATTCTCTTGCTATAAATGTGAAGATGACTAAATACATGATTTTTTTTAACCTTATAGTGAACCAAATTTTGTGTTATACGGTATCTGACTGTTCGTGATTTGAAGGTTTCGATATTTGGATCCGACAGTGTAGAAAATGTTAACAAGTTTGGTTAAGCCGATAAGGCATGCTATCTTAACAAATACACTCAGAATATTCTTACAGTAACTAAAAGGAGGTCATTCGGCTATTAAATAATAATAGTTGTTTTAACTGCTATTGTAGTCATTTTTCTAGGAGAAAATGGCAGACGACTATTTTAGACAGTTATTTCAAAAAATATCTAACCAAAAATACTGTACTCTGTAACAGTTGTTTTGAATAGTTATTTTAGTATTTCAATAAACAACTACCAAAACAGTTATTTTGCAGTAAACTGTTAATTTTTGTTAGTTATTTAAAATTTGAGTTTTTAAAAATACTCGTTTAGTGAATATTTCTTATTATTGATATGTTTGCAAATAATAATTAGAAAATTTCATTGTATCGCCAATGCATAAAAACGTTATAACTGGAATGCCGTTTGGAGATTTTACTTTGCATTTAAATAATTAACAAAAAATATATATTTTTGTTTCTAATTTTTAAAATACATGAAAAAGAACTATTAAAAACGTTAGATTTTAAAACTTATGTATACGTTTCAGGCTCATTGTTTATATGTTTGTTCTCGCTTCTTATGTTTATGCAGTTATTCACTACTATTGTAGTTTTATTTTTACTACTATTGTAGTTGTTTTAGCAATATTTAAAAATGGCTACATGGTCAGTCATTTTATAACAAATACAAATCGCCTTTTTGACTACTTTTGTAGTCATTTCAACTTTAATTTGTGGTTATTTCTACTTCCTTAATTTCCTGAGTGTAGACAAACAAGGAAACAAACTTTTTTTTAGGATCAGTGAATAAAATATTTTCAAAGACACATTCATGAATCAGACTTTATGCAATCAACAGTAGCCGATGAAAGGCCATATAAAATTTAAAGTTGCATGGGAGGTGACATGCCTCTTTTAACAATATCGGTCGGTTTAAGGGACAATGCTTACAAATGTTATTGCAATATGCCTTGTCAGCACACAGAAAACAGTTTTGTAGCTTGCAACCGAATTTTTTGCCAACAGAATTTTTGTCACTATTATTAAACTTTAATACTATTGTAACAACTGACATTTATTCGCAAATTTCGAATTTATATTGTAACAATTGAATTTTTTATGTTTATGGACTATAATATTCTATAAATAGATTCCCACGCTATCAACAAAATTTATTTTATTTTATTAAAAAAAAATTGTATGCCTCGAACTGGGCTCGAACCTCCACCCCAAACCCAATTTAAATATGTTTTTTCTGTTTTTAATTTCAACCTCGAATATTTTTTAGTTTCTAATTTAAATATTTCTCTTAAAATATATTTGTATGTACCTTGATTTTCGGGATTTGAGAAATCCCGCAACCCCTGGATTTTCCCTAGGCTATGCCATGCTCATTTTTCGAAGCGCAATCTAATATAGTTTATAGTTCTTTATATCTGTGCAGAAAATATTAAACTTATTATTACTGCGTAAAAATCAATCAATTTTTTAATATAAACTTTCCGATATCCCAGATCGCATTTATGCGGTCTTCGCTTTAATTGGCTTTATTTTTGAAATGTACAAATTTTGATTCAGGGACCTAAATTGTTTAAATAGAAAACATAATATACTACACCTTCAGAGCACAAATTTTGTATTAAAATAGGTAAAGTCGAAATTTTCCACAAAGTAACTTGAAAGTTTGGCTCATTTTCAAGCAGTTTTTTATATATAAAAATTTTCAAATGCAATTTGATGTTTTTCTGTTGAAATCTAAGGGCATGATTTTATTTCAAAAGCTTAAAATACATTTTGTAGCAAAATTCGATGGCTAAATAATCAATCGACCAAATAAAATGTTCAGGCAATGTGAAGAGTCATTTAGGAAGAAACCTACATTTTTGTACATACAATGCACTCGCGATAATATGAACTAATTAAAACCAAGCCAGTTCACTTTTGCAAGATTGTTCAGATTGACGAATGGCATCTAATTTACCTTTAAAAACGTTTTTCCAATAAAAATAAAAGTTTTTTATGTTAAATTTTTTATTTATTGTTTATTGTATTAAAAAAAAAACAATTAATTTTGAAAAAGAAACAAAATTTAAAAGTTATTTTGCGAAAAATACAAAAATAAGCTGTTCATATTTTAAGCTTTAGCACTAAGTTCATATTTTAGAGAAGTCAATGGCAGAAAAAAAATGTTCATATTTTGGGGTGTTCATATTTTCGCGAGTGCACTGTATATATCACAAAAGTAGTGTTTTTTTTAAGAATATTTTTGCAACTATAAATATTTTTGGTTGCTTGTTTGCACATACATTTTTTAAAAGTATTCACATATCATCTTAAATTTGCGTTCTAGGTTCATCTCGAAGAGCTGCGCTAGGATATAGAATTTTTGACAAATCGCGTAGTTTGCATATAATGTACCATACGAGTATTAAAACAATTGTTTTCTTGCTGAGACACAAGCTTCACAATACGCTCATTATATTTAATTACGTTTTTGGTTAAAGGACTCACGAATCCATTCAGAATGCTATAAAAACATAATCTTAACTTAGAATAAAATTTTGCAAAATAAATACGCTATAGGTAGTAAAATATACAAATTTTATTCAATTTCACAATTTTCGGAAAGCAAATATCGTTATTAATTCTTAAGCAATATCGCTTAAACACTATTCTTAGAATATAGTTAGTTAATTATAAATCGGATTTTCTTTAATCTTTGATTTCAACACCATTGATATTTGCTTTTTGTGCTAAGCCTGTGGTTTGGCTATTATTACAAAGAGAAGTAAAATCAATAGAGAGCTAAAAGGGTCTCCAAGCTTTCTTATAGTTTTGTCACCAAAATGTCTATATTAGGTGCTCAGAAAATAAAAAAAAGATTCGAACTTTTAAATGTCACCTATTCCATAATAATATTTAAAATCTATATAATATTTTGCTGACGTGTACTCTTTGTCACTTAAATGATGCAGTCTTTTAAGATTTTTATTTCGCAATTTTTATTTATGCATGTGTAACTAAAATAGATCCAGATTTTTCTAGAATATTTAAATAAATAAAAAAAATTAAATTCGACGAATTGTTATTGACATTTATATCTTTTGAAACATTTATTTTTTCTAATTTATTTTAAAAGTGTGTTTTGTTTATTCCATATCTCGTTTATAACTTTGATCGCTTATAAGTTTTAAACTGTGAGAGGTTTTAACTCATTATTTCAACAGTGATAATTTTTCTACCCAGTAATTGTAAACGGATATATTTTGTTTGGATAAAGAAATTAAGTAAACCACTTAAAATTACTCAACATCTTAACTACAATCATGAATAAAAAAGAGTAAAAGGAAAACTTTGGTAATGGATGCATTACCTTGTAATGTGTACTCCTTACCTGTATCATTATTTCCCAACAAATAGCAATGAATTACCGATAAAGGGTTATATAATGCATTACATTGTAATGTTTACTCCTTACATTCAACATAATTTTAATACATAAAGTAACGAGTTAGCGATAATTAAACACTCATTGATTACCTTGTAATGATACATCATTACCTTTTACATTACTTCAAAACATAAAACAATGACTAAGCTATCATCAATTACATTGTGCATGAATTATAAACGTCAAGTAATTATTATTATATCTTTTAGGAAATCTATTTACAGACACATTACTTTGTGATTCTTTATAAACATGAGGGTAGGGTGTATATTTTTCATATCACGAACGAAAACACGAAGCACAACAATTCATTTTCATTTTAAGCAATCAAATATTATATGTATAGGTAGCTCAGTTGTTAGAGTTCTCGCCTAACTGTTATGAACCAGGGACTCCAGGTTCGAATCCTAGCGTGTCCACGTTATTTATTTATTTATTTAAAAAAAAAATATTTGTAATAATTTTTTTCTATGCAATTTTTTTCCATGAACATCTATTAATAGACGCAATACTTTTTCCCACCATGTAACCATAGAAGTAACCACTTACTTTACCCCCTACGAGATAATAAGTCAACCCATTACTTTTAGGCTCATCGCCAGTAAAATTCATCAGTGAAGTAAAGTGTAATGTAATGCGTGGATCCCTATGGCTATGGTAATGTGTGGTTTTGCTGGTGGTGTTGTAAAATTTTTATCCAGAGTCGCTTAATAATTTTTTTAAAAAAATTAATTTTTAATCTCTTTGTATAAAACTTTTTTAAAAAGTTATTTAAAAGTATACGAAAGTCTAACCTTTTATATTTTTTATTGTTTTGTTGGTGAAAAAATATGAAAACTTATGTATCTGTTTAAAACTCGTTCATCAATTGTAAATAATTTTTGAAAATTTTTTCCTTTTTCACTCAAAACATAAATAATAGATGGTTTTTATTAAAACACTACTAAGCTTATAAAAATTATGATGGCAGAGTTGCCATATGGAAATTTTAAAAAATTTTTAAAAACCACGGTATTTTCCAAAAACTTCAAAAATTGGTAACTGAGATTAATTGGTATGAGATTTTCTTATAGCAAAAAGATTTGTTCACAAAATTGTACAAAACTTAGTTTCTTAAAATACTTTTAACAGTCTAGGACTTATATTCTGTCAAAGTTTCAAATTTGATTGCTAATGTTTCCACTAAAGGGCGCTTTAAGGCATAAGGAATTTCAAAAAGTTCTAAATTAAGACTTGTTGTACATATCTCCAATGTTTGGTTAAAAAATGTTCAGCGCATCTATGAAGTGCCATTAATGGCTTTAGCAGTTTGTTTGTATTACAAAATCCAATAATGCGTTTTATATTACAATTAAATTTTGTTTAGCTTAATAACCTATTTTAATTTCATCTTTGAATCAAAGCTTAAGTACATTTTTTACTAACAACTTTGTTTTTATAGCGGGTGATTTAAAAGCAGGATGCCTTTTGACTCTACACGTCACAGATTCGCAATACCTTATAGCTCCCCCTAGTGTGAATAATGACAATCAAAGTTTAAGTTTTGCTAGGATATAAATTCTAGATTAAAGATATTTCAAGAATTTTAATTTTATGAACAAATCTTAATTCAAAATTATTAGAAAACTTTAAATATTTTAATAGTTGGCGTATTTTAGTTCATTCTAATTTGAACTTACTAGATATACTTCTAAAACAGTTTATTGGATTATATTGGTAAATGGTTTGTTTCTATTTTCTGCAGAAAGTTAACAAAAATCTGAAATTATCAGTTAAAATTTACATTAGTTCGTTAGCAATGAACTACCTGGTGAAGAAAAGCAATGGCAAGTACTTACAATTGTCATTACAAATCTTATTACTTTTATATGGGGATGTCGCCCAAAATAATGACATATAATTGCTAAACACCTTACAAAAAATAAAAAAATATGTGGTTACCTATATGCTTACCAGAATGGACAAAAATAATAACTAAAAAAAATTAAAAATAAACTAAATTTTATAAAAAAAAATTTTTTATTGAAAATTTTTTTTATTGAAAAAATTTATTTTAAATAAAATGTGCACCCACGGATTGGAACCTGTGCCTCCAGATTGTCGGTCAACCGCTCTACCAGCTGAGGTATTATTACATGTTGTACTTGATATAAAGGGTGTCCCAAGAAGAGAGCAATTTTTAAATCTGGCAACATTCGAAGCGTCATTGTTTGACATTTGAACAATTGTTATTGTTTGCTAGTAGAAGGTACGAGGTTAGTAAAAATGGAGCGCTACACGAATGAACAACGCATTCTCATTGTGAAATTGTTTTACCAACATGAAAATGCTGATTTTGCCGATAAAATCATCTTCAGTGACGAGGCCCATTTTCATCTTGATGGCTTCGTCAATAGGCAGAATTGTCGCATTTGGGGTGAGGAAAATCCTCGAGTGATTCACGAGAAGCAAATGCATCCTCAACGTGTCACTGTGTGGTGTGGTTTTTGGGCTGGAGGAATCATTGGACCTTTTTTTTTATGAAAATGAGGCAGGTCAAGCGCAAACAGTCAATGGTGTTCGGTATCGTGAAATGATAACCAGTTTTTTCTTGCCTAGAATTGAAGAAATGAATGTGGAGGGCATGTGGTTCCAACAAGACGGCGCAACATGTCATACAGCCAGAGAAACAATTCAATTGCTGCATCAGTCATTTCCCGGTCGTGTTATTTCGCGTTTTGGAGATCAGAATTGGCCGCCTAGATCGTGCGATTTAACACCATTAGATTTTTTTCTTTGGGGTTTTTTGAAGTCGATGGTTTACGCGAATAAGCCGAGGACGACTCAAGCCTTAAAAGAGGAAATTGGACGCTGCATTAATGAAATACCGCAGCATTCATGCAAAACGGTCATTGAAAATTTCACTAAAAGATCGCGTGCATGCCAGCAAAGCCGCGGCGGCCATCTGCACGATATATTGTTCCATACATAACCTCATTCTGTCTACTTTTTTTTAAATATCTGTGTTTTAAAAAATTGCGCTCTTCTTGGGACACCCTTTATAAAAATATAAATCAGTAGTTACATTTATACTCACTAGAAGTGAGAAAATAATGAGTGTTAAAATAAATATTCAAAAAATTTTTAGACCATTGTTTTTATTTTATTTCAAATAATGATAAACATAATTACTTATGGGTAACGCAATATTATTTTTTTTTTTTAAATGATGAGAAAATTAACTACATATTATTATGTTGTTATTATTTGTGATAAAGTAATGCAGAGAGTAAGCTGATGTCATTACTGGTAGTGAGAAAAGTAATGACATATCATTACCGTTTCTACACTGGGTATGATATTCAACACTAATTTATTGAATTCCATAAATCAAAACTTTACTCTACTTCACATAATAAGCGTTTAAACTTAAGAATTCCATGTTCAATTTTTTGCTTAATTAAATTCATAAATAAATACAACATCCCTTATTGGATGATCTGTACTGTTGAGGGTTAATTATTTGCAGGAACATTTGTATGCCTGTGTGTGCGTTAGTATATTTATATGCATTAAATTGTAGCACATTTTTTTTTTTTAACTTATACAATATCGATTTGGTTATTTATATTTTTAAATAATATTTAATTCTTACGTTTTTTTCGGCTATTTTAAGATTTTTATAAAATTCTTTATTTTTAACACTTTAATTTCAAACAACACAAATTAATTATAATTGTTTTATTTAATAATTTTTTGACAACACTTTATTTTGTATATTGTATATTTTTAAATCTCTATTTTGATTTTTATACACAGACTCTGTGTTTATATTGTATTGTATTTTGTTCACAAACAAATTTGAAAATATTGTATAATTTTCCCGTTAAAGTTTTATTTGCTACAACCGTTTTCGCCGCTAGCCTTTAAGTAACTGAATTTTTTGAAATCTGTAAACGCCTTTGCTGGCTGGACTGCCTATTTTAGTTGCTTTACAAGTTTTATTGAACTCTGTAAATTACACAATTCAGTGTTTTAATATTCTCAATTCTCTCTGCTAATAAATAGCGGTCTCTGTTTTTACTGGTATAATCCATAAGGATGTTGTTGTTTATATCCTTATTATATTTAAAGCGAATTCGTTTGAAAGAGCATAGTGGTAACACACATGCGCAGTTTAATTGGTTTATTTTCAAAACAACCGTTACTTTAGGTTTATTTTACAGTTGTATTTTTATTACCCAGTGTTGTATTTTTGATGTAGTAGACAAGGTATGAAGGTTTTTTGAATTTTGATTTAAAAGTGGGACTTTTTTCTAATAAATTTACTTACTTAACCCACTTATGCTCTAACGTCTGGTTTCGCTATTGTTTGTAACAAATGTTTGGAATTGAAAACCATATATGTGACTTGCTCCACGAAAAGGAACCTCTGCGCCGAAAAGAAGTTATTGAGAAAAACGCGTTTTAAAAAAGCGCTTCATTTTTCCGTGTTTTGCGCATCGTTATGCAACTCTTCCTTCAACCTGATCATCTTGCGATGTATTTCGACTCTCTGGTACTTTTTTAAAGCCAAGTACGCCATAAGTAATATTGATACTTACGAAGATATCAAGAGCTGCGTGACTGCCTCTTCTCCCTCCGGCTGTAATAAACCAGTGACAATGGAAAACGTCATATGGTATGAATGGGTTGAATATTTCAAGAAGTTTTTCAAGCCATTAGTTGGAATTACGACCTCTCACCACTTCACCATTCAGGATGGCGTGGAAGCGAAATTATTCGCAGATAGCCAGGATACAATAAAATTTGAGCTACATATCTGCACCGATGATTTATCCTATCCTAACGATATTACTCCGGATGGATTAAACTTAGAAAGACAATGGTATTTATACAAAAATATAAGAGAGCTTGGTTTCGATAAGAAAAAGTGCGATGATGTGGCTCCGAAGCCGCAAAAACCGATGAAGAAGAAGGCAGCGAAATCCGAAGAATTTACATCAACCGAAAACAAGGCAGTCACCAAAAAAAATAAGAACAAAAAAAACTGATTCAAAACAAAACTGAGACTCCTAAAAAATCGGTAGCAAAAGTAGAAAAACTCCCTAAGAAGACAGCTGCAGTTGAAAAAGCTCAAGTTGATGTGAAAACCAGAAACAAAGACGGAGATAAACAATCTATAAAGAAACGTGCTACAATGGTGAATAAATCGGAGATGAAAATACCAAAAAAAAAACTGGAAGAACTTCCTAAAAAAAATCAGACAAAGGTGAAAAGCAGCAAAATACAGAAGAACCACTAAAAAAGCGTGTTAGGAGTAAAAAGAGTAAAATTTTGATATTTTTGTAATTTTGTACCTTTGATATTGAACTTTTTTTAAATTTAAAATATTATATATATTATCTGTATATCACATTTTTCAATTTTCTCATTAATTATGTTCATCTTTACAGGTGATTTGTAAAAAAACTAAAATACATAGAAACTTGCGGTTTGCGGCAAAGAGCGTTTTTTTTTCCTTTAAGTATCACTCAAAAAGTAAAAAAAAAATTTTCGGCGCAGAGGTCCGTTTTCGTGGAGCAGGTCACATATATCAAAAATATTACAATATTTATGTATCGCCTGTTCTAAGTTTTATTAATTATTCGGTGGTTAATGAAAATGTAAGGGAATGTTCCCTTATGTGGCCAAACATCTGGTTCTTGGGCTACATATATATAAATAGCTAACGGATGGAGTCAGCCGATGTGTATAATACAAACCTCAACTTTCCTTACACATGTAGTATATAAAAAATATTTCTTGGAATAACATAAATTCTCAGACATGAAGAAACATATTTTCTATACACTCCGAAAAGAGACTCGGTAGTAGCAACAGTATTTATAGGCATATCATAGTCTGTAAGGAATTTTTGTTTCCATAGACTGAAATAAATAAATCGAATGCAATTGCTGCGACAGAATTTTTCGGTAGTAAAACCATTTAGTCGAATGAAACAACAAAAAGTCTGACACGACAATAGAATTTCGACTGTTTCAATAGAAATTCGGTGATAACTACCGAAAAATTCGCTACAAATACGGTTGCCACTTTGTGTACCAGTGGCTTCAAAATATCTTTCATTTGGTACACTCATGGAACTTCTGCTGTAAATATTTGAAGTTTTTTGAGCTGTAATACAGTGAAAAACAATCATTTGTAGAAAAAACTTAATTGTTGACTACATTGGTAGTTTAATTAAAAAAAAACAAACCACATAAAATTACTGTATTTTGATTTTACATTAATTTTATACATTAATTTTTTTTTTTTGTATTTAAAAACATAAAAAAATAAATGTTGTTTATTTTTTAATGCATCTGTGGTTTATTTTTACTACAATTATGGTTAATTTTTTCAACAGTAAAAAACAAATGACAATGTTAATTGAATTTACTAATATTTAAGTCGTCCTTTTTTAACCTACATTGTGTTTACCTACATTTGCAGTAGTCTTTACCTACATAGCATCAAAGCAAAAAATAGTGCTTGCCCAGAAGCAGTTAGGAATTCATTATTTGGTTACCGAGCACTTCCGAGACAATTCCAAAAGGAACGACTTTAGTTCGCGATGTCCCACTTGGTATGTCTATCTTTAGCAGGTGAAAAGCGCTTTTTTCATGTGCTGCAAGAAGTAATAAATGCGTGACTTCGTAGGAAATTAAAAGCGCGTTTTTTGTGTATTGACAACATTAATGTTAAATTGTATACATTAGTGTTGGTAAAAGAATGAGTAGTGGGTATCAAGTATCTAGTATTTGGCTTTTTTTTTGGGTACTCGATACTTAAAAGTAACTACACAATATTTTCAGAGTTGCATTTTGGACAGAAAAACCATACAAAAATGTGACTTCGCTGAAATAATTACCATTAAAACACAACTGTGCTAGAAGCACAAAATCAATGGTGAAAAGTTGAAAAACTTTAAAAAAACATTGAAAATGTATAAAAAAAGTTTAAAACTATATTGTTGAAAAATATAAAATTAGAATTTTCAATAAAAGTGAAAATTTTAATAAAATTTTGGTAAACATTTAAAGTGAATTTAAAAGTATCGAGTATTCAAATAAAAAATATCGAGTAGTACCTAGCATTGAAAAGTAACCGAAGCATGATTTACTGCTTCATTGTATGCATTATTTATTGCTTCAAAATAATGCATTCAGGGAATAGATTACAAACTCAAACTCTTTGACATAAGCTAAAAAAAAGAAAAATTTTATTGAAGTTAAAAAACTTTTTTGATTTTTCTGGTATTGAACCGTGGCCTTCAGATTAATAGCCCTGTCCTACTGATTGCACCACAAGCACTTTTAATTTGCATTGCCTTATTTGCTATTTAAACATTTGAATGTTTTATTTTAATTAAAAAAAAACTTTTTGTGTTATTGAATTTAACTATTTTTTAAGGAAAACAAACATTGTCTCAAATTCGTTTACCAATACCAATCATTAGTTTATTTTAAAAACAATTTCATCCGTAATTCGGTTGGTACAACTGAAAATCTAATTTAGAGTCATATTTGATTGCGAATACAGTATTTGCAGTAACCACTTTTCATTATCGATAATTTTTTAAAAAAAATTTGATAGATGGTACCAATTCTTTTGAATTATCACAAAATAAATGGCTGCTTCTACCGTACACATTTGCTATACGAATTTTAATTGAAAAGTTGATTGGAAGTACCAATAATTGGATAAATGGATTGTTTTTTTGTTCATGTTCCCTCTTTATAATTTCCAGCACAGTACTTTTGCTTTATTAATCGATTATTGGTACGCTGACAAGAACTAAACCATAAAAGTTCAACAGTTATTTAAAAAGTTAAACGGTAAAGTTTTTCAATGGAATATACTGTTAACTTACCAAAGAAATATATTTTTTAGCTTTCTGTCTGTTATTCAATAAACAAAATAAACAAAAAACGGACTTTCGGTAATAGTTAAAATATTCAGTTAAAATTTTCTATTTAAAACAAAAACTTGTTCTATTATATTGAGTATTGAAATAAACGAAAAGAATTTATTGTTTTTATCGATTTTGTCAATTAATTTTTCAACAGTTGAAAATAAACTAAAAAATACAATTATGTTAAACGAAAAGTGAGTAGTCCTGTTTTTAACTGATTTTCAATTAATTAAATGTGTATATTCAGTAGTCTTTACGGAAAAAATAATGTGAGTGTAGTTCCAAATAAAATAACGTCCTACCTTTTAAATAAATTTGAATGGTTTCGACCGAATTCGAACCAAAACCTTTTCTGGAATATTAACTAAATTTGATAAACAATGTGAAAAATCTTGGTGAAAACTCTTGGTACACCATTAACCTCAGCATGACCTACATGTTTAGGGTCAATGTTCGGTGCTCTTGTTTTATTTTTGTTTTTCTTTAATACGAGTACAAAAACCAACAAAAATGTAGTGGATGGATTTTACAATCCTAGCAATTGATACAAGTTTTATCCTTAATTTGTTATTTTTACTATTACACTAAAAGTTCTATAATTGCCGCTTGCTTTAAAGTATGTATGCTTTAATTGTCACCTTACCTTAAAAGTTGGGAAAAAATAAATTTAAAAATCCAATAAAAAGTAAAACAAAAAATATTTAAAAATAAATTGATTCCTTGTATGAATTAATTGTGTAGAAAATTCTATAAGAGTCTTGGTTTTCCAAAAAATTTAATCAGGTAGGTGACACTTATAGTGTGTTTAGGGTACACTGATACCTAAATTATCCAATGAATTTTTTCATAAAAAAGTCCCCAAAGAAACGTTTCATTGAGTCAATAAATGGTGTTTCAATAAATCAATTTTAATGAATGGTTTCATTGACCCAATGAAAATTTCATAAAGTATATGAAATTTTTTTCATTAATACTAGCCTAATCGTTATGAAAGTTTCATGTGTTTAATGAATAAAATTCATAGTTTGTATAAAATATTTTCGTTGACATTTACTAATTTGCACTTTTTATGATTATTTTAGCATAGCATTAATTTGGTGGTTATTGAGAAATTATCATTCGTTGATATTATTTATAAGGTTTGGTCCAATTTTAATTTATTTCTGCTTTTATTGTTTTATTTTTACAAAATTGTTCAAATCTTTCCTTACATTTTTTATAATTTGTGTTAAAAGATAACATATTTTCTTATATGTCGGTACAAAATATGTAATTTTTTATCGATCTGGCTTGGAATTGTGTAGAACGATCGACGATTATAGTCCACTTTTTGCAGTTGAATTACGACCATATTAGACAAAAATGTTAAATATTGTTAACAATGCTGTTAAAAACAAAAATGTATTATCGTTTAGCACAACGTCTTTGTGTAACATCGTCAAAACGATAACAAATTAGGTCTTGTTTTCAACAAAACTATGTCGTTTTTCTTAGAGAATCTGTTCCCTGGAATTTCGTCAAAAACTGTTAGCTCTAGGCAAATTTAATAAAAAAAATTATTTATATCAAAGTTTTGGTTAATTCTGTTTAGAAGAAATTTTTCAGTTTTTTTTATTTCAAAATGATAGTACAGAAAAAATTTTTTTTTTCTTATTACAAGTCAAAATTTTTATTGAAAAGAATTTGAAAATTTTTCATTGATTTAATGAATTTTTTTTATGAAGGTATGAAAAACTCATAAAAAATGTTGATGAAAAAATACCAATATTAATGAATTTTCATTCAGTTAATGGAATTTTTCAATAAACCAATGAAACGATTTAAATGAAATCGTTTCATTAATACTATAAAGGAAAATTCTATCAGTGTATAACAAAAAGCTGTCTTTATAAAAAAAAACTTATTTTAAAAAAGTTATAGAATAGTTTTTAATAGTTTGATAATTTTTAATTCGACCCAAGTAACACGAAAGTAGAGTACAATTTATAGGAGGAGCAAGAATTAATTTCTTCTTATTATACTTTTGATGTAGTTAACTTGAACTTTTTAAAAATAAAATCGATTACATCCTTTAGTATAAATTTCATTCAAAAAATAATGGTAAAAAGAATTTGTTTGTTTGTTGTTCTTCAAACAATCAATTTTGTAACGGATTTTTATAAAAAAAATCCTTTAAAAATGGGAAATTAATACAAAAACTCAAATAAAAACAACTACACTTTTACACAACACATCACAAAAGCGAATACCCAAAAATACACTCCTGTATATCCTGTTCTCCTACTAAAACCCATAAACACACATATTCTCTCTCACGTGTTTCTTTATCTGACATTGTCCAAAACAACTATATAAAAAACAACAAAAGCACATATACATTAACACATGTCGAGCAATTCTTATTTAAATATTTTTGTTTTTGAATGCAAATATTTACTTTTATTAAAAAAACATTCAAAACAAAAATCACAAAATAACGAAACACGGTACATGGTAAAATAAATTAAATGATGTGTTATCATGCGTTTGGTTGACATTAGCAGCAGCAGGAATTTGACATTAACATTTTAGAGACAGGCCAGAAGACACACAATAAAAAAAAAAACTCATAAGTGGAAATAAATTTTGTATATTTTATAACACCAAAAAGTTGATTTAATATGTTGATGACAGGTGTTGTTTATACCTGACAAGATTGACAATATATTTCGTTATCATTTATTTGCAATATTTATAAAAAAAAAACAAACAGATTTGAGTTTGAAATTCTTAAAAGAAAATTTATTGTTTCGTACACTAATGATGATTATTGCACCATTTCAAATAAGAAATGGATGTTTTTTTTTAAAAAACAGATAAAAGTTATAAATTTAAAATGTTTTCTTTTCAATTTATAACGAGTCTTCAACCTCCGCATATTTATAAAAATAAAGCAAATCAATCATATTAGCTAGGTTCATACTAGCATTTCGATCTGGCTAAAGATCTCATCAGAACCCGAAGTTTTAGAAAAGGCAGAACTTTAACAAAAAACCTATTAATCATCAATTTTGCTCCATTCTTGTCTTCTTACTAATCAAGCACGTGGTTAGGGTCTTTTCCTAGCAAGCATCATGACGTTACTAAACTTTGAAGACCAAAAATGTTCTATTTATATAAAAAAATTTTAGTGTTTACTCTGGCTCAAGTAATATTTTTTACAGTTATATTAGTTTTTTGTTTTTATATACATCGAGATTATTTTTATGTTATTTTAAATTTATAACGAGCTTTCAACCTCCGTATATTTACAAAAATAAAGCAAATCAAACATAAAGGGTCCGCCAAATAACTTTTTTTTTTTTGAACTCCTGAACCAATTGGACTTTGTATGGCGTCATACCAAGGTCTTTATGCAAAATTCGTCTCAATGATGTCTCCGAAATGTTCAATTGTTGAGAACGACTGTGAATTGATGTTGATGGCGCTTCACGAACACTTTCTGCCGCAGCAGCAATATTCTCGGGTGTACGCACTGTTTTTGGCTTTTCACGCTTTGGTTTATCGATGAGGATGCCAGTTTCTTTCACTTTTTTCACAAGATAGCGAACATACGGACCATATTCGTTCAGCGGAAGGATAAAACTAATTATCTGTCAAATCAGACATAAGCTAAGTGTTACCATTCACGAAATAAGCTCTTGTTGGAAAAAAAAGTTAGATGGCGGACCCTTTATTAGCTAGGTTGATACTAGTATTTCGATCTGGCTAAAGATCTCATCAGAACCCGAAGTTTTAGAAAAGCTCGAGCCTCCATAATAGGCAGAACTTTAACAAAAAACCTATTAATCATCAATTTTGCTCCATTCTTGTCTTTTCAATTTATAAGGAGTCTTCAACCTCCGCATCTTTACAAAAATAAAGAAAATACAACATATTAGCTAGGTTGATACTAGTATTTCGATCTGGCTAGAAAAGCTAGAGCCTCCAGAATAAGCAGAGCTTTAGCAAAAAACCTACTAATTATAAATTTTGCTCCATTTTTGTCTTCTTAATAATCAAACACGTGGCTACGGTATTTTCCTAACAACCATCATGGCGTTACTAAACTTTGAAGACTAACAATGTTCTATTTATATAAAAAAAAAATTATTTTTACTCTTACTCAAGTAATATTTTTAAGAGTTTTCTGTTTTTTATATACATACATCGAAATTATTTTTATTTTTAATTTATAACAAGCTTTCAACCTCTGTTATTTACAAAATTAAAGCAAATCAAACATATTAGCTAGGTTGATACTAGTATTTCGATCTGACTAAAGATCTCATCAGAACCCAAATTTCAATTTCTGAATTTTATTTAATACAGTTAAAAACTTGAATTGCAGAGAACTTTTTTTTGTGAGAGTTTAAAATTGAATTTGATTTTAATTAAATGTTTAATAGAATCAATTGGTATTTTAACTAAAAACATAATTAATAATTTATTAATAAATAATTGAAGCAATGGAAAATTTAATTGAAATTTAATTAAGGTTCAAAAAGTTCAAAAACAAAACTTCACACTGAATGTTCTTGTAAAATATTAATTAACTGTACACTCACAATATTTTATTTAAAAAGTAATTAGCGAACTTTGTTTTGTAAGGAATATATCGCACACCTAGTTCAGAAGTGACTTAACTCAAAATTTTTCATTTTTCATAAATATAAAAAAAATATATTTGCAACTTTATTCCAATTGAAACATATAGAAAGACATAACTGTTTTTTTGCAACAGTTAACAACCACAAAATACACTGATAATTCTTTTGTAGATAAACAAGTGTATTGTGCATAGTTTAAGCATATAAACCCGAAAAGTTAAAACTTTGAGTTGAGTCACTTTTGAACTAGGTGTGCAATATTTTTAAACTACAAAGAAATATATTTTTATTTAATTAATTTTACCATTTAAAACAAACTACACATAAATACTGTGTTTCTGTACCAGTTATTATTTTCATTTAAAAGTTTCTTTTTCCAAGAAATTCTTTATTTGAATCGAAATGTTAATGATAGTAAAAAAAGAAAAACAGTTGTTTTTACTAATTTGGGAGTTAATTTTTGATAGTTAAAATAAAATAAAATCGTCTGTTTTTACGGATTTGGGAGTTTTTTTTTAAGTTATTTATTTTATTTTTGATAGTAAAAATAAAAGAAAATCTTTAACTTTTACTGATTTTGCGTTAATTAGTTAATAGTTAAAAAAATATGAAAAATACATTTGATTCAAAAGAAAAGTGAGTAAACCTGTGTTTTAACCATATGTTTACTAATTTTAAAGTACATACTCCTTTAATGACAAAATATTTTGGGTGTATTAGTAATTTTTACACTATTTTTTTAAACATTTTTCTGTAAAAACTTTTGGTGATTTTTTATTAAACTTTTAATTGTAGGTTTTCATTTAAATTTTTCCCGTTTTTTTATTAAACTTTTAGTTTATATGATTCCAATTTTAATTGAACTGTGCACGTTTTTAATTAAATTTTTTTCAAGGTTTTGAATAAAATTTGATTTAGTATTGATTAAAACTTTAATTCAAAAACAAATCAATTAAATAGTTAAATGTTAGTTACTCCTAATGGGCGATTTTAATGCAAAAATTGCTAGCAATAACGATGGCTTGAGTAATATTATGGGCCGTAATGCTGTAGGAGAACGTAAAAATAACGTAGAAAGATATATTGAGCAATGTGAAACCTTAGAAATGGTTATTGGTGGATCTTTTTTTAGATTTTCGTGTAATGCAAATATTAAAATATTGTTTAATTTTTGACAAAATAATCAATTTTAATAAATTGTCCTGGAAAGTAGTCGCTTCAAACACAAACACAATTTATCATTTCGTCAATTTATTTTCTTTTTTCATTAATTACAACTATTATACAACCGAGTGTGGAAACAGTAATGATATGCCATTACATTTCCCCCTACCAGTAATGATACCAGCTTACTCTCTGTGTTACTTTAACACAAATAATAAGAACTTACTAAGAACTAGTCAATTTTGCCATTATTTAAAATCGAAAAAGAATTCGATACCTATAAGTACTTATTTCTATCATTATTTTAAATGATCTAAAATTATTATATAAATAATAATTTTTGATTTTTTGTAAGCTGGACAGTAATGACATTTTGTGCAATCAAGTCATTTATGTTTTTATCTATCAAGTATAACATGTTGAGATAGGTCAGATGGCATAGCGTTTGACTGACAACATGGGCGCCCGGGTTTGAATCCCGTGTGGGCACATTTGATTAAAAAAAAAAAATTAAAAAAAATAATTTTTCTTTTATTAGGTTTGGATTCTATAGATTATTTGTTAGGACAATATTCTAATACAGAAATATAGAGTATGGCCTTGAACTTGAATAATTTTAAATTTCATTGTACAATCTAAAGTCGAAAAAACATAATTTATATTTTTTTTTTGTAAAAAGACAAAGTACGGTCTTGTTTACTACCCCTTTACATCCTGTTTTCAAACAAAACAAGTGTGATTGTATATCTACCAAAGGTGAAGCTTGCATATAAGGAACGAGTTTTAAATTTATTTTTGATCAATGGTGATAACCTTTAACTTCGAGCTCATATATTAGTTCTCATTTAGTGGGAAAACTAGGTTATATGAATGTTTGATGTTTTGCATGGGATTGTCACTTCTATCAAAACGTATTCTGATGATGGGAACCTAGAAAATTTCCGAAATAGATCTATCAACACATTCCTGAAAGTGGTCAAGTAATAAATTTGAAAACAAAATCTTTATAGATTATTTGTTAGGACAATATCTTAATAAAGAAATATAATGCATGGTCTCGAAGTTAAATAATTTTCATTTATTTATTTTTCTACTCATTAGTTTTGTCCATACAAGTAATCATATAGGTAACCACATATTTTTCTATTTTTTGTAAGGTGTTTAGTAATGATGTGTCATTATTTTGTGTGACATCCGCATATAAAAGTAATTAGATTTCCAATGGCAATTGTAAGTACTTGCCAATATCCAAATATGTACTTATATAACCACTTATATGGTAATGCTTTTCTACACTGGGATATTAAAAAAAAAAAAAAAAAAAAAAAACACTTAAGATGTCCAAATTCGGCATTTTCAGTAATGGGCGTTAAATTAACTTATAATTAACGTTAACATTTTCAAAAAAAAAAAACAATCGATTTCTACATTTTGAAACCATTTCTTATAATTTAATTAATGAAAACCGACAAATCATTGACACCCTAATCACACACTTCATTCCAATCTCTTTCAAAACTCAATAATTGAATTAAAATGTATATTTATTTGTATTTGTAGAGCATACAACCAAATGTTTCAAAATGTCAAAATAATATATTAATATTTATAAATGATTTCCTCATCATTGATTTTTGAAAATAAAAATTCATACATACGAGTATTTATATTAATCCATATTTTATTTCATTTATCTTCCAGGTCCAAGTACATGTTATAATAAATTATCCCCTTGTTGATAGGTTTGTTTTCGTTCAAAGTAGGAAACTCCTTCCCTTTACGAAGTTGTTTGAGTATGTGTTGGTTTTTAAGGGAATTCATATTCATGGTTTTTTAAGGATTTCCTTTACCACATCCTTAGAGACTTTTAAGAAGGCATCACTCAATTACTTGATTTATTTATATGCTTTCTCTTTTGCTGTCATTTGAGTTTCAATTTGATGTTATTACTTTTGGGAAATTTTCTATTTTAAACTTTGATGTTTTATAATTTTAATTGCATATTGAATGGTTGTGATTAAATGTAGTAAACTCTTAGGAACTTAATAACACTGTGCTACAAAATACAAAACATAGAAATGCTCTTTTCAAACGACCTAGGTGTCTATTTTAGACTTCTAATGTCTAAAATAGACACCAAAAGAACAAATTTCGAAAGCGATCAAATTTATATGTGACACGTCTTTTTTAACACTGTGCAACAAGTTTTGGGTCATCGTCTGTAGCTTCAATGGCTCGTATTTTAATATTATGGCGATCTTAAGTGCTTAATACAGGCAACGAAATGGAATAAAACAGAAGCAATATTGTATTTAAAAATAAAGTCTATTTTAAATTTAGATTTTTTGTATATGGTGTTTAACTTAAAAATGCTGGATTTAGAGCAGATGGCTTGTCTTTTACACATGGTTTGTGTCTTTAATAACTAATATGGCATTTTGAAGAGTAAATATTTGTCATTTATTATCACTTATTCATTGCACGAAATGGTGTAAATAACAAAGTTTTCTGCTTCGGAAATGTAGAATTTTGTGCGAACAAAACTGCAGCTGAAGCACATTAATCCGGAATATCCTGAATATGGTCCATCGATTTCAACATTGAGCCGTGATTTTTACAAAAACATCCATGTCAGCCAAAAAGGGTCCCAACTATTATGAGCTGCTGAAATCGGGCCAGACGACCACAGACGTGCACAATTAATTAAAAAAACCACCGGAATATGAGATAAATTCACAATTTGCTAAAAATCGAGCATTTTTAAGTTATACACTGGGATGCACCGAATAAAAAAAAAAAAAACATTAGGAGTATCACTCAATCGATGCGTATTAAAGAGCTAAATATGTCAAAAATAAATAAAAAAATTTTTGAAGTGAAGCTTCAGTTCTCTACTGGCGATTAAAGTTGCCATGCAAGTAGTGCATTTTGACCGAAGAAAAGCTTCGAATTTTTTTGAGAAATAGAGCTCAAAGTTTCGTAATTTTTGGTTTATTACTTTAAAAACATTTTTAAATTTTATATAGAGTAATTTTGGTCTACCAGAGGATTTTTTAGTGTTGAGCAAGTACAATTGTTTTATGTATGTACTAATTTAAAAAATAAAAAGTATGGAAATTGTACTTGGTCTATATTTAAAAATCCTCTGGTGCACCAAAACTGTTCTACAGAAAATTTAAAAATACTTTTCAAGTAATAAGACAAAAATTACAAAATTTTTGAGCCCTATTTCGCATTTGCATTTGAAAAATGCAATTACATTCAAAATGATATATACAACTGAAGGGAACATAGGCCAAAAGTAGACACACAAAATGAGACCTGGACTGTTCAGATGCGATAAGAAATTAATGAGATATAGCTAAACAAAAATAGACTAGTATTGAATTTGGCTACATTGGCTTCTGATTATAATAAAAAAAAAAAAGAAAAATCGGAAGCATCAAAAAAACTACGTTTTAGCGGTTTTATGACAAAGATAATGGAAAATGATTTTTTACATAGAAGGTTAGTGGTAAATACAATAGTCCTAAGCAATTAAACGGAAATCTTGAGAAATTGTATTTGGCTCTTTTGGCCTCTGAGAAACTATATAATGATATAAAAAGTATACTGATGTGTAAAAATTGTTGCTTTCCAAATAGTTTTCATCAGGGACCGTAAATAATGATTATTGCTCGTTTTTTTGACTCAAAAAATCAATCACTTAGAAGAGACATAAAAAAAAATTTATTGCACCATTATTATTATTTTTTGACAATCTTTGTATATCCGTCATGATTTTTAAATTTTTGATTTTTAAAGTTTTCTTCAATGGTAATGATTATCATTATTTTTGAGCAAAAAAAATAAAACTCAAAAATAATCATTATTTATGATTTTTATTTTTTCGCTCAAAATAAAACTCACTTTCAATGTGTGGGATAGACATATCTCAGGAAGTCGGAGGAGTTTATCGAAGATTTTGGTATCAATCTCTTCTTTGGAAGATTCTCTAGCAGATTAATGCATCAATCATATATGTGGGTGAGGTTTAAGGGGTTAATTTTTAATTTCAAAATAGGGCTTTTTTTTTTTGCCGTATTTTGTGAAAGTAACAATGTGTGGGATGTACATATCTCAGGAAGGTGGAGGAGCTTATCCAAGATTATGGTATCAATCTCTTCTTTGGAAGATTCTCTATCATATTTGTGGGTGGGGTTTAAGGGGTTAATTATTAATTTCAAAATAGGGCTTTTTTGCCGTAAAGTCAAAATCTGGAAGCTCGATTTTCACCGTAGACGTATGGTCTAGTGGACTTTTTTTTGCTCAGTACAATCCCAAGAATCAGAAACGCCAAGCGCCCATTAAGATTTTTTTCCTTCCATACTAATCGCCCCACCCTAATATGTATATATATTTACACCTACATGAAAGTGAGTTTTATTTTGAGCGAAAAAAATAAAAATCATAAATAATGATTATTTTTGAGTTTTATTTTTTTTGCTCAAAAATAATGATTATTGCGGATTTTTTTTATTATTACTCAAAAATAATCATTACCATTGAAGAAAATCCTTAAAACTCATAACATAATCATTATTGTGTAATGTTTATTATAAAACTCATAATGATTACGGTCCCTGGTTTTAATTTTATAATTAGGTTTACCAAATCAGCTAAGTCCAGCAGTCCAGTTAATATTTAACAAACAGTTAAATTGAAAATTTATACGGGAAAAAACATTAAATGTGTCAGTTAAAGTCCCAGTTAGTAGGTAAAACGACATTGTCATAATGATGCTAAGGAAGACAAATTCTCATAAAGTTGATTTTGCCTTTTGTATGTAATGTCTCGGTTGGAGTTAAGCCGATTATCGTTTTCATTTGTGGACTACTGAGGAGTTGGGATTTATAATTTTTTTTTAGAAATGTTGTAGTCCACCGCAGCATTTTTAAGTTTTCATTTAGTAAATAAATATTTTAATGATGAACTTAGTTAAGTGCCATTTAAGTGCTTTTGTGAAAAAAGTCTAAATAATTACCATAATCAAATAATTGCTGAAAATTTAAAAATTCTGCGGTATACCAAAACTGTTCTAAAAAAATTTATAAATATTTTTCTCAAAATAAGCTTTACATAAAAAACTTGTGATTCGGCCCTTACTTACAAGGGCAGGCTCCCGATGGGTTCTCTTAATGAAATTTGTATATGTGATACAGAATAAAACAACATTTTTTTTTTTTTCACGGAACAATGTTTAAAAGGGGGTTCCAAAATTAATATATTTTTCTAAGAAAGCATTTCTGTAACCAATGAAATTAAAATTTTTCTTTACAGGAAGAAGAAGAAGAAAACATTTTTATGGAAAAATTTTACGTTTGAACACAGTTTTAATGTACTCGAGATAACAAAAATTTTGATAGCAATATTGGGTTGCCATTTACTTACATGACCCTTATTTTTTTTCATTATCACATATTCAAATTTCATTGAGATCAAAACGAACTCATTCTGAGACTCCCCTGGTCAGTGGTCCTATTGCAATGAAAATTGGAACAGGCATAAGCGACGTAATATCGAGCTTAAGTTTTGATTATGAACCTTCCAAATACCCCGGGGGCTGCAATATGACTACCCAAACAAGGGAACTTTTTGCATATATTTCTAGTCCTTACCTGTATCATTAAATTCCCACAAAATGTAATGAGTTATCAATAATGGATTACATAATGCATTACTTTCTTTTAACCTGACTTCAATGATGCAAGATGTGAAAACAAAGACTCATAATAAGAAATATTTGCATAAGATGTAACTTTTGAAGATTTTAAGTTAAAGAGTTATAAACATATCATATAAGTGTTTGGTATCGTAAGCCTAATAGAAAGGTAATAATTTAAGTTTTTGGTGTGCGCCCCGATATGATAGTAGGTAGCGTGCTGGCTTATCAGTGCGGGGGTTGTGGGTTCGATTCCCACCAAAGGCACTGGTCTGTTTTCGCTACAATGCGCCAAAGACCATAGTAGCTAGTGCTCGGTTAGGGTAATAATATATAATTTCTTATTATACAATTATTAATTAATAAAAAAAAAAAGTTGTTGTTAAAATGTAAATTTTCACTTTTCAATAAAATATTTATTAATAGACATAATCCAATGATTTTTTGGACTTAAAGAGATATTTAAGTCACCAAAGTGAAATTTATATCCGAATTTATGGCTTGCTGGAAGCAATCCCACAATTCCCAAAATTAAAAAAAAAATCCAAAAATGGGATTTTTACATTGCTTATGGCCGTAATTTCAAGCAATATGTACCTACTGGTGCTTAGATACCTACCGTGTACACGAACAAAATCGGTTAGGTATCTAAACACCGGTAGGTATATATTGCTTGAAATTACGGGCATTACTGCCATGTCTAATAGAGGTGTTCAACTTTGTATGGCCGTTTTTCAAAATGAGTTCTAAAGTCAAGCCATGGGCTAGTTTGGTTCCTTTGTATGTAAAAACATTTAATATGAAGTTTGGTGCCGGATTGGATAAAGAACAAACGAGGCGGAAATCGATTGAAAGTTGAAAGTGTGTTTTGTATGGGGGAAAAAGGGCTTTTTTTGCGTTTTTTTAAAAAAAATTTAATATTGAAGCAGTTTTTATTCCATATTATAAATTAATCGAGTTGAAGATAAAAAAAGTGTTTTCAAAAAGATATAAAAATCCAAAATCGGTTGAGAATTACCCGAGTAAAAAAAAATACCCCAGACCACTAATGTGCCAAATACCACCTGATCAAACATTTCGAGCCCACACCCTAAACGTTTTCGAAATATTTTTTTTTAACTTACTGGACCCATTAACTGTTAGATATAAAATATTTAATTTTTAGGATGTTGGTATCCTGTCCTAAGGTGACGTCGAAAACCAACAATATTTTTGGGGTATTTTTTAAAATCTCCAATTTCAAATTTTAAAAAATTTTGTTCAACAAAATTAAAAAAAAATAGTTTCGCACACTAAGGTCTTATTAAGTATAAAATTTAAAATAAAAATACCAATAATTACACATATCCCCCGTTTACTTTAGTAAGGGGATTTCGAGGAAAACGCTTGTTTTTCTACAAAATTCGATCTAGGGTAAGATTTATCTACTTTTAACAAGTAACAATTAATGCTATTCAGAGTTTTATGAAACAAACTACAAGCACTTTATTCTGACAATTTGGTCAAAATCGAACTGCGGCAAAGGTCAAATGTCAACGTCATAGGTCAATTTTTTTCGAAATTTTGAAGATTTCATGAAATTGATAACGAAAAATCATGTGGTATCTTCGTATTTAAATGAAAGTTGACTAAATTATTTTCCGTAGTTGGTATTTATTATTTTAAAACAAAAAAAAAACTTAATTAACCCTTTTGTGCACTTGGGGCCAAAAATGTCCCAATATTTTTCAACATTAAAAAACGCAGTTTCTTTCAAATATCTGCATAATAGAGGTACAATTTTTGCATTATAAATAACAAAATATAGATTTACTTTATTTAATTTAATTACCTAAAAATCGTTTAATGCACTTTCTCTCCAACTACAAAAAGATATAAATCTATATTTTTCTATTTATAAATAGAAATGTTTAATTTTATTATACAGATATTTTAATGAAGCTGCGTTTTTAATGTTACAAAATATTGAGCAATTTTTGGCCCAAAGTGCATTAAACGATTTTTAGGTAATTAAATAAAGTACCCAGCAAAAAATTTCCAAAAAGGTACGCGGGTTTGTAATCAAGCATTTTGGGCAGAACGCATTCCTTACTAGATTACCTACTCGATTCTTTTAACAGGGCGTGAGACTAAAATAATTGATTCTTTAGAATTGATTATTTTGTTTACCGAAGAACCATTTACTTTATATTTTTAAGAACTATATACATTTTTTATTAAAGAAATAGTTCCATTGTAAAACTACGAAGTACTTACACAAAAAAATAAATAAATAGTTCCCTAGAAAAAATAAGAAGTACTTACATTTAAAAAAAAAATAAGTAGTTCCATAAGTAAATTCAACTTTTACTCACACGTGATTCTCCTAAGTCACTCAAATATAACGATCAAAACTCATACGGAAATAAAATCCTAAAAAGTGAAACATCGAATTGTTATGATAACATGGGTTTGTCATAATTTTGGAGCTATAAACCACGAAAATATAAATTTTTCAAAAAAAAGAACAATTCAAAAACAAAAATATGACTCACGCACAATCACCCTCGATAATTTTTTTTACACTCACTCACGATACCGTCAGTAATTTCAACTTCCACTCACAATTTTCTGCTCACGAGCGCTTCCCTAATTTATACCTAACCACAGTTTAACAAAATTTAGCCAACATGCAATTTCTGTTTTTAGTATTATTTTCCTGCAAATAAAAATTTCTTTGAAAAAATATATGAGATAAATTCTTTAAAATTGTATAACTTCTTTTATCAAAATTAGGAACTACTTCCAATAGCGTCCTTTTATTAAGAAAAAGTATATGATTACTTGTTGAGTACAAAAAGTTATACATATAAGTTAATAACATTGTTATTTTCTTTTAAGTAAATAATTACTTTGTTATTGAGTTCATGCTTTCTTTTTTAAATTTAAAGAATTGATTACAATACTACTTGCTTTTTGATTTGATTTTGATTCTATCGTTGGAATGAGTTTGGTATTGCAGTTACTAAATTTGGCAATGAGATATGTAAGCAATGTGTAATTTTTTCCTGGGTAAATCTTTATTTTGTTATTTATAATTCAAAAATTGTACCTCTCTTATACAGATATTTGAAAGAAACTGCGTTTTTTAATGTTAAAAAATATTGGGTCATTTTTGGCCCCAAGTGCACAAAAGGGTTAATTAAGTTTTTGTGGCAATTTTACAAGCAGCTGGGGGGAAAGCTAATACAAATCGTTACAACTCACTTTTATAAAAAGACTTTTCAGAAAGACTTTTGTCAAAATTGACTTTTTTGTAAAAATAAAATTACCGGAAAAAGTCATTGCTGAGTTAAATTGGCAAATTCAAACTGTGATCCAAATCCAAGTAAAACTCATTTGTTATTTTGGTTAATTTTAACAACTTTTTTAATTTTTATTTAATTTTAATATTTTGTTCTGTTTTATTTTTTTATATTTTAAGTATTACATTTAATAATAAATTATAATATTTATTGCAGTTTTATTTGTTACTTTTTTGTTTTTTTTTTTTAATTAGTCTATAAATAACATAATGATTTATTTAAGTTATATTAGTATTATCATAAAAATATAATTTTACTATCAAATAATTTATTTATTTTTAATGATTTATTGATTAGTTATTTTTAATAATATTTATTTTTAATTTACTACAGTAACTATGATACTTATAAATAATTATCAATTATTTCTATCGAAGACGCAACAGTATTTTTTTTTATTTTTGATAAATTTTGCTAAAGTTTTATTTATAAAAAAAAAAAAATTAACTAAATATAATTTACAAGTAGAAGTTTATACATAAATTAATAATGATAACAATTTTATGGTTTTTTTTTTACAAAATAATAGAAAATAAATACTTTTTTTTCTTTAAACAAGACTAGCATCGTTAAACAAATTGGTTTCTTTTATTTTCTCTTTTGTCAAACAAAAGCTTTGGTTTAATTTTTTCTTTTGTTAATTTTTACTAAATTTAAAGTGAATTATTTGTTATGTTAACTTAAATATAACATTTATAAAAAAATAAATTCTTATAGACATGTAAACTGTATAAGTTTAGTTTTTAGGATATTTTCCTTTTTTAGAAAAAAAAAAATATTTTTGAAATTTTTTTTTTATGGTTTCTGGTATAAAAATTTTGTTGTAGAGTAGAAAAAGTTAATTGTATTTTTAAGGTAAAGGAAGATATCAAATTGTTTTTTTTTTTTTTTTTTTTGGTTTTCATAATGTATTAATAGGATTTTTTAAAGTTTTAACATTCACATACGTATTAAGTTGAAAACATTATGATTACTTGTTATTTTATGTATATACAGGGTTTCCCAATATTTTTTTTTTTATTGACTTTAACAAAGCCCCATATAAGCTTATATGGCCTTTCAATAAACTACTTTAATTAGCGAAAAAAGAAAGAAAAAAATCAATCGCATCATTTTCGTAGCGGTTAACAAACTAAAGTTTTTGTTATGCAGTAGAAAACAATAATTGAACTTTAAAACCGAGATCATTATTAAATAGGGATATCATCAATCATGATGCAGAGAAATTAATAACTTTGTTTTTTTTACCGATTAAATTACGTTTAAAAATCAATTCTCGAACTCATTCAAAAGCTATGGTTACACACAGTGAAAAATTTTTTTATTTGCCAACTGAAATTCTGCTAATACCACTAAAATTCTGTTATTTCGAATTTCAATAGGTTGGTATAACTCAACATTAGTTTTCACAATAAAGTTCGTTTAATTCAACAGAATTTAAGTTAAAACACTCAAAATATTAAGGAATCCAATGTAAATACCGTTGCATTAACTGAATTTTTAAATTGATACCATAAAAATACACTTTTCAATTCGGTTGGCACTTTATTTTTCTGTGTGTAGATAATGTTATCGACAGCGAATCAACAAATTTTTCTTTCGCCTGCCATCCTTGCTACAAAAAAATTTAATACTTTAAAATTTGTATTTGCAACAGGAATTTGCAGATAACATTACCCACACACACAAAAAAATTAAAATCAAGTTTTAATTACAATATTGGTAAATTCAATTAAAAGTTTAATTGAATTCGGTCCTATTAAAGAAAGTGTTGTATCATTAAAAAACGTTTTAACTATTTAATTGATTTAGTTTCAATGAAAACTTATTCAAGTCTATTGAAATTTTTTTTTTTAATTTCAAATAAAATTCTTGTAGATACTTTAAAACTTCAATTAAAATTGCAAAATCGCCAAAATTGTTAAAACTTGAAAAACGCGGCATAATTAGAAAATGTTATTATTAAAAAAAAAAATCAAAAAAATTTAAAATAAATCTCCAAAATTGAAAAAAAAACTATTAAGAGTTTTAATTAAAACAGCAAAAATAACTAAAAAAATCAAAAATTCGAAAAAATCGCTAAAAAAAATAATAATATAATATAAATATAATATAAAATAATAATAAAAATGTTCCAAAATAAAAAAAGCTAAATTTAGGAAATTCCCCACAGTTTAAAATAAATCGCCAAAATTGAAAAAATCTTATAAAAAACGCCAATCTGAATAAAAAAAACAAAATTGGAAAAAAATATCGAAAAACTTGAAAAGTATGTATATATTTAAAAAAAAAACGCAAAAATTAAAAAAAAACCAAAATTGAAAACTATCGATCAAATTTAAGCAATTCAAAAAAATTGACAGAAATTGGGCAAAACTCCTCAGATTCGCTAAAATTTTTCAAAATTGAATAATGACAAAATTTAAAATATAACCTAAATAATATCCAAAAAATCGTCAATATTTGAAAAATTGACGAAATTGAAAAATTGCCTATATTAAAACAAATCGCCGAAAATTAAAAATTTACTTGTAATAAAAAAAAAACGCCAAAGTTTAAAAAAAAATTATAAATACTGAAAAGTTTTTCGACCTTTGAAATGAATGACTTTATTAAATAATTGAGCTCTAGGTCACGTTTGTATTTATAAAATATCCTTTTATTTTAGATATCTTCAATATTTCGTCATTCTTTGAATGACATTTTCAGGGAGTATGAACAACAATAAACAATATTAAAAACAAAATTGTTTGCGTTGTAAATGCGGTGTTGACCAGAGTGGAAGGCAGCGGCAGAAAATTTTGTTTTTAATATTGTTTATTCTTGTTCCTACTCCCTGAAGATGTCATTCAAATAATGACGAAATATTATAGATATATAAAGTGAAATTTATATCCGAATTTATGTTTATTGTTGTTCATTCTTCCTGAAGATGTCATTCAAAGAATGACGAAATATTGGAGATATATAAAATAATAAAGTTTGTTATAATTTTTATTAAAAATAAAAATTATGTTTTTTCGACCTTTAATTGTGCAATAATAAAGGATATTTTATAAATACAAACGTGACCTAGAGCTCAATTATTTAATAAAGTCAAAAAATTATAAATCAACAAAAAAAAAAAAACGCCAAAAATTAAAAAAAAAAACTACAATTTAAAACAAATAGCCTAAATTGCAGGAAAAAGTAGCTAAAATTGCAAAAAATCAACTAATTAAAATTTAAAACTTCCATATCTAGAACAAAATTTGACATATTTTTTAGTTTCGGCAATTTTTTAATTTTGGTGATATTCCTTTTAATATTTTTTTTAGTTTTTTGCATTTTTTTAAATTTTAGTGTTTTTGTTTTACAAGTTTGATATAATATTTATTAAAAATAAAAATTATGTTTTTCGACCTTTTGTTGTTGTTATTGTTTTTTTAATATTAATGATTTTTTTTTAATTTTTGGTGATTTGTTTTTTTTTTTTAATTTTTGGTAAATTCAGCGATTTATTGCTTAAATATTTTTAATTTTGAGATTTTTTCTTTACTTTTGACTACTTTTTGAAATTCGTTCATCAAATTTGATGCTTTATTCAACTTATTTAATCGATTTTTTCCAATTTAGCTACTTTTTATTAAATTTTTGTGATTTTTTTAAATGTTGGGAAGTTTTTTTGATTTGTTTTCATTATGGGTTTTAAACCTATAAAAATAGCAGAAAAAGCTACTAAAAATTAGTTAAAAATGATATGGCAGAGAAAACAGCAAAAATTAGCTTATTTTTTTGCTAAAAATTTCTAAAATGGGAACAGCAAATATAAAACTGTTAATGTTACAAAATTTTTGTTGTATTCGAGTGGAATTCTAGCTAATGTAAAGCAATTTACTCTACTAAAATTATCAAAAACTTTTACTTCATAATTGTTGACTAAAAACAGCTGTAATATCAACAAAATTTTTGCTATATTTACCTTAAATTTAGTTAAATGCAAATAACAGTATCTGTTGATAAAATAAACGGAATTTTTTGCTAAAAAATTGTAGATTGCTAATTTCAGAAGGGAAGATTTCATTTGCATTTGCATTTGCATTTTCAATTTTATCTTATGTTATGATTTTTTTTTTTTTTGTATGTTAATATTTTGAAAATTTGATGCTGGTTTAAGCAGATTATTTATCGTACTTACTTTCAATCAACTAAAATTTTGCTCAAACATAACTAAATATTTGTTGATTGAAACGATTTATTTTTGCTTTTCTTAGTTTACTACTATTTAGCAAAAAAATGCTTATTTCCTCAGTTTTTTCGGAAACTTCAATTTAAACTAATTTTTGAAAATTTTAGCAAAACTTTTTACTATTAGTGTGAATACTTTTTAACTTTCAATTGAAAGTGAGTTTAAAATCAAACAAAATTTTAATTGAAAAAATTAATAATTGAAATTTTTTTGACAATAATTTTTTGTGTGTATTTAGTTATCCGTTTTTTAAATTTATTAACTTTCTGTTGCCGCAGCTTTTAAACTTTACATCTGTTTTGTTTTTTACACTTTTTCTACCACAGCTCGTCGGAAGAAGCTCAAACCCGTAAGTGTGAACACCAAAAATGTTTTTCTTGATTTTGTATTTCAGTTGTCTAAGAACAGTTTTGCAATAAAAATCAAAATCTTTGATCTATCACTTTGTGCAAAAATCATATTTTAATGAATAATTCTTTAAACAAAAAATCAATAATATTTTCTGGATTAGCTTGTATTAAAAAAAAAAAACTAGTAAATATCATTAATAGCTCTTCGGACTCCCAGTTTCAACATTCACCTCAATATTCAAATCTGATTATTTCCCAATTGTTAGTAATTTGCCCCATTTTGATTTCTGATTTTTAAATTTTTGTTGATTGTACAGACGCTTTGATAATAAAAAATACAAATAAAAATAGTTGGGACAAATTAAGGGTAAAAATCTGAGGTGAATGGTGAAAGTTAGAATAGGAATTTGCTATGATTCTAAAATTGACACATAATTTTAATAATTTAAATGACACTCATTTAAACAAATAAAACAAGTACAAGTTGGTGTTGTTTCGCGCATGTAAAGTGAATGTTCAAATTCAATAAACGATAGTATGTCAAATCGATTGCAGAATATGTCAAATTTATGTCAATTGCACTGTAGTGGACAACACTTGCTCATTTTATTGCTAAGAAATGTTATAGTTTTGTTCCAAAACAACAAAATTTAATACAAAATTTATTTTTTCTACAAATAATACATATCCCGATTTTATTTACTAAAATTTATAAAGTTCTTGATTGCTAAATTCAAATAAAAACTAATGGTGTTTTCTTTTCTGATAAAAAAATGTCGCATTTTTAAAATGTTTATTTTTTTAATTTTGCCGTAACCCCGAAAAATGCGTTTTTTTAATGTCCAGAATAGAACACAAATATGCCATACTGTTTTTCTTGAACAGCTGTTTTAGTTAAACAAATGAAATTAAGAAGAAAAGAAATATGCTAATAAAAATTTTACAAATTGAAAATTATAATGTTTTGCAATAATTTTTTTTTTTTTTATAATTTAACCAATACACAGGGGATGCCCCCTACTCATGCAGTGCTTTGTATTGATCAGGAAAATAGGGTATGGGAAGGAGGAAAGAGGGAGTAGTGTTTGTGGATATTTGATTTAAATTTTTCTAAATTGTAAGTAACAGGGAAGACTTCTGCGGGAAGTTTGTTCCACATACGAATCGTTCGACTAAAAACGAATTTTCTCTGTAATGCGTTGTGCGAAACACAGGACAATCAACTACAAACGGATGTGCTCTACTAGATAAGCGAGTATTACGAATAAAAACTCGGGCTCGTGGAATAAGTTCACTTATCTTAAATGAGCATCTACCATGGTAATATGGATAGAAAAGTGTCACACAAATGAAATTTGTTTATGAAAATGACGAAAGTCCAACTTCTTATAAAAGAGTTCAAGTTTCTTTATATTTTTATTTTTTTTTGTTATTTTATTTTATTATTTATTTATTAATTTGTTGTTTTTTTTTAATACAAATATCAATATCTCATCCTGTGATTTTTTTCAGTCAAAAAAGTCACCTTTTTTTACACTTTAAAGATGTAACAATATTAGAAAACTGTACCCTTTCACAAATTTAACTTTTTATGGAAAAGAATATAATATCCCTTGTTAAGGGCAAAAATGTTACATTTTTTGTCAGAAAAGAAAACACCGTAAATGTGAGTATTTTATGTCAGACATCATGGCAAGAACCCATTGCTTATCAACGCTATCTTGATATTGCAATAACATTAAAATTAATTGTCGTCACGTGAAATTTATTAAGCTGGAAAAATTTTGACAATTACTTGCAGTAATTTTATTACATGTGAAGACGAGGGTTTTTAAAACAACTATGTGCTAAACAAAATACCATAACAGTTCTCGAAAAACGGTTACAAATTTATAGAAAGAAAGTTTTTTTAATAAACCTTTGATCGAGGAAAAAATGATAAATTCTGAAAAATTGCGCCAAATCGCTAAACTCTATCAATCTCCGCTTTTTAGTGAAAGTTTCAATGCTCATAAAATATTACATTTTGCCTTAGAATTCATCTTACAACAAGTTAACTAAAAATTTGCTTTAATTTGGTCCTTATGAATTATGGGACAAAGTGTCTGTAATATTTTGTATTACTTAGATTTATTTAGTAATCCTAATTAAGTTTAACCCAAAAAAATTAAATAGCCCAATAATTCCTATTATATCAAGTTTTAGCGCTTTTATTTTCTAAAATTTAACAAGTCGTTTTTCACATTTCAAGCTAACAAAAAAATTTAATTCTAATGATTTTTTATGTCAAATTCATCTACTTTTCTTAAACAAAAGTTGCCAACAGTATTTGCAACCCAAAAACAAATTTAGCTTGATTTTTTCTATGCATATGTTTTGTCTTGAAAATATTATGATTTTCTACTTGTACGCTTATGAAATTTAACAAAAATGCTTATGAAATTTAACTTTCAGCCGATTATCAGCCACTGCCGACACTCTTTCCCTCATAGCCGCGGCTGACCATATTTTGGCGGCTGAGGGCCAAGGCTTTCATATCTGCTTGGAAGTCAAGTTAAAGAGGTTATTAAAGCACTACTTCCACTTTATTTTGGTGGGTGGTATATGATTTAAAATATTTTTTATTATTTTTTGCTTCAGCTTGAACGAGCTTGAACTTATATTAATTTGTATTCAATAGTTGGGTTTTTTTTGCATAAAATATTTTGTTTTATTATTTTTTTTTTAACATTGGTGTCATATTGGGAAACAGCAACATGTGATACATCTCACGGCCTAGGTTTTATTTGATACCAACAAATGTATACCTTTTTATGGATAATTTACAATATACAAATTTTCTCTGGAAATGATATAACATTTCATATAATTTCAAAGCTACTGAAAGAAGTATTTTATATAGACCAGACACGTCATTTTTAAATAATCGAACACTCAGGGAACTTCTGCTTTAAAAACATGTAGTTGTTTGGGTTATAATACCGTTTCTTTTTTTTATGTAAATGTCAGTCATTTGTAGAGCAAATTACATTTTTTACTAACGTTTAGTTCATTTAAAAAAACAAACTACATCAAAAGACTGTTTTATGATTTTACATTCATTTTTTACAGTCGTTTTTTTTTTTCTTTAAAAATATAAATGTTTGTTTATTTTTTTACTGACATACATATGTGGTTCATTTTTACTACAATTGTGGTTCATTTTTGGAACATTAAAAACAAATGACAATGTTAGTTGAATTTACTGAAATGTACGTCGTCTTTTCTTTTCTTTAAGTTAAATTTCATTTGTTTTTAACTGCATTTGCAGTGGTATTTACTTACATAGTATTCTAAGTGTACAAACAAACCCTTTGCTGCTTTGAAAACCCGCTCACTTTAAAAGAAGAGAGACCGCCAACAAAAATAACAGCACTATTTAATTCAGCGTATAAAAACATTTTAGTGGATGCACGAGTCTGGAGTAATTTCATATATTATTATTTCAGCAACAAATACAGTATTTTGAATGTGGAAAACTGGCGTTTTTTGACAGCTATCAAATTTAAAATTATATCAGTAGTATTTTTTCTTTGCAGTAATTTTTGTTCAAAATCTTCTTTTGTTTTCTTATCTCTCATAGTTTTCGAGAAAATTTGTTTGCAAATTCAAAACTGTTTTTTTTTTGCAAAAAGCTTTCGATCGAAGATTTTGTTTTTTTATCACAAAAATTGTTTTGAGACAACCGATGTACATACTCAAGAAAACATTTTTGGTATTCTCACTTTTGGGTGGGAACTCTTTCCGACGATAAGTGGTACATTTAATGAATTTATTTTTTTTTTGTTATGGTTATTTTGGTGTTGTTTGTTAATTATGTTCACTTTTAATGTTTCCCACGTTGTTTTTGTGTTTATCGCAATTGCTGGAATCAAGTTGCTGACTTTTGAATGCTGAGCTGAAGCCATGCTTAAAAAAGGCTGCACAGTCAACTTAATTCCAGGTACTGCAATACACATTTAAATGGTTTCATTTCATTTTTAATTGTTGTTCTTTTCTTTGTAATTCACTCTAGTATTTGTTTTTTGTTGTTTTCTAGCGTATTTTAGTGTTTGCATTGTAGTTTATTTAAATTTTTAATAAATTTAGTTGCTTATTTTAATTAATTTTCTGTAATTTATATTCACTTTATTGCGTTTTAAATTGAGCAAATGAGGAATCGATTTAATTGTTAATTTAGTTTTTATAATTACTTTTATTGCTTTATAGTTTATTAATGGGGGTTTTTTTTTAAATTTAAATATTGATTTGTAATTTAATGGAAGGAAGTACTGCTAATTTTTTGGAAGTTTTTGTTTGTATATTTTACAGGAAAATGGTTTAATGTATCGAGAACTAAAAAAGCTGCAAAAGCTAAAAATGACGTTGCTGAAAAAACTGCTAAAATTAGCAGATTATTTTTGCTAAATATTAGTAAGATAAGAACAGCAAAAATAAAACTGATAAATATGCAATATTTTAGTTTTTTCCGATTTGCAGAAATCAGCAAAAACTTTTCCTTAATATTTGCACAACAAAAACAGCAAACAAAATTTGTTGTATCAACAAAATGTTAGCTATACTTGATTTAAATTTCGTTGAATGCATATAACAGTATATTTTGCTAAAATATAAACAGAAATATTTGATAAACAATTGTAGATTCCTGATAGCAAATGAGCAGATTTAAATTATAAAATAAAATCGACAAAAAGTTTTAAAAACTTAAAAGTATTAACTATTTTTTTTTATAAAAATGTCAAGTTTTCTTAGATCTTCTTTTATTTAATTATACTTTGTTTAAACGAGCTGAAGATCATTTATTTATTAATTACACAGGCCTACAAAAAAAAAATTTTTTGTTTGGTGCCGCTAATTCTATGTTATAATTTGGTTAATTAGTCCGCAAGACGTCATGGTTAGCTGTCAAAATCGCGAAGCTACGTTCAGGTTTGTATCGATCGGTCATAACCTAAAAAATGTATTTTATTATACTTAATGTCATTATAGTCAATTAATTTCTTTGATTAAATGATAATATCGATATGCCGTCGTCGAGAAGGTGTTGAGTAAATAATCCAAATACATTTTGTTATATTTGTGGTGAATATGTAGTAAAAAAGTTTAGAAAACCTATAACAGATGCAGTGAAGAAGACATACGTTGATTACCATAATATCCTTGCGAAATCTCGAAAACTACACGTAGCATTAAAAAAGTAAGTATCAATTTTTTATCAGGGTACCGAACGTACTTGAAATCTGTTTTATTTTTAGCGGCACCAAAATCATTGTAGGCCTGTGTTATTTATATCCAATATTTCGTCTCCACATTGGGTGACTTCTTCAGGGAGCAATTATTATAATTTGTAAGACTTTTTTTTAATAATTAAAAACTTATATATAAAATATTAAATGATCTTCAGCTCGTTTAAACTAAGAAGAATTAAGTGTTATAAATTTTTTGATATTTTGTCTATAAATGTTTAGCAAATATTTTGCTGATTCTAGCAGATAAATATGTTACTTTAAATTACTTAAAATTAACTACGATATAAACTAATTTTTGTAAATTTGACAGATGTTTTTTCTTTTTGCTATTTTTATCTTGCTTATATTTAGCAAAAAAAAAAAAGAGAAATATACATCTTAGCAGTTTTTTCTGCAACGTCATTTTTAACTAACAATACGAGGGCAGATCAATAAGTCCGTGACTTTTCGAACTTCCCTCGTAGTTATATGAAATGCTACACTGCTCCCATCAAGTAACACCTGTTAATATACTACTATCAAATTTTGAGCAAGTTCCGTCATTTACTTTGCGTTTAACAGCTGTTCAAAACATACAACCTCGTGGATTTTTTTAAAAATGGAAAAAATGAATTTCAGGTGCTCATTAAACATTATTTTTTTCGAAAAAAAAACCGTCAATCAAACCAAGGAAAAGCTTGATAAATACTATGGGGACTCGTCACCATCGATTTCAATGGTAAAAAAGTGGTTTACTCACTTTCGTTGTGGTCGCACAAGTATAAATGACGCTGAACGTTCTGGACGGCCAATTGAGGTCAATACACCCGAAAATGTCGAAAAAATCCACGATATGGTATTGGCCGATGAAAGAGTAAAAGTGCGTGAGATTGTTGATGCCATAGGCATTTCATATGGCAGTGTGGTTTCGATTTTAAATGATCAGTTGGGTTTAAGAAATCTGTCTGCAAGATGGGTGCCGCGTTTGCTCTCAATTGAATATAAACGTAATCGTGGCCAATAAGGTGATGGCAACAGTTTTTTGGGATGCACTCGGGATAATCGACATCGATTACCTTCAAAATGGAAAAACAATAAACGACAAATATTATGCCAACTTATTGGACCGATTTAACGAGGATTTAAAAAAAAAAACAACCTCATATGGCCAAGAAATGCCTATTTTATGGACTTTGAAAAATCATATTTTTGGAAGGGATACACAAATAGGAGAAACGTTGGACTAAGTGGATTGAGCTAAAAGAAGATTATTTTTTTTTATGCTTCATTTGTAACTGAATTATGCTTCATTTGTAACTGAGAAACTTGAGCGCTCGAAAAATTATCATATTTTAGAGGTTTTTATAAGTCATAATTTCTGAGCACTCAGAAATGTGTTGGCTGGGTTGTTTTTTTACATTTTTTTTTTTATTATTAATTTTTTGTTTTATTCGTTTATTTATTTTCTTTACCAAATTATTGTTTATTTCTTAAGATGTTATTTGAGTGTATGTGTTTTTCTACAACCTTTATTGCTTATTGTTATAAAATTTTATTTTAATATTTCAACATTATTTAATATTTTAACAAGAGAATATTTTTACATTTAGATTAATTTATCCCAAATTGTTTACACAAGTCACAAAAAGTTATGTCAATGTTTTCTGCAAAACAATTTTAATTTATTCCGAGATTTTTAAACATCCAGAATTTTCTTACATTGCCCATATAATTTAAAAATGAATCATTTGTCAATCAAATATTATTGTTAAATTTTCTGTATATTTTAATTTACTTTAAATTTTGTAAAATCATCTGCTTTTTTTTTAATATATATTTTTTAACACTTCTGTCCAGTTTAAAATTATACTCTATCTGGTGTGTTTGTTGGGTCAAAACGACCCAATTTTAAAATCATACAAAATTATAAGATAACTTAATTAATTTTTTCTTTCACAATTACAAATTAAGGACACTTTTAAGAGATAATAGTAAAAAATAGTATTAGTAAAAAGAAAACATATATAAATTCTCAGGATTTTAAAAACTTGCCACTAAATTTTTTAGTTGGTTTTTTACTAAAGAAAACTTAATAACTTTTGAAAGACTAATGGGATTTTGATGAAATATTCGTCAGACCAGAGACAAGTAACTAAAAATGTATAGTCCAATGTTTGGCTCATACGGAATACCATGGCTCCCACGGAATAAAATATAGTCATTGCAATTGTGAATTCTTCAGCAAAATTAGACGTTTATGAAATGACGAAAAAATGTCTTCTCCAATTTTAAAAATTGTTCCATTCATCGAATATTCTTAGAAAACTTAACAAAAATATTTATTTAAACTTTATTAAATTTTCTTTTAGTTTAAAACTTATAAGCGATTAAAGATTTAAGCACTATACGGAAGTAAAAAGTCGCTCGCTTAATAAGTGATTTTTCCACAGATAAAAAATGTTACTATGAGTACTATGGCATATAAGACTATCACCTCTGTCCTATGTTTCACATTCCAATGAAAGTGAAATCAATACGACTTTTGGTGCTTTGACTTTCACATACCCATTTTTTTCGATTTACTTTCCTGTAGAACGTAAAAAGAAAACACTTTTTTTCTTAAAACATTTTTTAAAAATCATAAGACTGCTTAATGAGTTTAAATTTAGCATTTTGACAGAAAACATATGCTTTCGATAATTTTTTGACAATTTGCGAATATTATTTCGAATTTTATTCATTAATGGGGACCAAATTTGAATTTCATGTGTTTTTCAAATTCATTCGTATTCAAAAAGTAAGGAAACACAGGACATGGGCGTATAATTTATCGATCCTGGTCAACAAAATGTCAAATGGAAGCACACTAGAGTGGGTCGCACCCCATACAAAAAAAAGTTGTGCCGGTCACCCCCTAGAATTAAAGATAATTTGAAGAAGATTTGAAAAAATTTTTTTTTTTTGCCACGCCCCTTGACCCCGCGCATTTGGTTTTTTATTTCCTGTGGCTCCATTAATAGTCCGATCGTAACGTGTGATATATCATTGTTTTTGGAATGACAACGGCTACATTTTCTACTTTGATCACTTTTGACTCCGACGTCAAATTCTAGAAGTGACTTCTGGAAACTCGATTTCTACCACCCTCGAGTACCAAATCGAGTTTCCAGAAGTCACTTCTAGAATTTGACGTCGGAGTCAAAAGTGATCAAAGTAGAAAATGTAGCCGTTGTCATTCCAAAAACAATGACATATCACACGTTACGATCGGACTATAAATGGAGCCACAGGAAATAAAAATCCAAATGCGCGGGGTCAAGGGGCGTGGCAAAAAAAAAAAAAAAATTTTTTTCAAATCTTCTTTAAATTGTCTTTAATTCTAGGGGGTGACCGGCACAACTTTTTTTATCGGCCCGTCCTAAAGCACACTCAGTTGTAAAAATATGAAAATATAATATTGGGTCAAAATGACCCAAACACAACAGGTGTATGTAAAAAATAAATTGGCGCCTGGAAAAAAATGTTATATTTTTGTTATTTTTTTTTTTCATAATTAACTAGAATATATTTGACGTAATTTATAATATAAAACTGACATTTACTCTAAGCGAATAGTTTAAAGTTTCTAATTTTCATTTTGTTTTTTTGAAATTGGGTAATTTTGACCCACACAGGAACGAAGTGTTAAATATTTATGTTGTTCAGGCATTATCATCATCACAATAATGTTTTTTTTATGCAAATTATTGATAACAATATTATGTAAAGACATAAATTTAGATTCATATTCATGTATGAATTTGTTTATATAATATAACAAATATTTTGTTTACTCTGGACATATTACACTACTCAACAATTTTGAAACATTTGCAGAACCCGTCTTTCAAATACATATTTTTTAATAAACTTCGGTTCGCTTAACCCAAATCTGGCAAAAAAAGTCTTTTTTGATTGATTGATACATTTATCGAAATCTGGCCGCAACATTATGAATTAGTTATTAAGAATATAAATCTACACAAAATTTATTTATCTTTCATTTCAGTATAATCATGTCGGTGTTTGTTGCAGGGTATCTTATCGGTTTTGCAAAGAATTAAAAAATGTTATGCATGCAAAAAAAAATCAATAAAACTTAAATTTTTTCCACATATTTAATTATTTTTAAGCTTGATTCACACGCTTTTCAAATCAATCCACCCATATCTACTATTTCCCATGTTTACAACCCAAGCATTTCAATGTTGACAAAACAGCTAATTTCTAACGAAAATGTAATTTCTAGCGATTTTTAAGTAGACTTTAGCGATTTTTTCAAATAAAAAAGGTTGACATTATTCTTTGTTTTCAGTGGATTTTTAACTCTGTTGTTATTTTGTGTGAATATCGTATTTTTCTTTTATTTAAGTTTGTTTTTTTGATAAAAATTTGTGTTAAAATCAGTTGTTCTTTTTTTACACGAAAATTAAATGTTTTTTTTGTAAATATTTCTGTTCTTCTTTTGTTTTCCGGCAAAACTAAAAGATGTTAAGTATTGTAAGTTTGAAAGGTTTGAAAGGCTCAGAATATGCAATAGGTTTTCGTCTTGCATATAAATAAAAGTCTTGCATATTTTTATTTCATGTATTTTGTTGTTGTGGTCTTGCATACTCTTGTATTTATACAAGATCTGCAAGCTTTGAAAGGTCTGCAAGGGTAATTTGCTACCAAGAGCGAATACCGCTAATGATTTGACAGTCACCAATAATTTGAAATAGTAGATAAGGATGGATAAGGGTGGATAGCGTGTGAATTGTCCCTTAGACAAATATATTTTTATTTGAAACTAAGAAATATTCATGGTTGAAATAATTTCCTGAACGACGAAAAAAATTTGTATATAGTTGTATATAGCTTGATATGCTTATAAAGGGTCCGCCATCTTACGTTTTTTTTTTCAACTAGTGCTTATTTCGTGAATGGTAACACTTAGCTCATGTCTGATTTGACAGATAATTAGTTTTATCCTTCCGCTGAACGAATATGGTCCGTATGTTCGTTATCTTGTGAAAAAAGTGAAAGAAACTGGCATGCTCATCGATAAACCAAAGCGTGAAAAGCCAAAAACAGTGCGTACACCCGAGAATATTGCTGCTGTGGCAGAAAGTGTGTGTGAAGCGCCATCAACATCAATTCACCGTCGTTCTCAACAATTGAACATTTCGGAGACATCATTGAGACGAATTTTGTATAAAGACCTTGGTATGACGCCATACAAAGTCCAATTGGTTCAGGAGTTCAAAAAAAAAAAGTTATTTGGCGGACCCTTTATATAATTAAATTTGTAGCCATATGTAATAGTATATATTTACATCTTATATTTAGTTTTACGAAAATTTTTAATATAGCTCCGTATATTATCATATACCATTACATCTTATGTTATATATACGTTGATATTTGTATTCCTACATATATACTTGATATAGCTAAATATGAGATCATATATACTTTAATGTACAATAATATATAGGTATATATGATTCAAAAAAATCGAACATATTCTATCACTTTTATATATAATTATATATAAACATATATGGTAGAAATAACCAACAAAAAAAAATCTATCACTTTAATACATAATTATCAGAAAAAAAGGGAAGTTCAATGTATTTAAAGGAAAAAATATTGTAAAACAAGCAAAAGTAAAAACTGCACTTAAAACAAAGTTCTAAGTTAATAGATTTACTCCTTAAGGACTAATGGGTATTTAAATACCCAAAAAGGGAGCCATCGCAGAAAAAATTGGGCTAAATCCTAGTAAGAGGTATCGCAAATTGATTTTCAGAGACAGGTAGAGAAAGGATAAAACTTGGGGTAAAATTGAAACTTAGCGCTTCAAAAGTCTGCAAATTTACCCAGTCGAAAAAACTGCACGAAAAATAATTACTGTTTCGTACCACTCACCTGGGTTACGGGTATGATTTTATGAAATGGCTATTAAAAAACGCATTTTACAGTTTTATGAAATACGCTTATTTGAAATATCTATCACTTTCAACTAAAAATTATGAAAAAAAATCTAAATTATATTGATTGTTTTCAGTTTATAAAAAAAAAAAATAATTAATTTCTTTTGTTGTTTTCTATTTGGACAATCAAAATTTACTACTGTTTGTAAGTAAAAATGTTTAAAAATTTAAAAACATATTTCCCAACATGCAGATTGCAGATCATTTGTGTGTATTTTTGCACACATTAATGTGTAAAATTGTTATTTAAACATTTTTTGTGTATATTTACTCCTTTTTTTTTGTAAATTTATACAAAAATTTACTCACTTAATACCAGTCAATTTATATGAATTTTTTAGAGCGTAGATTTATAGTCTTAAAAAGAATTTCATAATATTGCAAGAGAATTTCGAAAAATGAGGCAAAATAAGCGAAAGAATTGGGCGAATGATGTTAATACATAGGACTATTACTTAGGACTATTAAATAGGATGTATTTTAAAGTAAGGGTTTTTGTAGCCGTTGAGTAGTGTTAACAGTATAATCAAATTTTATTATTTAAACTAAATATTACCAAATTGTTCTATTATTTTATATGTAGCTAATGTTTTTTTATATCTTATTTCTCCACTGAAAAAAATTCATCTGTAATTGAACAAAAACTTCTTTTGATTTTTCGGCTTAAAACAAAATTATTTTAAACAAAAAAAATTGTTGTAAAAACTTCATTGAAGTGTTATAAATCTGCCATCTTTTGCATTGAAAACTTGTTATTTAGCCCATTTTTTACCAATGTGTCTTTAAAGACACATACATTTTTAAAAGCATATTATAATTTGAAGTCTTGTCTACAAAATTTTTATATTTGTATTAGTAGTGTTTGCCATATAATGATTTGCAAAAAACTATTTTACGAAAGCACTATTTTGAAAAAATATTTAAGAATATAAGGCAAACCGGGGTAATAAACGGAATTTATTGGTATCGATAAAGAAATTTAAGAAAACTTTTAGAAGTAGAAAATTATCTCATTCAACATGTACTTTTTGAAAAAAATTTACTTATCAATGCAAAATTTTTTGTAAAAATAAAAGTATGTGGAAATAGGGTTATATAGTTGCAACAAAAAGCCGCGTTTTCTTTTCTTCTTTTGTAAAAATTTTTAAAGTCGACTTTAAGACTCTTCGACTTTACCGTAATTCAAAACTCGACTTTTTAATTTTTTTTTAAGTACAACTCTATTAATCGACATTTGGTATGAAAATTTATAATTCGCGAAAAACGTGTTTTTAGATTGTTTTCGCTTCAATTAAATGGAATTTTAACTTAGAATTTATGCTTTGTTGGTAATGATAACGAACTCGAATATTATTAATGTTAAAATAACATTAAACAAAAATCTAAAACTTTACAAATTTTAAAACAAAGTTCGAAAAAAAACTGTTTGTCATTTTTTCACATTTCAGTAATTAAAAAACTGCCGTTTTTTCAAAAAAACCCCAAAATTCATACCCATAAATATAAATTTTAATGCCAGCGAACAAATAGGTTTCCAACTATAAAACTGATCTCATCATGTAGATTCTCAAAAGTCTAAAATCATTGAAATGTGTCCACACGTAGAATACTATGTAGGTAAAGACCACTGCAAATGTAGTCAAAAACAAATGAAATTTTACTTAAAGAAAGGACGACTTACAATTCAGTAAATTCAACTAACATTGTCATTTGTTTTTTAATGTGCAAAAAATGACTAATAATTTTAGTAAAAGTTAACCATATGTTAGTAAAAATAATAATAAAAATTCATTTTTTTTTATTTTGTAAATAACAAAAAACTACTGTAAAAAATGAAAGAAAAATCATTAAGCAGTCATTTGATGTGTTTTGTTTTTTTAAATGAACTACAAGGTTAGTAATAAATTTAATTTGTTCTACAAATGACTGACATTTACATTAAAAATAAAGAAACTGTATTACAACCCAAACAACTACAAATTTTTAAAGCAGAAGTTCCCTGAGTGCATATTTAATGAAATTTAAAGAAACGAATACATTTTTACACTTGAGGTATTCTGCTTTAGTGAACTGATGCTCATCGCGCAATGAAATGGGAGACTACACAAGACATTTTTAAAACGACTTACAACTGTGCACATTATATCCAAGTCGAAACTTTTTCTAGGATTTGATCTCATTTTTCTCTTTTTTCGCTCACATTTTCTAGGCCACAATAACTTTATGTTTGTCTAGTGTGATAACGACTAAAACTTTATTTACTTTTATCCAACAATATATGACAAATAAAAAACTCGAAAAGACGAAAGCAAAAATCGACTTTTTCATTAAACGATAGTTGACTTTTCGACTCTTTCATCAGATGAAAGTCGACTTCCAAAAAGTCGATTATTCGAAAGTTGATATATAGAACCCTATGATCCGTTTTTGCTTTTAATATCAACAATATGATATTTTCTCTCAACCTACAAAGGAACATATAAACTTGTGCGAATTTTGCCAAATAAGAGTTTTCCAAACCAGTTTAAAAATGCCAATATTTTTAAAAAATTCTTAAAAATAGTGCGAAAGCAACAATCAACAACAATCAAACTTTGCTCTCTGGCAATTCTTCCCTAACCAGGTAAGCGCCATATATCGAATATACAAAGAATATATCATAAATGTGGCATCACTTACAACATATGAGAGCATTAGAGTGAAAATTTACAATTTAGTTGTGATTTTTAGCAAAATACACTCATTCTTCTCTACCACGCCTTTCACAATTAAAATTAAATAAAATTGCATATTAATTATAGTATTAATTGCAATTGTCTGAAAAAGACGTTAAAATTCAAACTCCAACAATCAAAATCATTTGCAATTTTTTAATAGTTTAAATTTTTTCAACGTTTCAATTTCGATTAATTGTACCACCACTAGAGGGCGCGATTAGGTTATAAAAATTACTGAAATTACATACTGGGGAACTGAGTTTTGTCAAAAAATTCACACGGAATCTATGCTTGGTAAAAAATGATTTAAAATAATTGTAATTTAAAACGGAAAATCAAAAGAAATTTCAGTTATTTTTCAAATGTGTCATTTCGAGTATTTATATATTTTATTATTAAGATTATAGTAAAGCAATTTTTATTTAAATTTTGTATTTTTTGTGGATTTTAATTTATTTTATATTTCATAAAACTTGTTTATTAGTATTTTGATTAATAATATTTATTTTATTGTTGTTTGGTTTTTTTTTTCTTCTCATATTTAACTTTCTGTTTTCATAATTAGTTGAGTTGAGTATTTAATTGTTTATTTAGCATTTATTAGTCATTTATTAAATATTAAATTTGCCATTTGCCAATTTTTTGATATCGTCCTTAATTTAATTATATTTATCTGGTATTGCTTACGATTGTCGTTTATGATTTTTTTTTTGTTTTTTGTTTAAATGTATTACTTTTTTTTTTTTTTAATTATCTACAGCAAAATAAATTTTAATTTAATTGTTTATTTTTTTTTTCGTATTGTTATTTGCTATAAAATTATCCAATTATAAAATAATAAATAACGTTTTAGATATTTAATTTAATTATGTGTTCTTTTGTATATAAATTGGCACCTTTATATGAAGCATTTGCATTTGTATTCGTTTTATTTCTTATTTTTTTTTAAATATACAAAAATTTTCTAAAATTATTTTAATATTTACATTATTTATATACAATTTAGTACAATATAAATATTATTAAATTTATTTGTTTATAAATTATTAATCTAAATTGAGAGCAAAGTCAATGATACTTAAACATTTTTGGTTGAATTTTACAAATAAAATATAAAAAAATGTGGCGCTAAAAGTTATGCAATATTTTCTTAAAGAAATTGAAAATCTTTGGATAGATTTCATTAGTTTACAGTCGCTTTGGCCCTCTGAATAGTAATACAGTAAAACTCGCTTAAGACGAACTCGGTTAAGACGAACCCTCGGTTAATACGAACTAATTTAAAAGTCCCGACGTTTTGGCAACAATTTTCATATAAAATACATCTTTTAATACGAACTCGATTAATGCGAACCCTCGGTTATTACGAACTGTTTTAAGCAGTCCCGAAAACTCGTTTTCATACAAATTACCATGTTTAGTACACTCTTTATCCGTTTAATGGGATAGACCTAATATGAGTTTCATATCCGTGGATGACTTTCTAGATATAGATGCTAATGTTTTGACGTCACATACTTTATCAGGTGAAGAAATATTGGTAATTGTTAATCCTGCCGATGTTGAAAATTTGTCAAGTGATATATTCGAACAAAATCGTGTGCCGAAGAAGCTGACAATGATATATTGGTAATAGAAAAACTTATAACGAATGAAATCGTTAATTCAGTCATTCAGAAAAAATCACAGATTTTTTTTTTAAATGAAGAATTTTAATTGAATTTTTAATTTTGAATGCATGAAATGCTAATTTTATTTTTTATTTATGTAAAAATCTTGTCTTTGTTTTAATAAATACATATTTTTTATCGTTAAAAAAAACCCCGCCTAATACGAACCACACTTAAGACGAACTAATTTCTTTGGTCCCTCGGAGTTCGTCTTAACCGGGTTTTACTGTATGTTGAAAAATTTTAATGTAATTTTTATTTTATGGCTTGTTTGTGTAGATCGTATTACACTGTACAACACAAAAAAAATAATTACAAGGTCCGACCTATAAATTTTGATAGAAGAGACAAAGAAAAAAAAACACGTTTCATTTTAGGGGGAGGTAAAGTTTCCCCCAAATGCAAATTTTGTATTGTCAATCGGCATAGAAAATCGCGTAAAGCTTACGTTTAAAGTATATGGTGTGTTCAGCAAATTTATATGTAAAATGTTACGGAGAACATTTCTGTAGAATATGTTAAACATCTAACTCCTGAATACACCAAAACGGAAAATTCAACCAGAAAGTCAGAAATAAGACACAACAAAAGAGAGCTTAGGGTTAATTTTAGCATTTATTAACATAAATTTGCTGAACACATCATATACTTTAAACGTAAGCTTTGCCGATTGAGAATACAAAATTTGCATTTGGGGGAAACTTAACCTCCCCCTAAAATGAAACCCAGATGTAAACTTTCAAAACGCCGCTACAAGTATCTTTTTGTTTTGTCTCTTCTATCAAAATTTATTGGTCGGACTTTGCAATTTAGGAAAAAATTGGATTTTGTTGAACAGTGTTAGTTACCCCAGCCAAACCACACATTACCAAATAATGGCGGGAGTAATTTATCACCATACAACTTAAAATACACCTTACTTCACTGATGAATTTTACAGTCGATGAGCCTAAAAGTAATGGTTGTACTCATCACCTAGTAGGGGGTAAAGTCACTGGTTACTAATATGGTTAACAGGTTGGGAAAAGTAATGTCTCTATAAATAGATTTTGTAAAAAAAAAACTGTATAAAAAAATATTAATACAAATATTTTTTTAATTAAATAAATAACGTGGTCGAGCTGAGGTGCGAACCTGGTGCCTCTGGTTTTTGGGAGAGAACTCTACCAACTGAGCTATCGTTACAGATAATAATGGGTTGCTTAAATTTAAATGAAATGTTGTGCTTCGAGTTTTCGTTTGTGATGTTAAAAATATATACCTTATACTCATGATTACAAAAAATAACAAAGTAATGTGTCTAAATATAGTTTTTCAAAGAGTAAAGTAATTAAAATATTACTTTACACTTTTATTTCATATAAGTTTATTTAATTTTTTTTTTATTTTATTTTATTTAATAATAATTTAATTAATTTAGTTTAATTGTTTATTATGTTATTTATGATAGGGAAGTCATTATTTTATGTTTTGAAGTAATGTAAAAGATAATAATGTATCATTACAAGATAACCCATGATTGTCCAATTATTGGTAACTCATTACTTTATGTTTCAAAATATTATTGCATGTAAGGAGTATACATTACAATGTAAGCAACTATTGGTAACTAATTACTCTATACTACGAAATAATGCTGAAGTTAAGGAGTATTCATTACAAAGTAGCGCATTATGTAACCCATTATCGGTAATTCATTATTTTTTGTTGTCAAATAAAACCAGAGGTAAGTAGTACACATTATAAGGTAATGCATTACTTTATCGCACCCATTACCAAAATTTTCCTGGGACCCCTGTAATCCCTTGATTTTCCCATCTGTTGTGCATTAAAATTAAGTGCCTTGGAACAGGTTATAAAACTATTTTCATAAAATCGTTTCAAAAGATATTAGTTGTCGAACTACTGCCGTGGGTATTAAGATTAGTGGTAGCATTAGAGAAATGAAAATCCTGAGAAATCAATTAAAATAACAGGGTTTAAACGATTACGTCTTTATAAGCAGTCAAGAATTTTGATCGACGCAAAATAATGACATTTTTCAGTAAATTAATTACACGTTTCTTCACAAAGTAAACGAACAATTTTTCAAACCTAATGAAAAGCTACATTTTTTTTTTTTGTGACATCAGTTTTTAAGTGAAATTTCTTCATTGAGCACGTAAAAACTAAAAATTGTTTAATAATTTTCGTAACAGAACGACGCATTACTAATAATTTTTGTAAACGTTCTAATTTATAATACAGGTAAATAGGGCAGCCCTGGTTATTAGAGTTTGTTGTTCGGGTTTAACCGAAACTGAAACCACAGGGTTTCAAGCTTTAAAGCGAAAAAAAAGTCGGTTTTAAAAAAAAAAAAATTAACGAAAAACTAACCTGTTTACTAACGGGAAATTCACATGCGTTAAAAAAATATCAGCTGATTCCTTGTCGAAATTCATAATTCAATAAAATTCAATTTCATGTGTATTTTTGGTGCTTCCGGTATAATAAATTTGAATATAATATGAAAAATCTTATAATTTGCAAAATAAAATTTAACAGCTCGGACCAAAATTATTCAAAATTAAGCTTGATTCACACGTTATCATCCAATGTCCACGGATATCTACTATTTCCCAGTGTTGGTGCTACGAATTGTCAAATTATTATAAATTCCCATTTAAAAATTACATTTCGTATCATCAATACTCGGAAAAAGTATTGATGATGCGATCCATAAGTTTTTTATTTTGATCCCTAGAATACGATTTTCCTTGTACGTTGAGCGATTTTTAAATCGACCAGCCCTAATAAGTATATTTGGATAGCGTGTGAATCAGCATTAATTTTTTTGTTCAAATTATAAGATTTCTCATATTATATTAAAATTTATTATTGCGGAAACCCCAAAAATACAAATGAAATTCCATGTTATGCAATCGTGAATTTCGACTAGGGCTCAGTTCCAATTTTTTTAAAGCTTTGTTGTGAAAACCCATTTTCTATATAATTAGGGTGACCATTCGTATTGATTTGATCGGAACTTGTACTGTACTTGTACTTGTTCACGAGTACTGATGAAATAATCCAGTTTTATTTTTTAACATTTGAACTGATTGCACTGATTTTTAACAAAAAACAAAATTATAATCTTTTCCAAAGACAAACTCAAGTTTTTGACTCAATTAAAATAAAGTTTTGAGAACTTGCGAAAGCATTCTGAACCAGATATTTTTGCATCAATAAAAAATGTTTAATCTGATGGAAGCTGTAAAAAAATTATTGTAATCTGAAAAGATTAATTCGAATTGAAGTGCTTAGAATCTGAGGGCTATAATAGTTTAAAAATATGTATAATTTTAGGAAAACAAATATTCAGTACGAAAAATGAAAATAAACATTTTAATATCTAAAGTTTTTTTCTTAATGAAAAACTTCTTAGCATATAACAATTTTTTGCAAAGAATGGGTTGTATAAATTGGTTTTATATAAATTTATTTATATTTTTTTTTTTATTTTTTTTTAGCATTTGTCTCAAAATTTAAAATTTTTTAAATTGTATATTATTTTGGAAGGTCTTTTTAATTTTAACTTAATTACCTAACTTTTGTTTTAATTTTGATGAAATACATTTCGAAACTCCTAAATTGTTATTAACTTTTTTTTTGATTGTGAACTTTTATGGAAAGCTTAATGCAATAAAACCATTGAGTAAGTTTAAAACTTCAAAATCGAGTTACTCGTTTGCTCGAACAAAACCAAACCCGAGTAACTTGAATACCCCAGCCGGTATACCCTTTTTCCATAATTTGTTAATTTTGAAGTTTAAATAATTTGTTATTTTTGAAGTTTGAAGTTTACAACTTCTACTTAGTTTTTTTTATACAAAATTTTGCATATTGATTGAATATATTCTAGGTCTGTAGATATGATAAAAAATAATAAAAAAGATAAAGTTTGGACCATTTCCTAAGTTGGTCTCGTCTAATGAAAAATTTACTTTATTGTTTGTTTACCCTTATTCGCCTCCCCTCTTTAACTGTAAATATAGTTTTATTAAAAACTTATTTAATTTTATACAACGGAATAAAATATTTTATCAATATGTGCTTTGTATACTTAGCTTTTTCCTTTAAAACTAGTACATATGTCAACCTAAGGGATACCCATTAGATACAAATTTAAAATGCCTACATAGGAAATATTTTCATAATCTATAGTATTAAGAGTAATCTGACAAACATTTCCGCCTTGATTTTTTTCAGATTTTTAAAGTAAAATCCCTCTTTTCCATATTTTAGAACGTAATATAAATTTCCCAAAGAAAAATAAAATCTTTTTAAAACTTTGGATATCATTCTTGTGTTTACGTTTACACAGAAAAAACTAAAAACGGGTTTCAATTAAAAACTTTATTAAATCTATTAATATTTCATTGAACCTATTAAACCTATTACGGCAATGATAATATCAATTAAACCTTTTATTAAAAATTAGTAAATAACTAAAGTTATAAATAACGATCTGCAAACAAATTATGATACTCACAAAAGACTGTAAAACAACACTTCTGCATGTGTGTATTTGGTAATGCTGTGTATGTTTGTGTGTGTATTTGCTTTGTTTGGATACTTCAAATTCATTTGATGTTTTATACTAAAACTTTTCTATTTAACTATCCAATTTATGAAAAAATAATTTGAGAATTATGTCTGAAATAAAATATGAATTTATGTATTTAAAAGTCAATCCAAATATTAATTGATTCAATTAAATTTTTTTATAGAAACAAATTTCATTAAAATCAAATCTTTAATTAGATATGTTAGGTTGATGTGTATGTTTTAGAAATTATGAAGTTGTTTAATTAAAATAAAATCAAAAAGTGTAGCTAAAAATTTTGCTTCATATTTTTTTTTATTAGAATCTCTGAATTTTCTTTGGCAAATAATTTTAAAAATTTAATTATTCCTGCATAGTAACTGTAGTGCCTCAGAATTTGTGGACTTTTCATTTGACACGATTTCTTTGAAATCCCATAATTTTCAAATAGAAAAAACTTTCTACGCGTTGTAGAACAATTTTTAGAAAAATCTTCTAAGTATCGGAGGGATTTCAGAAAATATCGATTATTGAATTTGAACTAAATTTGACAAAAACACCTGGCTAAAAATGTTCATATATGGATCCATAAAGTTTCAATATATGTTTGTAAATGTTTGTAAACATGCATGTATGGCGCTATGAGGATACATACACTCGCAATATGTTTTCCGTAAAGACTACTAAATATACACATTAAATCAATGGAAAATCAGTTAAAAAAAGAACTACTTACTTTTCGTTTAAAACAATTGTATTTTTTAGTTTATTTTCAACTGTTAAAAAATTAATTGACAAAATCGGTAAAAACAATAGAATGTTTTCGGGTATGTCAATACTCAATATAATATAACAACTTTTTGTTTTGAATATAAAACTGTAACTGAATATTTTAACTATTACCGAAAGTCCGTTTTTTTTGTTTATTGAATAACAGACAGAAAGTTAAAAAATATATTTCTTTGGTAATTTAACTGTATATTGTATTGAAACAACTTTTTTTTATAAATAACTGTTAAACTTTTATGTAAAAGTTCTTGTGAGTGTAAATCTCCATACATGAATTCTCAGAAATCTTTTGGGCCATAAGTATTCATATTCCGCTTCAAGAGTTGCAAAAAACCAAAAAGGTGGAAGTGCTGAAACACCCAAATATGCATGCATGTTTATGAACTTGTACAAACATACATTGAACCTTTATTAATCCATATATGAGAATTTTTACTTGGGCATTTAACAATTTTCAGGATTTTGTGTTTTTAGTTCTTTACGGATTTTTTGTCTAACAAACATGTTTGTTTTAAAGTTTTTATAATTTCCCGGAATTCCAGCGAATTCGGAAGTGAAAAATCGAAAATACTTTAGCGAATTTCGTCAAGTCAAATGACTAAATAAAATTGTAAAAAACTTCGATTTTTTTTTGAAAAATTTGATAAAAAAACTAAAATATCAAGCTTTGGTTATAGTTATTTTTTAAAAAACTTTTTTTTTTAATTGAGCAACCAGTGTTGCCATATTAAAATTTTGTCTACACAGATACAACCATAAAAAAAAAAATCACAAAAACCAAAAAAAGTCTACACTCAGGGAACTTCTGCAGCAAATATTTGTACTTGTTTAAATTGTAATACAATATCTTTATTTTTAAGTGCAAACACAAACATTTGTAGAACAAATTTCATTTTTGACTACAATTGCAGTTCATTTAAAAAAAAAACAAACCACATAAAATTACTGTATTAAGATTTAACATTTATTTTATACGGTAGTTGTTTTATTTAAAAAACAAAATAAAACAAATATGTGTTTGTTTATTTTTTACTGTATATGTGGTTGTAGTGAAAAAATTGTGGTTAATTTTTTGAGCAGTAAAAAACAAATGACAATGTTAGTTAAATTTACTGAACTGTAAGTTGTCCTTTCTTCAAGTGAAATTTCATTTGTTTTTAACTACATTTACAGTGGTCTTTAACTACATTGTATTCTAAGTGTATATATCAAATTGTGTTCAAAACAACTCTTAAAAAGTTGTGCTAAACGATTGAAACTGAGTTTAAGATGACTTTGCAGAAAAACTTAAATTTAAAAATTCTTTTTTCTTTCTTTTTAATATTTTTTGAATTATGTTCCTTTTTTACAAAATCAGTAAAATATTTAATTTAATCGTTTTGAAAATATTTGCAATAAACTTTCTTATTTTTTCCACTCACTCTCTGATATTGAAAATAAACTTAAAAGTGTTTAAGTTAATAGGTCAATAAATTGAAAATGATTGCATACGCCTTTTGACAAGCTCTTTCATGTATTTTTTTTTTATTGTTTTTGTATAGTTTATAACTAAAAACTTTAATTGCTTTAAAGCTTTTACTCTCATGTATCTTTTCTTTTTATAGTATTTTTAAGCTTATATAATAATATTTACAATTTTTCTTATTTTATAAAAAAAAAAATAATTTTCATGTACAATTTAAATACTCGTTACATGTTTCAGAACATGTGAAGATAAACAAATATAAAAATAAAAGTTGAATAATGAAGAAAAAGCTACAACCAGACAATTTCCATTAAAGTTTAATGCAGAGCTTTAAAAGTATGAATGTTTTTGTTAAAAATTTTCAAATTAATTTAATTTTTAGTTATTTTTTAAATAAAACAAGAAAATAAGATTTAAAAATTTGTTCGTTAAATAGATAACAATTTTTTGATTGAATATAATTTGCTTTGAATATTTTTTAGAATTAAATAAATTTATTCCATTTTGCACTCATAGAAATACAATTTTAAAAATAGCGGAAAAAGCTATTCAAAATTTGTTAAAAATGACGTTGCAGAAAAAAATGCTAAAATCAGCAGATGATTTATATTCATAAAATAATAACAGCAGAAATAAAACTGTTAACTTTACAATATTTTAAGAACATATTAAGTAATGACTTGTAACTACTTACACCTGTCATTACAAATCTTATTACTTGTATATGAGGATGTCGCTCTTATTACTGACATATCACTAGTTAACATCTTACGAAAAATCAAAAAATTGTCGTTACATATATGTTTACTAGTATGGACAAAAGGAATGAGTCTAAATATAAATTTAAAATAAAACTAAATTTAATAAAAAAAATATTTTTTTTTTACACTTCATTTGAACCTGGGACTCTAGGATATCTGAGCTATCTGCACATGGGCCTTTCCGAATCAGACCAGAGCCAGGTCCATATGTATTATCGGATATATAAGTAGTTAATAGATAGTACTTAATAGGTAACGAGTAACGATTACTGGCCTCTTTTCTCTATCTCGCTAAGTTTCCATGATGTAGGGTATTTTATGACTATAATAACACAAAAAAAAAACGCTATCTACAAGTTAAGCTGATAGCGAAGACATAAAAAAATAATGGGTTTACACCAATATTTAGCTAGTAGTAATTAGCAAAATTTGGGAATAACGAAGTAACAAATTTTAGGTTGAAAAATTTGGTAAAATACGGATGATATTTGATTTTCAGGTAAGATGTTTCTCAGTTAAAAAGTACGAAATTATTGTCAAAACTATGAAAACTATCGTAAAATGTATAAATTTTCGTTTATTTTACAAAAAATTTGGTTAATTTGACATTTTTTCGTAATTTTGAGCATGGATTATTATCAGTGTAATAACTTTAGTTAAATAACTGATTTAAGCGATACAACAGAAAAAATTAGCTTAGCTGAATTGCAACACTTTTAAAAGACTTCTGATCTAACTTTTATTTATAAGTGTATATAAATGAATTTATCAAATGAGATATAATTAAGAAAGGTTAAGGTTAAGAAGAAGAATAAACGTTTTTCTCCAATAATTGTAAACACTATTAATTTTCAAATCAGACTGGACTAGTTTCTGCTTGTTTTAGAACAGGCGTCATCAGCGATTTTCCATTTAAATTGTATTATTAGTTGTAATTGTCAGATTGTCTCTATATGATAAATTGTTCAACAACCTGCTGGCTGTAAGAATCAAACCTGCACCTCTTAAAGTACGCACGTAACAATACCATGTCATGGTTCTTTGGCGATCACACCCAAATATGGCCTCGAATGTAATGCAGTTAAGTTGCAGCTTTTCTTTCCTATTAGCATTTCTTTTATGGTATATTATACTCAGAAGCGACAAACACAAATATTCTATTTTTAGATTTTTGTTTATTTTTCTATTCTTCTACGTCTCTAATTATTTTATTATTTACCCGGGCACTTTCCAGCTTACAAAATAAAAAATAAGTAGTTGCATATACTTACTAGAACTAAAAAATAACACAGTACAACATAATCCTAACTTTTAAAAATTATTAAGGTCCACCAATTCTATATATTTCAGTCAAGCTGATTTCAATTTCGTACTTTATTGTTCGATGTTTTCGACAGTTTTTTCACATAGTGAAGTATGGCGCATGCAAATGCAATTTTTTACATAAAATGATTTTAAAATGGAATCAATCTGACTCATTTCTGTTACTTATATAATTCACAAAACTGCAGATTAAACCCTGTTTTGCTATTTTTTCCAATTTTTACGGATTAAGCGATTTTTTTCGATAAATAAGCAACTGACCTTAACAAATGCTCATGCAGTAGAAAGAACCTATTAAGAAGAGGTGTTTCAACAAGAAAACAATTATTTTAAAATTTCCCCTCATATTCAAAACAAATAGCGTTGAATTTGTAAATTTTTTTGTGGCCGAGCTGTAATTCGTTTAAAGGTCCTCAGATACATGTATAATTGTATATGGGATTATAATTCACAATATGCAAATATATCTTATACGCTCAGAAAATATTAATGACATGGTAAACATATCATAATTTTTTTTTTTTTAATCTTGCATCATATTTGGAAATAGATCTTTTACCATTTTAATTAACACTGTGCTGGAATTGGAAACTTATTTCTCTGTAACCAGCGTACCCGCTGCAGCAGATAAACCTAATTCGAGTACGCTGATTTCAGTGACGCTAACCGCGTAACCGTGTTAACTCTTAAAAAATAGATATTTGAGTTTGAAAATTATTGTTTCAAATGTTTTCAGATTTTTCATCTTTTCAATTTATCCACATTGTTTGATATTTTTCTAGGTAGCTTTGTGTTTAAAATTATCAGTATCAGTATCAAGTAGTTTAAAAGCTGTGAGTGAAAATGTGAGTGAAAATGTAAGGACACCTTGACATTTTCCATACAAAATTTCACATTTTATTATTTAGCTTAAGTGCTCTTTAGCATGCAGAATTTGTCTATGCACGATAATGCAGCTAATTTTTATACATTAGTTTAACAATAAATCAAGCTTCAATAATCTACATTAGTGAGCGTGTAGCCAAGTGCAGCTCATATTTAAAATTCTTGCCAAAGTTTTGATATACTGCTTAAAAACATTAAATTCAGACAAAAAAATTTCAAAAGCATAAAATTTAGAGTCTGCATAAAATTTTCTTTCCAAAAAGGTATAACACTCATATATTGTAAAGTAAAATATATTAAATATATTCCTTTGAATATGTTTTATTTTCAATTCCATAAATCATTGTAGTCGAGAGAAGTGTAATCGGTAGGAATTTTATTTCTACACATATAATAATACATGTATAAAAATACGAAAAACATGTCCAAATAACAACAACTTTCGTAAAGTAAACGATATTTTGTATATTTTACGAAAGTTTTCGTTGTTTTGAAATTCATTTCGTATTTTTATGCATGGATTATTATGAGTGTATTAACAAAATATCCAATTATTTTTTTCAATTATTATATTTTGGCATCTCAGTAATACTAATTTTTTACCGAAATTCAAACACTTCTAAGAACTAATTATGAGGTAGGTGGTCTTACACTACGATTTTCCACAGTGCAACGGTTGGCCACTGTTTTCAATCGCGTAACAGGACAATACTGTCAAGATTCTTATAACGAAAACTTAAATTTGTTTTGCTAAAATTAATTAATTAATTGTTAACAATCTAGTATATTTTATAATATATTCAAGCCTATAGAAAGATTTTATTTCGGACAAAATTTATGAAAAATCAAAAAGCTTTTTCAGTTTGTGGAAAACTACATTAATTTGAGGAAAATTTCATTAGAAATCATCATGAATTGAATTTTAGTTGCACCAACTTATTTTAATCGTAGTATCTGTTTCTCTGTGTGTGTAGACTACCGATTTTAAAATTGTTTGTCCTGAATATCTGTTTTTTTTAAATAACCCAATATTGAATCTCTCGGACTCTAAGTACTCCCTTTCGAACTAACCTTAGTTTTAAAATGAATTTTAAATACAAATACTGTTAGTTTTAAAGATTTTTTTTACAGTTTCCATTAGATTCCAAAATTGTTAATGCAGAAAATACATCTGATTCTGAATGCATTCTGTTTTGGAAAATTATAAATACTAAAGACATTCTGAATGAATCAAAACATTATGAATCATTATCAAAACGACTTTTACATTAGTACACTTAGAATACTATGTAGGTAAAGACCACTGCAAATGTAGTTAAAAACAAATGAAATTTCACTTAAACAAAGGACGACTTACATTTCAGTAAATTCAACTAACATTGTCATTTGTTTTTTAATGCTCAAAAAATTACTAACAATTGTAGTAAAAATGAACCGCATGTAAGTAAAAAATATTCAAACATTTACTTTTTTTATTTTTTTAAATAACAAAAACAACTGTAAAAAAAATAATGTAAAATCATAAAACAGTCATTATATGTGGTTTGTTTTTTTAAATGAACTACACGATTAGTAAAAATTTAATTTGTTCTTCAAATGACTGACATTTACATTAAAAATAAAGAAACTGTATTACAACCCAAATAACTACATATTTTTAAAGCAGAAGTTCCCGTAGTGTACACGTGCCCAAAAATCAGGACATGTACTAATCAAATCAGTACGAATGGTCAGCCTAGTTATAATGCCATGTATAATTTTTGAAAAATTTTGCGAATTTTGCATAAACAACGCTTTGATGAAGTAACTTTTTTTACTAATATAATTCCTGCTAAATGAGTCCTTACCACTGCGTGAACTGATATATAATTCGTGAAAACCAAAAAAATAAAAAACATGTAAAAACGCTTAACAGCAAAATTTTTGTATATATGAAACAGCATGAAGATACGTCAAATTTCGAAGTCATTTTGCGGAAAAACCGTACAATACATCGAAAAATAAAGTACGCCATTGAAATCAGCACTCCCGAAATATATAGACTTGATGGTCAGAGTCTTATTATTATTTTTGATGTAATGGCATTTAATTAGTTTAAAAATAAAGTTTCAAAAAATTCTCATAGCAATACTTAATATTTCAATTTAAATGCATTTTTTCGTATTGAAATAATGAAAAAATTAACTAGTCATTGTTAAATCATTGTTAAATTATCTCGATTAAAGTAATGCAGATAGTAAGCTGGTGTCACTGCTGGTAGCCCAAAAGGGAATGTTGTGTTATAACTGTTTCTACACTGAACATATTTTGCTATAATCAATAGAAATTTTGCCATAATCAAAAAAAACTGTATCTTGCTGATTTCAGAAGGGCAGATTTTTTTCGCATTAAAAAAAAATCTTAGAAAAAAGTTTTAAAATTTCAAATTTTTTTATAATTGAATACATTTTTTGCCGATTTCAGCAGATTAATTTGTTACTTTCAATTAACTAAAATTTAGCTAAAAAATATAACTAAATAGTTTTAGATTCAACAGACTTATTTTTGCAATTCGTATCTTACTAATATTTAGTAAAAAAAAAAAAATCTGCTAACTTTAGCAGTTTTTTCCTCAATTTCATTTTTACCTAATTTTTAGTAGTTTTAGCAAACTTTTTTTTCTATATTTTTTTTTTCTATTAGTAAAGGAATTTATGATAAAGTTTTATTTCTAGAAAATTAAAGAATAATTTCTCTCAAAGCTCTGCATTTTAGTTTTTTTTTTTCACTTGTTTTACATTTTGTATGTTTGGTTTTTGCTGATTTTTTTTGTATGTGTATTGATTGTACAGTGAGTGTATGTGCCTTAATTTTATATTCCTTGTGTATCATTCATTCTTTTGTTATTGTTGTTATTGTGATGTTGATGCATGAATCATCATGCATCATGATGCTTGATGTATGTTAATGTTGATCTGAATTGAGTTGACTTGATAAGTATGTTGTTGATTTTATTTTTTTGGGTTGGTTTCATTTGGAATTTGTTATTGGGATTTTTGTTGATGTTGAAATGAATAAAGAATGTATCTGTCAAATACACTCAAACAGACACACTCAAACAGACACACACACACACAAAGGCATAGGCATAAAAAGTCTATGTTGATTTTTATTGTTTGCATTTAAACCACCGTATGCTCAAATGACAGAGCCTTTTGTTGCAGTTGTGTTTGTTGTGACTGCTGCTGGATCTCCGACTGTAGTTGTATTGCGGGTGTTGTATTGGTTTTATTGTTATTTTTATGCCATTTGTTGACATACGCTAACGGTATTTCAATTTGTATTTCTTGTACATTATCATCATTATCATCATTGTCATCATCTTCATCGGTAATTGCACCACCATCTCTTCCTTTACCAAAACCCTCTTTTCTGCCTCCGCCGCCTACACCTCGACCTCTTTTGCCTTCGCCACTTACACTTAAACTATCAGTTGGATTTAATAATTTATTCAGTTCTTTATTTTTCAAACTTTCACTGCGCCATGTCTCCAAACGTATGGTGTGTGAGGGTGTACTTAGTAGTGTCGTAGTTTGTGGTGATGCTGAGGAACCCGTTCCTAATAAATGTAAATTTTGCATTGATGCCGATGTTGGCGTAGGTGTAGGCGCCAATAGCGCCTCATCCCTACATTATAAACTTTCCACGAGTTGACTTGTCCTACGCTGTGGATGACTTGCATTTAAATAACTTTCAGAATAAACACTTTTCGCTCGATTGTCATAGCGTAAACTACTGCGCCGTATATCAATATCCAACGGCATATGACGATCCTTCCACCATGTACAGAATATACACTGTAACGTATTGCGAAAAGCCTCTCTAAAGTCCCGATTAAAATAAGCGTATATCAGTGGATTTAGTGTGGAATTGAAGTAGCCAATCCAAAACATTATGGCCACAACAATATCGGGTACTGGTAAATCGCATAATGTGGTAATTGTATACCTAAAATTAAAAAGAAAATTTGATTATAATATATAATTGAGGCCAAACGTTCACATTTTCTTATATTTTATTACACGAAAAATAATGAAATTTTTCAGTAAGTGGACGACAAATTTGTTAAAATTAATTAAAAGCTTCATACTTTTTATAGAAATAGTTTTTTCAAAAAACTTCTACATTGAGTGAATGAAACTTTTCATACAGAAAATAATATTTTATGAAAACTTCCATTAGTTTAATAAGTCATGTCAATGGACGAGTTTCTCTGAAAAATTCATCAATATTATGCAGAGAATTCTCTCTGCAAATTAAACTACCCAGTCAGAACCTGCCAGTGGTACAAAAAATCATGCACTGGCATACCTCTGGCAAAACTGAGGAATTGTAAACGTATTACTGGAAGAACAATTGTTTTCGATGCTTTACCAGCGTTTCCAGAAAGTGTTTTGCCAGTATTTATTTTACAACAATTTCAGTAGTCTACACAAAACACCATTTTAAAAGAATTGGCTAAAACCACTGGGCATTTATTTTATAAAAATTGTGATGCTTTGTTTAAAAAAATTTGTAGCTTTTTTGCAACTTATAGAACAAAAATCTTCTGAAACTGGTCTCCGAATTCAGAATGTCCTTTACTTTTTATACAGAAGTATATGTGAAAGTGCCACCGTCTTGTTCGGTCCAACGTACGGCGTTTTTATGTCTTGGCTCGCAATGGGTTAAAATTTCGTGGAAATAATCTAGACGTAATTCAGAATTCGACCTGTAAATTTTTTTCCAACTTGTGTTTAAAAAAATATTCCGAAACAGTGAATTCAGGTTGTCCTTACTTAATATAAATTCAGATGCAGACTTGAAATTAAATTGTGCACACAGAAATTTTTTTTAGCTATTTGCCAACTAAAATTCGGTTAATACGACTCTAATTCGGTTATTAAGGATTTCAGACAGTTAGCACAACTTTATATTAGTTTTCACAACAAAGTTCGGTTAGTTCTACAGAATTTTAGTTGCAACACACAACATTTCCAGAAATCGATGGTAAATATCGTTGTACTAACTGAATTTATGAGTTATTATCATTAATATACAGTTTTTAATTCGGTTGGCACTTTATTTCTCTGTGTGTACATATCTCGCCAACTGAGCTAGATATAGAGAAACGGACAAAATTGTTTACCCTTTGGGTATGAATATAAACTTAAAACCCACATTCCGTGTCTAGTTTGGCCATATAATGGCTGGATATTTAGATTGCGATTTTCTAGGAAACTAAGACTCTTAGAAAGAAAAATAATTTTATTTGGTACATTGCTCGTTTCTCCAAATGTGAAATTAAAAAAAAATGGAAGAAAGTTTTGAAATATTGAAGTCATTACACACTATCTAGAAAAAAAATAAAATTCGAAGATTTCAGAGAAATCGTATATTGAAATGATTTCCCTGAGAAGACGGTTCATGATTAAATTACACACGTGATGACTAAGAGAATTTCCGGCAATTTAGAAAAGGAGAAAACACGGAAAATATATAAATCTCTACCGTACATACCAGGTTTATCGAAGCGTTTGAAAAGTTCTGATATTTATGATAAGCAATGAATTGCACTAAAGGGTCCGCCAAATAACTTTTTTTTTTTTTGAAAATGCCATAAAAAAAGTACTGAATATTTTCTCAAATTTCTTTTTTTATTTGAAAGTACAATCCTTCCGGTTAATAATGGAAAATAATTTCATTCAAATGGCTGCCTCGGCTGGCCATGCAGTAGCCTACACGATCGGTCCAATTTTTAAGCACATTATCGATTGTGTGCAGCTGTATTTCCTCCTCTTCAATTTTTGTGAACAAAAATTCGTTCAACATGGCCCGAAAACGATCGCCATTGACTGTAACGGCCACTCCTTGCACATTTTCGAAGAAAAATGGCCCCAATTATGCCTCTGGACCAAAATCCGCACCAAACAGTAACTCGTTTTGAGTGTATCGGCACACATTCTGCAACATTACCATGATTTTCAAAGTAATGTCGCAATATTTGTCAGCGTTGTTCAAGCGTATACACAATAATATTCGTTCAGCGGAAGGACAAAACTAATTATCTGTCAAATCAGACATGAGCTAAGTGTTACCATTCACGAAATAAGCACTAGTTGAAAAAAAAACCTTAGATGGCGGACCCTTTAGTTAGAAAGGCACAGGAGAACTTTAAGAACATTAGTAAACTAAAGCTCGAACACAGTGGTCACTAAGTCAAAGTTGACTTTAAAATTAATTTTTATTAATTTTGTAATTAATGTAATTATATATTGTTTTTTTTCAAATGTTTCATAGTTCTTGTGTTAATTTTAAAATATTCTGTATTTTTATAGATTTCGCTTGAGAATGATCAACGTTGGTTGATGCTGAATTTTGAGGCTCATCATTTTATAAGCTATCTACATATTATACTAAAAGATGAACTCATAGGTCGTCCTCTTTCGTTATGCAGTCAAACAAAATTTACGGCGTTTTTATACCGTATCTCGCTGTGGGTCAAAACTTTCCAGACGTAGTGCTGTCTTTAGACTGTATAGAACAGCATTTTGTTTTTTTTTTCTCTTTTTTACACGAAATAATTGTTCCGATTTATCTTTTTGCTTATGAGTCATTCCATGTCAGACCGAACACCTTTTTTACAACACCTCCTCCGATTAACTTTAAAGTTGCCAGACGTATTAAACATTACAAAATATTTTACCCGTGTTTCCAGAAAAAAATTAAAAAAAATTTTTTGAAAAGGTTATGGGCATTTGAAAATCGTCAAAATCGTGAAAAGTCATCCGACATGACAACTTTTAAACTAATGTTTTTCTAAAACTAGTGAATGGATTTTAAAGTTTGATACCTTATTTTAAAGGTATTTGAACCTTCTTTTTGAAAATTAAAAAAAATCCATTCGACTTACATTCTGAAATGTACAGGAAATATTAAGATTATATTGAGCTTTCAGAAAATATTTTTTTTTTAGATTCTTCGACTAGTTCGAAGATGGTGGAAAACAGAAATTAAGTAAAAAAAACCAAATTTTAAAAATAAAAAAAATACATTAAAAAAAAATAAAAGTAATTTTTAAAGAGAAGGTTCAAATACCTTTAAAATAAGGTAATTAACTTTAAAATCCATTCTCTAGTTTTAGAAAAACATTTTCACGATTTTGACGATTTTCAAATGCACATAAATTTTTTGAAAAAAATGTTTAATTTTTTTCTGGAACCACGTGAAAAATATTTTTTTAATGAGAATACGTACTAAAATTTTGAAAGACATCGGAGACATCAAAGTCAATTTTTAGCAAAAATTGTACGGTCTGACATAGAATGACTCTTATGCACTAAAATGCTTTGATCGTTTGCGAAATGATATGATAGATTATGCAAAACTGTTAAAATATAGCAAAAACTGAGAAAAAAACGAGGATTTCATTGTTAATGCTGCACATTTATTAACCAAATTTTGATAACCGAATGTTAATGAAGGTGTTTTATGTATTAACCATACAAAACTAATATAAAATATTTGGAATTTTGAAATTTTATGTATAAAAAAACTGAGTTAAAACATGCAAAACTTTAATGCGAATGTGCATAAAATCAAGCCAATAAGTGAAAAAAAAACTGGATATGACATTATAATCAGCGTGACCGAAATATTTTGGACCAATGGTCGGTACTATTGTTTTTCGATTTTAGGGGTAAATTTTGTTTGAGCAGTGTATTTAAACAATTAGAAAAATACTGTTTTGCCATATTAATTAAAAGAATACATAAACAAAATTTCATGCAGAGCGGAAGGGATGAAATTAAAAAAGTCTTATTTTCCTCAATTGACCTAAATAATCTTTGTGTACTATCAGAATTTGCATTAATCAAGTATGATATCAGTTAACTGACATGTTAAATAATATTTTATTTGTAGAATTTAATTTTAATTTCTATAGTTAACTATAAGTATGATAGATTACATAGATCTCATATTCTCCATCTGCTTTTACCAACAAACACATTTTTTGATGCACATTCAAATATTGTTTGTATAGCTTGACGACGTTTATCCAACGCCTTCTCATGAGTTACGTGCACTGACAGCTAATGTCAAAGAGTTGGATATCTATGTCATCTATGATAAGTATGTACTTGTAATATTTTAAATAAAAACTACACATTTCACTGCAGAAACATTTATTTTTAAAATTTTTTTTTCTAAAAGTTTTATGTTTATTTCCTGTTTCAAGTGTGTAAATTTAACTGGTTTTTGTGGCTTGAATAAAATTCTGGCCATAAATAAAATTGAAAAACAAACCAATGTTATGTTGTTATTTAGATCAGAGCATATTAATAGTCGGCTCGAAATGTATACAATATTTAAAGTTTGAATTGAAAAAAAAAAAATTATAAAAGATAAATTATAAAAGATATATATGTATATATATATCGGCCATTACACGCTACATTGGCCAAAATCTGACCTGGGGTATTCCGATTTAAATTATATTTTGCACGCAGAAACTTTAAGATTTGAGACTTAAAGATTGGGCGTTTTTATTTTTTCGAATTCACGTTTTTTAAATAAAACAGTTAGCGAAATTTAAATAGTCGCATATAAACTTGGTGGGTTATTTATTTAATATGGTAGTAAATTTTGAATATTTTTATATACAATTATTCATGGAATCGTAAGTTTACACAATATATGATATTATACTTATAAACTTTATTTAACGGTACTTTTTCTAGTAACATATCAAATTAGGAGCGAAGTTTAAATAGACGCAGCTCTTAACTTTTAATTACTTTGTAATTGGAGTTGGAGCAAAATTATAGTGTTTGGCATTTTTTTTTTTTTTGGCATATACAATTCTGGGGAGAAGAAAAAAATATTTTCTTTGAAATTCAACCACTAATGTGGAATTTGCAGCCAAAAACTGAATTTTACACATGTCTACAGACTAAAAAAATTGTTTCAAAATATTAACTTAACTAAGGAATGTCATACAAAATAAATAATTTCGAGCTTTTATCACACATATATGTCCAAAAAAATTGGCATTCAGATTATTCAATTTTATTATCAAAATTTATGCTTGGTTAAGAAAGTGCATCGTGTACTTCTTCCAATTTATGGTCAGTTTGGGCGACCTTCTGAGTCGGCTATTCGGAATCTTGTGACTAAATTTCGCACCAAATTCACATTATTTTACATTAAACCACCAACACGCTTACGTAGAATGCGTACAGTATCTGCCAGTGTTGTGGATGACCGTGAATTATCGATTAGGCGCCGTTCGCAGCAATTGGGCCTCTGTTACTCCACTACGTGGAAAATTGGATGTGGATGTAAAACCTGGCGTGGATGTAAAACCTTTAAAAATACAGCTGGTACAAAAATTTACGCCACACGACCTAAGTTGTATAAAGATCCACTTTTGTTATTGGAAAATTGTGTTCAGCGACGAAGCTCATTTCTGGTTTAATGGATATGTAAACAAGCAACATTGCCGTATTTTGTGTGAAGAGCAGCCAGAAGCATTGCAAGAACTGCCAATGCATCCCGAAAAATGCACTTTTTGGTGTGTATTATGGGACGGTGGCATCATTGGTCCGTACTTTTACAAAAAGACGACGAAGGCAGTAACGTTACTGTGAATGGCGAGCACTACCGTGCGATGATTACAAATTTTTTTTTGCCCAAAATGGATTTTTTTTTGCCACACAGCACGCGAAACAATGTCCCAATTGAGAGGCGAGTTCGGTGAACAGTGTATTTCACATTTGGGGCCGGTCAATTGGCCGCCTAGATCGTGAAATTTAACGCCTTTAGACTATTTTTTTAGGGGCTTAGTTAAGGCTCATGTCTATAGGGACAAGTCCGCAATGGTTGACGGACTGGAAGCCAATATCGTTAGATACCGGCCGATATGTTGGAGAGAATATGCCAAAATTGGACCCAGCGTATGAAACATTTGAGGCGTAGCCGCGTTTAACCTTTACATGAAATCATCTTTAAACATTGAATTATATAGATCGTTCTATCGAATTACATAAAGATTTCATACATTTCTCTAAATTATATGTGATTTTTTTATGAATCAAATCCGAAAGCTCTTAAAAAATCACCCTTTATAATAAAATATTTAAAAAAATGCTTCTTATTGGTTGCAATATTGGTAAAGACAGGCACGTAGCTAGGGGGGGGGGGCTTGGGGGCTAGAGCCCCCCCGAAATGATTTGACAAATTTAAAAACTTAATACAATTCGTTAGAAAGTAACAGTGTTATTGATAAATTTAATATGAAAATATTTATTTTTGACTTGGATCAAATAGGAAATAGTTTTATATGATTCGAATCTTAAAATTTCGTTAGAAAACATCGTCTGCAAATGGGCGGCTATCATTGTTTGAGTTGATTTTCGACAAAAAGCAATAAATAAAATCGTTTCATAAGAAATTTCGAAGTCTTTGGCTTAAAATATAATCAAAAAATTGTTTGAGACAATGCAAACTAAAAATTAAATATGTCTACACAGAGTTCAATTAAAATATTTGTTGATTCAGCAAAAGTTTAACTGAATTCGGTCGTGTTGATGCAATTGTTGTAACACCTAAATAATTTGAATCTATTTAATTAATATTATTTTCAAATACATATAGTTTTATTCACATCTATTAAAATTTTAATTGAATATTGTTTACTATTGGGAAAAATTACAAAATTTTAAAAAAATCACCAAAATTGTAAAAAAATAGCCAAAATTTAAAAAAATCGAGACCATTTAAAAAAATCGCGAAATTTAAAAAAAAAAATGCTAAAATTTAAAAAACAATCCTCAAAATTGCAGAATTTTAAAAAACTCCCAAAATAAACGCCAAAATTTGAAAAAAAAAATTTTAAAAAATCACCAAAATTAAAGAAACGCGAATTTTCAACTTTTAACGATTTTTTTTTTAATTTCGGCGACTTATTACAATTTTTGGATTTGTTTCAATGTTGTTATTTATTATACATTATAAAAAATGAATTTTTTTTTATACCAAATTCATTTTCAATTAAACATTTAATTGAAAGTAAGTTTGAAATCGAACAAAAGTTTAATTGACATTTTTTTGACAATGATTTTTTCTGTGTATTTTGACATAATCTTTTAAAATTTAGATACCAGTAAGACTCAAAATTAAGTTAACTCGTGCCGTAAAAGTCGTTACTTTACTTACAGTGCAATCTTTTTATTAAAATTTGGTTTGCTACGCACGCATCTGGTAACATAGCTTTCAGTATTTTTTTTACGATATATGTTACGATATCTCATATATTTTTTTAATTTTTTGAAACAAATTTAAGCCTCAAACTTTGATCGATATGCATAATGTGTTAACGTGATCCAATGTCAGGTATATTTTTAAATTTTCCAATTTTATATTTTTTCTTTATTGTTATTTCTTTCAGACTTGCTTGTAAAATTTACAATATTTTTAATACAGGACATGAAGTATAGCCCCCGATGTTAAAAAAGTCGGATATATGAAAAAGGGGAAAAAATAGTGAATATTTTGCTAAAATAATTCAAATAAGTGGCAGCCGGCGTCCACGACATAGTGTCTAAATGGTTTTCAAAATGTGTGTTTTCTTGAGCATTTTACAGCTGTCTTTAAATAAGTCTAAATTTCCGAAACTTTAACATATTTTCATACAAAGATGTGTTAAATTTCACCACCAATTTTATAAATAGATACGTATATTTCATATATTTTTGCTGCTTTATCACCTACCCGAATTTCATTAATTTCAAAGGGAACCCATCGGAAAAGCTTCCTTATAAGTGTCAGGCAAATTATATAGGATATTTGCTTTTAATTTGTTTTTTGGACGGTTATAAATCTTTAATACCCCGAGTTAAAACGTTTGCATAAAATAATACATTATTTTATATACACTTATAAGGTTTTGTCTGTCATTGCATTTAACCGGATATAATTATATAAAATCAATTTCGTAGAAAAAATGATGTCATATATAGTTGCGTATATTTGTATATTGCACTTAGAATACGCTAAAACTAATCCAATTAATAATTACGTTATATTAATTTATATACCTAGACATTGCAAAATAATATATATTTTGATATTATATCATATTTTAAAAAACACAATTTTATTTTAGATAAAATTGTATATTACCTCATGCAGAGTCACACTAGAAAATTTGTCAATTATATTTTGGATGTAAATGTGTATTACATCAATACAATACAATTAATTGCATCATTTTGTGTATAATTTTATACACAAAATTTGCCCCCCATTTATGTCTTTTGAATTGATTTCTTTCTGGTTCTTAACCCTAAAAAAAGAATTTGTTTCATTTGCAACATTATGATTTCTTAATTTAGTCTAAGATTTTTTTCAATCTAAAACTCTAAATTTAGTTTCAGCGTTTTTCCGTGTTTGTTATTCAATGGTGTAAGTTAATAAATTCCACAAAATCTACATTTTCATTATATTATTTTTTATTTTTGAATATAATAAAATTTCCAAATGCTATGGAATTTGTTACAAATTATAAAGTTGTTAACCTTTTGCAAGTGGCTAAAGTCTAAAAGGATTAATAGATATTTCGGATTTTCATGATGTTTTAAAATCAAAAACCGGTTACAACTATAGCTTATTTTGTATATATCAGTATCAGTTCAGATATACATTTATACCGCTATATAAAATCGTATGAAATTGTATCGCGTCTTTATTCGGATGTTATTTAATTATTATGCCCATGTCTCGGATAAAACTGTATTAAGACTCATATTAAATTTCCTATGATTATATAAAGCATCATATTAATTTTAATCGAGTTATTAGAAGTTAAAACTTTTTTACTTTTTTTACATTTATCAAGTTTTAGCTACCCTAGACGTATATTAGCACATAAAAACATAAAGTAACGCAATTTTATTTTTCGCGGTTTTCAAAAAGTTTTCCGCATAATCCTTTTTTTATTTAATTAAACTAAAAATTAATATTTAGCTAAAAATTTAACGTAATTAGACAATAACGTTGCATATCCAACTTAAAGTTTACAAACGTTTTTGACGTGTTTCGCGGATTATGATCGAACAGATTAAAGCGTTGTTTCGCTATATAGACATCAAAATTCGCAAAATAATGAACACAATAAGTAAAAAATGAAAAAATGCATTTTAAGGAAATGCACTTTATGCTGGAGGTTTTTGTTGCAAAAGGACCTGAGAAAGTGATTTCTATTATTAATACATGATTGCCCATTACGTGTAGGTAAAAATTTAGCAACCAAAAAAAAAAAAAAAAAGCTACTCTAGTGTGCAAAAAATAAAAATATATTATCAAAATAAAAATCGAAAAGCCCCCCCCGAAGCAAATTCCTAGCTACGTGCCTGGGTAAAGACAATATTGGCAAAGAATTTTGCGGGTGGTACTGGCAAAACACATGCTTAGCAAACAAAATAGTGTTTTCATAGTACAATATTAAGTTATGCCTTTGGTAATTTTTAACAGGGCAATTTTACAAAAATAGCAGTGGTGTGCCAATACTTTGTTTTTTCTGGTACGGTTGGCAATTTGCACCAGGGTAGCTATAAATCTAGCCTTAGAAATATTTTATACTTTTAAATCAGAAAATATTGATTTTAAATACTTTCCGATCAAAGTGTAAACATATTTGTTAAACAAAGTTTAGTTTTTTTTCGGTTTATTTATTTTTTTCTATTTTTTATTACTGGTTATATTTTTGATTATGTGTATGGAAAAGTTTGTATTTATATTTGCAATATTTTATTTTAGATGATTATACTTTTTTTGTGGTAAAATGTTAAAAAATGCTAAATTTTTTTAAAAAAAAAAAAGAAAAGAACCATAAACAAAGTTTGCTGAAACTGGCAGTAAATTTAAGTTTTTTATATAAAGTTTTGTGTAAAATTTAAAAAAATGTTAGCTTCAAAATGCAAAAATATTTACTATGAAAACTACGAGTATTTCAGTGATACATTGAATTGCAAAAAGGCATTTAACATTAAACTAAATAAAATTATGGTTTTATTTTAACATTTAAAAAAAGAGCAACTTTAAAGTGCAACAGTGCAACACATGAAATCCAAACTACTTCTCGTGTGCGGTTTTTCGAAGTACTTATCGAAACTAACAAAACCACATTTGGGTATTGCTAGTTTAGGTGCTATTCGGATTTTATGGCCTAATGAATATTTTGGCTAAAACTTAATTATTCCGAAGAACATGCTATTTTTCTCACTGCTGTATTTTGTATTTTTCTCACTGGAATTACGTTTTCCTGTTTCCGGCACATTTGTAGCGATAGCCTAGGAGAAAAAAATGTAAAATAAACTAACCCGAAAAAACTGTATCTAGTGCCTCCAAATTACTAAAATGTTGCAGAAATTTAATTTTTTAAGCTTTTTTCGTTATTTTTGGCCCATAGCTTACAAACTGTGGGAAATTCAGTAATGTAATATTCAGAAAATATATTCCTTATAATATAATTAAGAATTCTTCAGAACATTTTAACACTGGAAAATGCTTTTTTCTGCTTTCGAGATTTTAGTTTATCAACTATGTGCAATTTTTTTCCATAGATGGCGTTGTTGCACGTGCATATAATGCTCGAACTAGCCCTAGCAATTAACAGAAATGTCATGTAGGCGCATTAAATTCTTCAATATGGAAAATAACAAGTGCCCAAAAATAAATGAATTTTGCTACATTTCAATAAGGTGGTGAAGATTGCACGCCGAATACAGTGTGCAGTAATTGATATAGCAGTATTTTGAAAAGGTTTCACCAACTAAGAGGACACTTTCATTTTGCTAAGCCGGAAATCTGGGAAAAGGAGGCAAACGGCCATGAAGAAACCAGGTGCTATGTTTGTATTAATTATGCTGTTGGAAGAAGTAAGAGGAAGTTGAAGACAAAAGCAGATGCTGCAACTTTTACTGCGTCACTTCCAGTGCCACGCTCTGACGGGGTCGAATCAATTAAACCGAAAATCCGAGCCTGACTCGATGTCCGCTTGGGCACTCGAAAGTGTTTTCTCCTTGCCATCCAATTTGATAGATCCCGATTATGCGCCCAATGTAGCAAATGATGAACCAAAACAGCTAACACAAAACGAAATAGATTACATTGTGGCTAAGTTGGGATTATCTCGACGGAATTCAGAATTTTTTACCTCATTTTGAAAGCGCAGAAAAATCACACAGATGAACTTTAGCGCCACGGCATACCGGAAACGCCAAACCGAATTTCAGCATTTTATACCGTTGACGATAAAAATACGTTCACTTACTGCATTGGCATCAAAGGTTTAGTGAATACATTGGGAATGGAATTTAACGCTGGCGACTGGTGATTTTTCATTGATTGCTCAGTTTGAAGGTTGTGTTGTGGTTCAAAACAAGCAAAAAACCGTCAATTCCATTAGCATTGGCAAAAATATGAACGCCCAAAATGAAACTGTCGGAATATTATCAAAGTGCTCAGTAAATATACAACTACATAAGTTTCAAGGTAGTTTTACAAATTTCTTGTAAAATATATGAAATTGTTTAGAAATTTATTACTATAATTTTCTATTTTACAAAAATTTGTAAATATTTTACTAGAACTTTGTAAAACTAACTTCAAACTTATGTAGTTGTATAATTACTGAGCACTTTGATAATATTCCACTAGTTTTTTTCTGCGTGAAGGAATCTTATAAAACTCAGATGATGATGACCATTCAGATCATGGACCTGAACCACAAACAAAAACCAAGAGCATCAACTGCATAGGCTTCAAAGCTTCAATGGATATTGATTAATTCATGTTTTTTGCTACTCATAGAAATAACCCTGTAAAAATATTAAAAAAAAGCTACTAAAAATAACTTAAAAATGTACTTGCAGAAAAAACTGCTAAAATTATCAGATTTTTTTTACAGCAAAAATAAATCTGTTGAATTAACATATATTTGGTTATATTTGAGCTAAATTTTAGTTAATTGAAAACAACAAAATAATCTGCTAAAATCAGCAAAAACATTTACTAAATATTAGTAGACAAAAAAAAAATCATTGAAAATGTGAAATTTTTTTTTAGTTTTTTTTTAACGCAAATAAAAGTTTGCTCTTATTAAATCACTAATCTAACTTTTTAGCAAAGATTGTTGTAGATTTTAGCAATACAACTTTTAATTGCATTCTTTAAAGTTTAAGGTAAATATAGAAAAAAAAACAATGTTTAATAGTAAAAGTTTTTGCTAATTTTACAGAGTAAAATGCTCTTTTCAATTAACTAAAATTCACATCGAATATATCTAAAATTTAAAATTTAATAATTTAACTATGAATCGACTTACAAACGAATAACGCTTGAAGATTATGCATCGTGCACTTCTTCCAATATATGGTCAGTTGGGGAGACCTTCTGAGGCGGCTATTCGGAATCTTGAGACTAAATTTCGCACTAAATTTACATTATTGGACATTAAACCATCAACAGAGGAAAATATCGCAGCTGTATCCGCAAGTGTTGTTGATGACCGTGTATTATCGGTTCGGCACCATTCGCAGCAGTTGGGCCTCTGTTACTCCACTACGTGGAAAATTTTGCGGAAGGATTTGGGTGTGAAACCTTTTAAAATACAGCTGGTACAAGAATTGAAGCCACACGACCTACCACAACGGCTAACTGTTGGTGAATGGCCGCTGGAAAAGTTGGATGAAGATCCACTTTCTTATCGCAAAATTGTGTTCAGCGACGAAGCTCATTTCTGGTTGAATAGATACGTAAACAAGCTAAATTGAGGTATTTGGTGTAAAGAGCAGCCAGCAGGATTGCAAGAACTGCCAATACATCCCGAAAAATGCACTGTTTGGTGTGGATTATGGGCCGGTGGCATCATTGGACCGAACTTTTTCAAAGACGACGAAGGCAGGAACGTTACTGTAAATGGCGAGCGCTACCATGCGATTATTACAAATTTTTATTGCCCAAAATGGAAGAGCTGGACTTGTGTGACAAGTGGTTTCAATAAGACAGTGCCACATGCCACACAGCACGTGAAACAATGGCCCAATTTAGAGGCAACGGTTGACGCACTGGAAGCCAATATTGAAGAATTTATTCGGGAGATAACGGCCGATATGTTGGAGAGAGTATGCCAAAATTGGACCCAGCATAGCAGCGGTCAACATTTATATGAAATCTTCTTTAAAAATTGAATTATATAGATCGTTCTATCGATTCAAATAAAGATTTTATACATTTCTCCAAATTGTATGTGTTTTGTTTTTAAATCAAATCCGAAAGCTCTTAAAAAATCACCCTTTATATTTAATATGGTATTCAATCGGTTAACCGTTACTCGATTAATCGATGCATTTTAATCAAACAATTGTTCGAGTAAATGTAAATGACCAATTTCAATTAACGAGTAACTCGAACAATTTTGGTCGTTTAATCCAGTTATTCAAGTAAATCAAAATATGTCTCGTATTTTTTAAAACATTTTCGAAAACCTGAAAAATCTAAAATACATATTTTGAGGCTCAATATGAACCTAGAATTTATAAAATATTAAGCAATGAGTCAGTTACGCTTTCAATTTGAATATTATAAAGGTTCCGCCAAATAACTTTTTTTTTCGAACTCCTGAACCAATTTGACTTTGTATGGCGTCATACCAAGGTCTTTATACAAAATTCGTCTCAATGATGTCTCCGAAATGTTCAATTGTTGAGAACGACGGTGAATTGATGTTGATGGCGCTTCACGCACACTTTCTGCCACAGCAGCAATATTCTCGGGTGTACGCACTGTTTTTGGCTTTTCACGCTTTGGTTTATCGATGAGGATGCCAGTTTCTTTCACTTTTTTCACAAGATAACGAACATACGGACCATATTCGTTCAGTGGAAGGATAAAACTAATTATCTGTCTAATCAGAAATGAGCTACGTGTTACCATTCACGAAATAAGCACTAGTTGAAAAAAAAAACGTTAGATGGCGGCCCTTTATTATTAGAAAACTACTTCACAGTTGTCTTTGGGTAAAAAAGTTTCGGCACGGAGACCAATGCCTAAAGTATCAATTTTTTAGCAATTTCTAAAGATATTTAAAAAATATTCTTAAACAATTACAGACATTTTTTACAGTTTTATTAGTTTTTTGTTTTTATTTAAATCCAGATTATTTTAATGTTATTTTTAATTTATAACGAGCTTCCAACCTCCGTATATTTACGAAACTAAAACAAATATTAGCTAGGGTGATACTAGTATTTCGATCTGGCTAAAGATCTAATCAGAACCCGACGTTTAAGAAAATCTAGAGCATCCATAATAGGCAGAAAAGAGCCTCCATAATTTGCGAAAAAAAACATATTAATAAGCAATTTTGCTGCATTCTTGTCTTCTTAGAAATCAAACACGTGGCTAGCGTCTTTTCCTAACAAGCATCATGACGTTACTAAACTTTGAAGACCAAAAATGTTCTATTTATATAAAAAAAAAATTAGTTTTTACTCTGGCTCAATTTTTTTATTTTTTACAGTTTGTTAGTTTGTTTTTTTTTGTTATACAATAAATTTCTTTTTAAAAACCTAAGTTTAAAATTGGGTCGATGAGAAACAAAACGAAATCATTAGATATTTATTTTAACTTATCATAGTTTCAGCTAAATCGGAACTCTAACTTTATATTCTTGTTAGCCTATATTAGACGTACTAAATTAGAATTTCCATCATATTATATTCATGCATGCATGTGTCTTTTATACTTACCACAAAAAGAATGGCAGCCAACAGAGTATGAATGTACCCATAATTATACCTAATGTTCTTGCAGCCTTGTGTTCTCGTTTCATTTTAATTAAATGTTTATCTTTCGTTGGTGTATGATCTTGTTCTACCTCATGTAATGTTAAAGTTTTCGAAGAACCCGAACCACTTAAAGCTTCACCTGTTTCATATAAAGATAAAGTTTTAAAAAAATAAAAACAAAATTTATTATAAATATTTATGTATAAAATCTAATTAAAAAAAAAATGCTCTAGTAATTAGTTTTCCTATTCATACTAGGCGTATACTTAATATTAATAGCATATATTACTTATACGCATATGCGGCTGAAAAACTTTTAGCTATTATTAGTTTTTTATGCATGTTTGTGTTTTGTTTAACACTTTTTTGCTGTTGTTCTTGTTATTTTTTTATTAATGCTAAAGCATTAACTTTTGTTTAACTAGTACTACTCTAGATGTTGTTGTACATATTAGTAACTAGTAGTATTTTACACCTTATCTAAATGCCCATAAACATGCTAAGCAAGTACACCTGTAAGCTATCAAACAATATATAGTGTATTAGCTACCAACATATGTACATTTAGCTAGAAAAACTTTTTCTTTTGAATTGTTATCTTTATTGTTTAATACCATATTCAAGGAACTATTTTAGGAAATAATGTTAAGGAAGATACTCGTAATATAGAAAAATAATGTATTTGTTAAACATGATATACGGTATATAAATAGTATGTATTCCAAATGTTTATCTGACGGTTTTTTTTTTAGTCTTTAAAAAATTATTTAAAGGCAAAATATTATTTGAAAGCGTTTTGTATTTTTTAGTTAAAAAATATTTTTTGTCTTTAAAATTTATGAAATTATGAAAATCCTTACAAAGTTCTCATATTAACATGTATTTTTTATACATTACATTTTTTCATTATAAAATTGACATAAAATGACTTAAATTGCAGCCTGGTTCCTTCCAAAAAATTTCGATTGGATTTCAGTCGATTTTGGAATGAATGTATTTGGATTACAATGAAAGTTAGCAGATTGAATTTCAACGATCCTATTATATATGTGCTGTATTAAGTTCTTCAAAATTCCGTGTAGTTCGCGTTGTATAGCGAACGTAATGCTTAAACTGCTATAAAAATTTAGATTTTACACGTGCTAAAACTCCATTGAAAACGCCGAAATACATTTCACTGTGCCTCAGTGAATTTTACAGTAAAAATTTACAATTTACTAATATATTTTACAATTACAATTGATGTTTTCTTAATGTTTGATTTTCCCAAACATTTTTCTCATTTACATTTACTATAAAAATTTAACTTTGATATTAGTTGAACAACAGTCTTTCCGTCTGATATTACTGTGAGATTTGCCGAAATTAATCTTGAAATGGTGTAGGGTGATGAATGTAACCAGAGCTACAATGTCACTTTTTAGGTAAAGGGTCCACCAAATAACTTTTTTTTTGAACTCCTGAACCAATTGGATTTTGTATGGCGTCATACCAAGGTCTTTATGCAAAATTCGTCTCAATGATGTCTCCGAAATGTTCAATTGTTGAGAACGAAGGTGAATTGATGTTGATGGCGCTTCACGCACACTTTCTGCCACAGCAGCAATATTCTCGGGTGTACGCACTGTTTTTGGCTTCTCACGCTTTGGTTTATCGATGAGGATGCCAGTTTCTTTCACTTTTTTTCATAAGACAAAGAACATACGGACCATATTCGTTCAGCGGAAGGATAAAACTAATTATCTGTCAAATCAGACATGAGCTAAGTTTTACCATTCACGAACTAAGCACTAGTTGAAAAAACAAATGTTAGATGGCGGACCCTTTATACAACTATACTACAACCAAAAACAAGTTGTTTTTGTGTTTTTTAAACCAACAATTTTATATCGTTACCAATAAATGATAAAGACATTTTCTGTTACATTAGTATCAACTAATGATAATTGAATTTCAATGGTAATGAAAACCTCCCAGGTATGTTAATTTTTCTTACTTTTACTAAAACTAAATAAACATAAAAACAGTATTTGTATTTTTTTTTTTTTTACTTACTTCCGGTTCCTGCTACCGCTGAGTGTCGATGCATTAACATTGCATTACCATGACGCATCATCATTTGCTTCTCTTGACGATTAGCCTCACGAAATATTGCCAAATAGGTGAAAATCATAATGGTGCAGGGTATCCAAAATGATATTGAACTGGAGATGACACAATACGGTTTATTTACAATGAACTCACAACGGTCCGGATGTAATTTCACAAAATTCTGATGATCATCGGTGGTATACCAACCAATAAAGATGGGCAGGAAGGAAAGTAGAGCTGGCGAAATCCATGTATTGAGTATCATAATGCCAACAACGCGTTTTGTCATGCTAATCGGATACTTTAAGGGCTTAACAATGGCATAGTATCTACAAGGAGAGACAGAAAAAAGGAAGATGAAAAAAAGAGGTGGATTTTTTAATTCACAGTTATAACACACAGAAGCAAGTGAATGAACAACCCAAGCGAAGTAACAATTTTGTTTGTGGGTGTGTATGTGTGCGTGTATTTGAGAGGGTGTTGCAAACATTGTAAAATGCAAATGTATGAGAGGATATTGCTGTAGTTGGGAGTGTGTGTTGATTTAAGTCTATAGTTCCTATGTATTATTGCAGGTTTTGCAGGTTACACACACACCCAGTTACCTTTTGAGAAATGTACTTCTTATGTGGTATTATGATGGCCCATTTGTTGGTAAATGTTGAGTAACCATTTCATTTCAATTCTTGCAAAAACCAACCATCTAGTGAGACTGTAGTATTTACAGGATTTTTTTTTTTGCATTTTAGGACTTTATATTGATATTGATGCCTGCCTATGAGAATGCATTTAATGTATTTGCATTTATTTTTCCTGCTATATTTCATGTATACCTCTATATTTGATGATTCTTTATGTTCTTCTACTCTATAGTTTTTACCTTTAATATTGACATTTGTTAAGTTTAATATTGACATTGAAGTTTTTAGTTTTTCCTACTGTTTCAATTGCAATTTCCCCAACGTTTCTCTCTGCTTTAGTTTTATCCCATAGAATTTTCGTTGCATTTTTGCAGCATAAAATTGTGTATGTTTTATTTTCATACATTATTTACAGAGATTTTCAGATTTTCATAGTGATTTTTCATTTTATATGAATTTTATAAGGAAAAGGAAAAAAAAAATAAAACGTACGTAACAATCTGCTATGGAAATGCTTGCAGGTAAACCTGCTAATAATGGCGATGAGTAGGAGTAGGTGAAAAGTAAACTAGTAATGGCTGTCAGTTTAAAATTGTTTGCAATTTTCTTCTCACACAAAAAAGAAATAGTGTACGTATGAAAGAAATATTGTATTTTCAATGAGGTTAAGTGGAAACACTTAAAAGAAGCATACATTTGCATTGGAATATTGTTTTTATAAACTGAATTTTGTTGAAACAGTGAGTAAGTGAATACATATGCTGCTGTATACAATGTTGTTGTTTTTGAAATATGTTACAATTTCATATATTTTTGGTTTCAATTTTTGGTTAAATGGAATCTCAAAGATTTATTTAATTTACCATAATTAAACAAACTAAAAATATAGATACACAGAGAAAATAGATTAATTGTGACACTATTAGCATGCAGTTCAAAGTAGCTCTGAGAACTTATACTGGACATATCCTGTAAGTATCGCGTGAGCATCATTTGAGGACCTTTGAGTTTCTTTAAGGTAAAGCAAATATTATTGGAGGTCCTATAAGTATCCTGTGAACATCCTTCTACTTTCCTGTAAACATTCTTCTAAGATCCTGCAAGTATCCCGTAAACATCATTCGAATTTCTTAGATTTTCCTGAGATTTTCCATTGAGCTTCGGAAAATATCCTGTGAACATTCTTTGTGATTATGCTGTAAACTATCTTTTAGGTCCTGGAAACATAACTTAAGGTTCTAGGATAACCTGTAAATATTATTTAAGATCTTGCGAGTATCCTTAACTGTCCTGTAAATATCCCTAAAGTCCTGTTGGTCCAGAAACGTATTGTTCACATGAAAGGTGGCCACATTCACATATTTAAATAAAGAAGAGTGCCGTACCAGGTATCATCCATAGGAGGTCCTGAGGACAATCGTTAAGTATCATTAAGAAACTTAACGGACACTTTAATTCGTTTCTAACAGGAAGTGTGTGTCGTTCCAGGTTACACACTTTAAAGGTCTTAGAACAGTCAAAAAAGGGAAGTAAGCTGCTTTTTAAAAAAAGTAAAAAATTGCGAATTATGGACGGGACAACCCTGAGTTAGATTAAGATTCATAAAAAAGTTTCTTCAATATTTTAAAAATTTTCGAAAAAAATGTAGGTCGCTACCAGACATTGAAAATTTTCCCGATGTTTAAAAAGGACATATTTTTATAAAAATAGTATTTTTTTGAAAAAATTAATATTAATTTTTTTTTTTTAATTGTATTTAACACCAAATACTCAGTTTTTATAAAATCGTTAAGCCTTAACCACACTAGGCCTAAAAATTTCTAAAATTTTGCATTATCTTCAAGGCTACAATTATGAATACAAAGCTAAATAAATTTTGAATCACTTGATTCGAATTAAAAAAAATATACTACTGAAGGCATCTGTCAATTCACTTAGCGTATGGAGCGGATATGGAGGATAGACAATCTTTTTGATAAAAATAAATTTGTTAAATATATTTTTGGTTGAAGAAACTTATTTTACATTGTAAATTGTTTAATGAAGTTAAAATTATTTAGTTCCGAAACATTAAATATTTGACGCATCGTTAACATATATTAACCGGAGGTCAAAATTGTCCCAACATATAAAATTGATGTTTATAAGGTAATAAATCATTAGCACTAAAAATAATAACCCTTATTGAATGAAGCCCGAAAAAGTCCCGACAAAAAAAAATCAAAAACTGGTTTTGTACATGAGGTGATTTGTATGAGGAGAAACTTTTGGTAAGTAGTTATTATGATTCAAACAGAGAAAAAACTGATATTTCAAAAATTTCTGTTTTTTGCCTCAGGTTTATAAATAAATATTGTTCCTTTTTAAATTTTTTTAAATTTGGAAATACTCAGTCCATCAAATTTATTTTATTTGACATATTTGACCTACGGATAGCGTGGGTTAACGTTGCGCCAACTATTCAATGATATGGAACTGAGTAATTTCAATGAAATAATATAATTTTCAATATAAAATTAGCTTCTTTCAACAAAAATATATTTAAAAAAAATTTTTTTTTTCCAAAAATATTGACTTTCCATAAAATCTGCCAAAATTAACACGGGCCACATGCTAAGTGAATTGCAGTCTGAAATCCAAATTACTTTTTTTTAATTCGCAAGATGTTTTTTAAGAAAAATGCCCCAAATTTTTTTTATATATTTACACTCTTTAAATTTTTTTTTTTTTGGGCCTTATAAAATCTAAATATATTTCTCCTGAGTTTCTGTGGTTAAATATAATACAATCAAAATTATTCTTAATTTTTTTTTAAGTATTTTAAAAAATGATTTTTATAAAAATATGTGCTTTTTGAAAATCTGAAAAGTCGACCCCTTTTATTTTCGAGTTTTTTGAAAATATTGGAGTATTTTTTTCATGATTTTTAATCTATCCCAGGGTTGTCCCGTGTAAAATTCGACGTTTTATTTTTTAAGAAGCAGGGTTCTCTCCGATCTTAATGAAATTTTGTATATTTGATAAAAAGGAAACAAATAAAGGATACGGATATTTTTTAGCCGCTCAATATTATGTTCAGTTGTTAAGAAGTAGATTAAAAAATTACCACAAATTTCGTTTTGGGGCTTATTTTTAAATGTTTTTGAGACATTTTAGACACATTAACTGGTGGACGAAGAATGTTCTAGAACTTTCAAATATTTGTGTTAAAAAAAGAAATATGTTTTAAGTGATATTGAAACTAGCGTTTCGTTAAAAAATTAATATATATTAATATATTAATTCCTACACATGCATAAAACATACTTATACACTATGCATAAAAATACCAATAAATGTAAAGATACCAAAAACTTTCGTAAAATAAACAAATATTTGTTAATTTTACGAAAGTTTTTGTTGTTTTGACATTATTTTCGTATTTTTACCATGAATTATTATGAGTGTTTTAAATTAAATCGATATGAGCTTTTTCCGACATTCGTAATTGTTCGAATTTTATGCGAATTTTTCCAAAGAGCTTTTAAAGCTGTATTTATTTTAAATGTTTTAAATACAGGTCACCCTAATACACGACACATGCAGTATTGGCATCAACATTTTTGTTTACTCGATTACATCAAAATTGCGTTCAAAGAGAATCTGAATTTCATTAGTTTCAAACATGAAATGTTGGTAATTTCTGACTAGGTAGCATTGAGAAAACACTTTTTGCCAACGTTTTTATTATGGGGAAACATATGACTTTGGATATATCACAGAACTAGCCTAGAACATGTCAGTTTCTGTGGTTTTGTAGGAGAGATCAAAGACATGTCACAAACACGTTTCCTTCACCTATGACAGCGCTGTTTTATGGTTCCCTTTGCAATAAATAGGCCGGTATTGTGGCATTTCATATAGATTTTCCGTAGTGACAATAGATGGCTCTTTCAAAATGTGAATTCGTTATCGTAATAAAGCAGAGTCTACAGTGTTTTAAGCCTGCAGTTGAATTTTTGAATTACATTTTCATAAAGTGATGATTAAATTCTAGAACACATGTTATAACTTCTATAGATAAGTGAATTTGAAAGGTTATTTTATACAGTAGATACTGTCAATTACGATGTTCGAAAATATTTTGTAGGAAACAAATTTAAATTAAGAGTAAACTTGCTTTCCAGTAGATGATATCTTCAAATAAGCTAAATATACTGCGACCGTCAATGTCCCTTATAAATAGTTTCAACTGTAAATGCATTAAGTGTATTAGTGTGCGTGAATGAGAATGCTCATTTACGTATGTGTGTTAGGGTTCTTCAAAAATAAAGAAATTTAAATTTTTTGCAAGTCGTTGGTCATTTTGATTACAATATTTCTTTAATGATCTTTATAAACAAACATTTGCTTAATATTAATGAAAATCAACATTAGTATTACGAAACTTGCATTAATTTAATTTTTTTTTATATAAAATTAAATTTTTCATAAAAAATTAAATTTGATTATCGCATTCCAGCTGAAAATTGGATTTTATATGAACATATCGCTCATTTACTTCAAGAACGTCACAACTCAAAAAACATGTTTTTTGAGTTAATGACGCAGAATTATTCGTTATATTACGTATCATTATGTGTTAAAAAGTCGTATTTGTATCTTGTATACTCACCTCTTGAGAGAAATTATGTCGTTATTTTTATCTTCAAGGTGGGAGTAAATTGAAAACTTTAAACTCGTTTTCTTTAAAATCAAAATTTTTGAGTTATTATGTATTGAAGTAAATGAGCGATAAGTGTTAATATATGAGCCTACATATGAGCATACATGGATACATCTGATTATATATGACCACAATGTACTTGTTAAATTCTTAAATATTTATTTACTCACAAACTCCGAATCGAAATAAAAAGGATCATATATGAGGCCACATATAGCCATATACATTACTATATATGTTTAGATAGATATGCTCCTATATAATCATAAATGTTTCTCCTGACATTAGATAAATTTAATTCTAATGAATAATTTAATTTTGTATATAAAAATAAGTAATTAAAAGCAATTATTATAAAAATTAACCTATGCCATCTAAGTAAATGTACATAATTCAAATATAAATTACTGCTAAGTAGGCGAATGCATGTCAATAAGATCTAATATTATAAGCAATACTGTAAATAATCAAAAGTGAAAAAAATCACAATGAAAGTTGTTGGAAAAAAGAGTTTAAAAAATGTGTATGGCATGCTTGGACGGTATCCTAAACAAAAAGTGTTCTATAATTTCCTTAAGGAACAAATACCACGTGGCACAATATATTCCATATTCAAACAGTGGCATCAACCGGGATTAAAAAGAAAGGAAGTACAAAAATATTTTATATCTACCAATGGTAGAGCTTGCATATAACGAACAAGTTTCAAAATTATTTTTGATCAATGGTGTTAATCTTTAACTTCGAGCTCATATATTACTTCTCTCTTAGTGGGAAAACTAGTCTATATGAATGTTTGATGTTTTGCATGGGATTGTCACTTCCTTTAAAAGGTGTTCTGATGATGGGAACCTAGAAAACTTCCGAAATAGATCTATCAACATTAGGGTGGGGCGATTTGAACATCTTAATGGGCGCTTCGCGTTTCTGATTCTTGGGATTGTACAGAGCAAAAAACTCCACTAGACCATACGTCTACGGTGAAAATCGAGCTTCCAGATTTTGACTTTTTAACCGTATGTTGTGAAAGTAACAATGTGAGGGATGGACATATCTCAGGAAGTAGGAGGAGCTTATCCAAGATTATGATATCAATCTCTTCTTTGGAAGATTCTCTAGCAGATTAATGCATCAATCGTATTTGTGGGTGGGGTTTAAGGGGGGAAAAATCTTAATGGGCGAAGATCCCATTAAGATTTTTTTCCTTCCATACTAATCGCCCCACCCTAATCAAGATATTCCTGAAAGTGGTCAATTAATAAATTTGAAAACAAAAGCTCTATAGATTATTTTTTAGGACAATATCCTAATAAAAAAATATAGGGTATGTCCTCGAACTTGAATAATTTTCATTGAAGTTTTTTTAATTACCAGAGTTTTAAAATTGTCCATGTACTAAATTGGCATAGGTTATATTGCTTTTCGTTAATATTAAGAAAATTTTCGTTGAAAAAAATTTCATTAATTTAATGAAAAGCTTTCGCTTTGTAAAAAAAATATTATAAATTAACTTTATCTTCCATACCATTTGAGAACGTTCAAAAACGGCAATTTTTTGACCTCAAGATATTTGATTTTGTTTACACTTTGCATACGTACACTCAAAAGTTAGTAAAACAAATTTTCAATCGCACTTTACTACTTTGGTACTAATTCTTAGTACAGTTTTTTATTTTAACGACATTTTTTGCTATTCTCATTTTACAAATTACTGAATTTTGTACTAATTTTGGTTGGTGTTTTTAGCAAAATATTTTACTAGTTTTTGAAAACCAGTTACTAAATTGAGCACAAATTTAGCAAATAAAAAAAAAAATTATATATATTTTAAACAAAAAAAATGTTTTATTACAGAGTCAAAATTAATATAATGTTCATCCATTAGGAAAAAAGTGTAAAGGATTGAAAAACAAAGTCGTTTTATTTTACTTGTTTAATTTTTATTCTGTGAAGTTCTATTTTATGCAATAAAATTTAGCGAATTTATTGCTAATTTTAGCAAATTAATTTTATATTGCAATTTACTGAAATTTTAATAAATTTAAATTTTTTCTACAGTTCAGCAGACAGACATGTGTTGCTAAATTTAGCAAAATATCCAGCAAGGCTCAAAATAGTTAAATTTCTTGTAATAACACCAAATTTTGCAGTAGCTATTACGAAATTTTTTGTTTTTAGTGTATACTCTAAGACAGCGGCTCACAAATGGAGTTCGGCGGATCCCCAGGCGTCCGTAGGTGTATTCCTGTGGTCCGCAAGGACTTCCGACAAAATGAATGTTTAAAACTAATATTAAAAAATTTCCCAATATTGTTTACAATTTCTTTAATATAAGGTGGCGCAAAAGTAATCCTCCTATCAGAAAATGCTATACATAATAAATACATAATAAAAAAAAAAACATCGGAAGGTTATTTTTGCGCCACCTTATATTTCAAATAATTAAGGAATTGTATTGAATAATTGAATAATTGTGACTTTCAGTCTTTCAAATAGTCTGAGGATAGTCACATGCAGTAACAGTCTAAAATCGTATTTCTAAAAATTAAAATTAAAAATTAAAAAAGTGGAGCTGAAACTAAAATTTGGTGTTCATATTCGTGATATAAACACCAAAAGACGCATCTCCGATGCGTTTTTTGGTGTTTAACAGTGTAGATAGATTATAGTGGCACTATGCACCGCGACCAGATATTGGTATTTTGTGCTGTGCTTAACAGTGTAATTTTTAGTTGTATAAATAAAAAAAAATCATTACAGCGCTAAACTTTAAATAGCATTATCTTCTGAAATGTATTAACTATTTTCATAATTAAAAAAGCGTCTGAAAGATATAGTTATTTACAAGTTTGTTATAATTTTTATTAAAAATAAAAATTATGTTTTTATCGACCTTTAATTGTGCAATTAAAATGAAAATTATTCAAGTTCGAGGCCATACTCTATATTTCATTATTAGGATATTGTCCCAACAAATAATCTATAGAGTCTTTGGTTTCAAATTTATTAATTGACCACTTTCAGGAATATGTGAAATATCTATTTCGGGAATTTTCTAGGTTCCCATCATCAGAACACAAACATCAATCATTCGTATAAACTAGTTTACTAACTACATGAGAACTAATATATGAGCTCGAAGTTAAAGATTATCACCATTGATCAAAAAATAAATTGAAAACTTGTTTGCAAGGTCCACCTTTGGTGGATATTCAATACACGTCTTTTTTTTTGTTTTGGTTTGTCTATGAACAAAACAGGGGGAGTAAACTAGACTGTACTTTGTCTTTTATACAAGGTTGATATAATTTTTATTAAAAATAAAAATTATGTTTTTTTTTTGACGGAAATATATCTATCAACACATTCCTGAAAGGGTCAAATAATAAATTTGAAAACAAAAAAACTCTATAGCTTATTTGTTAGGACAATATCCTAATAAAGAAATATAGGGTATGGCCTCGAACTTGAATAATTTTCATTTTCATTATTTACGACTTGAAATACAATATTACCGTTTATTTTTCAAGAATACATTTTAAATGCACGTTGCATTTGAAAGACGCATTTTTTTTTTTGAAAAAAAAAAAATCATTAAAAATAGTTAGCATTCTGGTCCCAAAAAAGCCGAAGTCACAGTTTAATCGAAAAATTATACATATTTCATAGATAACAACGTCTAAAAAATCTAAGGAGGCTGGAGGGGTGGAAAAGTACATTCAAAGATTGCATTTCCAATATGAACGCATTTTCGCAAAAAGCTCTTTTTTAATCGTAAAGTATGCTTTTGTATGCTTTTTAAATCTTTGAAATAGTCCATCTACTTTAGGAAATATGGCTTTTCAAAATTTACTACTTTTAGAATTTTTCTGATTTTATTAAAATTAATAAACTGCAATTAAAAGGCGAGTTTACAAAATTTTTAGAAACTGAAAACGCTCGTGACTAATAGATATCCTAGAGAGCTCGTGTACAAAACATAAAGGAATTTAAATGAACCCCTGTCAAATTTTAGCATATCTATCATAAAAATGATCTGACCATTTATTATATATATATTTCGGACATGCTGATTTCAATGGTGTACTTAACTTTTTGATTAATGTTGAAGATTACGCGAAAAATGGTTTTAAATTTTGCGGTGTTGCATTTTGTATTTAAAACTTTTCGTAAGCAATCGTTGTGTTTTTTTTTTATGGAATTTAAAACAAGACCTCTGTTCATAATTATGGCCCATATTTAATGTTGATTTTTTTATTTCTTTGAACACCCTAATTTAGTATATATGAATGTTGTACAAATACCATTTGTTTGTTTGGATTAGTTAAAGCACATAAGTATAATTACCTATCGACTGATATACAGCATAAATGCAATATGCTTGCTGTTGAAAAGTATACATCCAAGCTATTCCACAAATCACATAGGAATGGACTGAAAAGCCAACTGCAAAGAAAGAGAAAAGGGGAAAAAGAACAATTTTATAAATTGAATATGATGAAAATACATTAAAAGTGTTAAAAGTGTATGTGGCAGTTGCTATTGAAGTTTGTGGCAACTATCCAGAATTACCATAAAAACGTACAGAATATAAATGTGGATTGGTCATAAGAGAAATCAATGAGAATTTTATTATTATATCGATTTTTGTTTTATAAAAAAAAAAAAAAAAATTAAACCAATTGTTTAAAATTTTCATCAATGCATAGACAATAGATAGCAAATGTTAAAATTATAGAAAATTTTCTATGCATGCAAAATTAACAAAGCTTTTATGGAAAATAAATGTATGAAAAAAAAAATATTTTAATTTAAATTTTAAGCAGGTCAACCGATTAATACCAATTAAAAAAAAAAAAATATTCTGACACAGGTGAAAATGTGATCGTATATGAATAGATATGATCATATGTGAACTTATTTATAGTCATATATGTATATAAACACTTAGAATACTATGTAGGTAAACACCACTGCAAATGTACGTCAAAACAAATGAAATTTCACTTGGAAAAAGGAACGACTTGTATTTCAGTAAATGCAACTAACATTGTCATTTGTTTTTTACTGTTCAGAAAATGAACCACAATTTTAGTAAAAATAAACCCCATATGCCGTAAAAAAAAAACATTTATTTGTTTTATTTTTTTAAATAAAAAAAAAATGACTGTGCACTCCGAAAAGTTATACATTTACTACATGACAGTTATTTATTCAGTAATGCATTTGTAGTTATTTTAACTGCAATTGTTGTTGTTTTACTTAGAATAGTAATTTTTAATGTTTTTCAGGGTTGATTTTTTTAACAGCCTACACAAATTGACGCATTTCGGTAACAGTTGTTTTATGCAGTTGTTTCGACTTTTTGACAAAGTCTGTGTATATCAAAAGATACAAAAAAAGAAAACCAACATGACGGTGTAACAAGCGGCTGGTTTATACATTTTTTCTCTTTTATTTTTAGTGTAAAAGTAAATGTTAAAGAAGATAGACAAATAAAATGAAAAATCCGTAAATTTTTGTTAATTAAATAAAATAAATGAAATATTAAGGTAAGATTTGGAATAGAAGATAAATTTATTTACTTAAATATTATTAAATGTTGTATTACTTTTCTTGTAGCTTTTTAATATTTATATATTAATTCAATTCAATGACACGAAAATAAATCAAAGATACAATATTCCATATCTTGAAGACAGACATGTTGCAGAAATGATTTCGAAAAATTGCGTTAAACGTGAATATTTAAATTGACATTTTATGTAAATATATTTTTACAATAGTGTGTTTATTAAATAATAGTGTCGGATTAAGAATATTTACAAAAAAGTTATTTTTTTATTAATATTTTGTTTTTAAATGCTGTCATGTTGTTTTTACGGCATTTGTAGTTAGTTTTACATTTACATTGACAGTTATTTTTTAATAATTAAAAATAACTACACATTGCAGTTGATTTAAATGCAAATCTAGTGTACCCGTTCTCAACTGCGAATGTACTTATTTTAACTTCCATTTGCAGTTGAATCTACCTACATAATTTTTTTAGTGTATAAAATGAATGAAAAATCATATTACAGTAATTTGATGTGGTTTGTTTTTTTTTTCAAAGAACAACAAATGAAGTCAAAAATTAAATTTATTCTACAAATTACTGTTTTTTTTCACTTAAAAATAAAAAAAACTTTAATACAACTCAAATAACTACAAATATTTACAGCAGAAGTTCCATGAGTGTATGGTCATAAATATCTAATGACCAAATATTTTTGGATTTAACGTTTAAGGTTACGTGAAAATCTATTCACATTTGATCATATATGAATATATATTATAATATATAACATCTAGGTACCCGAAAATTTCTGATCGAAACACATATAAAGGGTGTTTTTTATTAGAGGTGTAAAACTTTGAAATGGACTAAACCAAAGATGAATTGTTTAAATTGAAATGAAAGATAATCTTCTGGCATTCTAATTTAAATATGTCTTCTGGCATATGACCGCCTCGGCTTTCTAGGACGTAGTCTAATCTGGAGGTCCAATTTTCGATGACATTTTCCAACATGTGTGGCCGTATATTGGCAATAACTCGGGGAATGTTGTCCTCCAAGTGGTCAATCGTTTCGGGCTTATCGGAGTAGACTAGCGACTTCACATATCCCACAGAAAATAGTCCAGCGGGTCTACAATTCACGGGTCTGAAACGTGAAACTATGCGGCTTCCAAATGTTTCCATCAATAACGAGCTGTGTGACATGTTGCACCGTCTTGTTGAAACCACAGCTCCTGCACATCATGGTTGTTCAATTGATGAACGAAAAAGTCAGTAATCATGGGGTTATAGCGGTCACCATTGACTGTAACATTCTGACCAGCATCGTTTTTAAAGAAGTATGGACCAATGAGCACACCAAACAGTCAGTTTTTCTGGATGTAACGGTGTCTCAACATACACTTGAGGATTGTCATCACTCCAAATACGGCAGTTTTGTTAATTGACGTATCCACTTAACCCAAAGTGAGATTCATCGCTAAACGAAATTCGCAAAAATTCGTATTTCAAACAGAACCATGATTTTCAAAATAAATTTGCACAGTTTGGAAGCGTTGTTCAGGCGTCAGTCAGTCTATTCATGTTAAAATGCCAGACAAAACAGAACATAAATCACTTGGCAGCTTACAATTACAGCAATTACAGTGTTGCCATGTTTGAAGACCTTCATCTTTCACCACCAAAGAAAGCCTCACATTAATTAATAGGAAGAATTTCCTGAGTGTTGCTTCTCTTTAAAAAAAAAAAAAAATTTAGCGAATATTATTAGACAGATATGTAAGCGTAAGTGTTTGTATATTCTGTTTTTTTTTTTTATAGAGGATAATACTCTGGGGTAATATTATCGAAATGCTTAGTAATTATACGACTACACTTAGAATACTATGTCCATAGGTAAAGACCATTGCAAATCTAATAAAAAATAAATAAAATTTCTCTTAAAGAAAGTACAACTTAGATTTCAGTAAATTCAACTAATATTGTCATTTGTTTTTTAATGTTCCAAAAAATGACTAACAATTGTAGTAAAAATGAACATGTTATTAAAAAATAAACAGACGTTTATTTTTTTTTTTACTTTTTTAAATAACAAAAAACTACTGTACTAAATGAATGTAAATTCATAAAACAGTCATTTGATGTGGTTTGTTTTTTTAAATGAACTAAAAGGTTAGTAAAAAATTTAATTTGCTCTACAAATGACTGACATTTACATTAAAACTAAAGAAACTGTATTACAACCCAAACAATAACATATTTTTAAAGCAGAAGTTCCCTGAGTGTACATAAGTTTCAAGCTACCCAGGCAGAAATTGCCAACCGTACCAAAAAAAAAAATACTGCCAAACCACTGCTATTTTTGTAAACCCAACCGCGCTAAAACTTATGACAGAAAAAACTGATGTTGTGCTAGGAAAAAACTATTTTGTTTGCAAAGCATATATCAGTACTACCCGCAAAATACCTTGCCAATATTGTTTTTACTAATATTACAACCAATTAGAAGCATTTTTTTATATTTTATTATACTTCAAACATTTAAGATTAAGACCAAACTGTATTGCTGCTTTTTAAATGCTTTTTATTATACATATTTCTCAAAATAATTTTATTTATTAGCTATTTTAAAAGCACACAATTTTTAGAATTATCAACGTTATGCCAACGGTGGCATGGCCATGTATGAAAAAGTTTTGGGAAAAAAATTTCATGTCAGATTCATACAATTTATGAAAAAATATATTCTATTTAAGAATTATTTTTTTCTGTGTATATGGACATTTATGATCAGCTATACCCATTCTCAATTCTGCAAAACAGGTAGATGGTTATACATTCAAATGCATAGATAAGGTACCCTGTTTTTTGAAGCAGGATAAAACAAATGCGCTGATGTAAGTGCTTACTATTATCTTATACTGAGAAGCAGCACAAGAAATGAATAATTTTCCTATAAAAATAAACAAAAAAAAATGTTTGAGAATTCTGATTTCCCTTACAAGAATGCAGGTTGTAAGCAGCTTACCTTAATCCCTTACAAGGATGCAGGTTGAAAAACTAAAAAACTAAAAACTAAACTTAAACTTAAACGATCTGTACCTGTTTTCCCGAGTGATTTCCGATTGTGTTTGGTGTTTTTGAGTATGTTGTACAAAATAAATACAGCCCAATTCTCAATGACAATTCCGTGAGAATTTTTTCCCTATTCCTTGTTCTCCTATTCTTAATAAAATCTCCCCGGGAATTTTTTCACTTTTCCCTTTTCCCTTATTCTAAACGAATTTCGAAAATGGGAATCTTTTCCCCCAGAAAAAAGGAGGTATTATGAATGTCAATAATAGGGAGAATTGTGATAGCATTTGTATGAATAATTCCGCCAAAAAATTAAAGGGAGCTCTATGCAAAAATGTAAGTATTTTATCTTTTCTATAACAAATTAATAAATTATTGTTATTTTAATTATTATTATGGCATTATTCTTATTTTCAGGTCAAAAACATCAAATAAGCAGCAGATAGAGATTCTCTTTAATACAATGCAAACGCACCCAGATATTGCATGCGGTTTTTATAAAGGAAGCAAGGAGGAGCTCAACCGGGTTTGGTGCAATTTGGAGAAAGAATTGAACTCAGCAGGGCCACCAAAGAAAAGTGTTACCGAATGGAAGAAGGTAAGAATGACGAAGTTTGTCCTTAAGAATATATATATAACTGCCAAATCTTCTACAGGTTTGGGCCGATCAAAAGAAGTATGTGCGGCAGAAGGCGTCCCAAAATCTTAAAGCCACTAAAGGAACTGGTGGCGGCCCAAATACTGAGCGGAAACTTTCGCCCACTGAAGAAACCATATACCATTTAGTTGGTATGAAAGAGTCAGTTGAAGGTGTGGCAAACAGATTCGGACTAGGCTCTTCCATAATGGCGGCGCAAACTCCAGAAAACATTGAGGGCTCATTAGATTTGTTACTGGCAGATGTGATAGAGAAGAACGTTGTACAAATGAAATGTGACCTGAATTAATTTTTTTTTTAAGTTTTAGTATTTAAGTTTGCTTTTGAAGTTTTAGAATTTAAGTTTTGTTTTGCTTTTAAGTTTTGAATTTGAATTTAAGTTTTGTTTGTTTGTTTTTAATTTTTCTTTTATTTTTTTTATATATATACAAATATACATATGTGCATATATGTACAAAAATACTATAAATTATTTCCAATATTATTTCTATAGTTTTGTGCAGCAGTTAAATACTGTGGCGATGGTAAGGGCATAACATCACATTCTTGGGTGGTAAAATTCTCCGAAGTTTCGCAATCAATAAAAACGGTATTACATTTAAAATAAATGCATATGTTGTAAAGGCTATTCTGTACATTTTCACTTATTTACACAATTGTTTATTTAAGTTTTATTTGCTTAAAATGATTTGTATTTAAAAACAATATACTTGTGTCGTTCGCGAACGAACTAGTTCAATTGAACTACTCATTCAATTGAACGATGTAACCTAGTTCAGCTCTATTCGCTCTTCTAGTTCGTTTTATTCATTTAGTTAAATTTTTTTTTCATCCTATTTTTACAATTGTGTAGTTTTCTTGAAATTAAAATGAAAATTCCGTCAGATCCGGATCAATTTTTAAACTAGAAGAGCGAACTAGTTCATTGATTGGAACTGAACTAGAAAGAGCGCTCACTTAAACGAACTAGATTGCCCAAGTCTAATAACCAAAGCCAAACGTCGAAAAGCAAAACAGCTGATTTCGAAAATTCAATTCTCTCTCCCTTATTATTCTATTCCCCGCCTGTTTAGAATAGGAGGATATTTTTCTCGAGAAAATAAAATCCGCAGGGGAAAAAATCCGAGGGAATATTCATAATCGGGCTGATAGTCATTTAATTGTTTCTGAAGAGCTAGCACGTGGTGCGGAATAATTAAATTATTATATTAACATGTCTAAAATTTTACCATCAGAAAATTAATACCTGTAGAATTTTATATAAAATAAATTATATAATATTTAATCGTAATAATTTAAACATGAAATATGATTTTACTGAAAGCCATGAAACCACAGCTTTTTGTAAGCGCTAAAATCCGAGCTTATTTTGACAAAAAGTAATGCTTCCAAGTGGGAATTCGCCATATAAAAATCTTGGCATATGTAAGCAGGTTTGTAAGGGATTCTTTTCGGCTTACTTCCTTACAAACCTGCTTCATGTGAGCAGCGTTTTTTACTGGGTATGTAGATTAAAGAAAAAGAGAATTTACTTTAACCTATTTACATTTTAAACTGTTAACAATATTTTAAGATAATTAAAGTGTAATAAATAATACTTGTTTTTATGAAAAATAAAATTTATTCAAGATTTTCTCAAATTTATTTTACTGCAATTAGTTTTGCCTATCTGTTTTAAGTTTTTTTTTTTCGTTGTCCTAAAAATAAAGTGTTTGCCAAAAAATAAATTTTCATATCTTCGGGCTTATTTAAAAAAAAAAAATTTACTTTAATAAATCTTATGTTACTTTTCTGATGGTAGTAAATTTTTGTCTGTCCTTCTTGTTACTTTCATTTAGTATAATACCATTTAAGTGTGCTGTCAACTAGAAAATATATTTAGCAAAAGTTATACAGTAAAATTGTCCTTAAAAACATTAACTTGGAAAATTTTTAGGCGCACATTTACTCAGGCAGGGATCGGATATATCACATGATAGACGAAATGGATTAGTAGGCAAATAAAAACTAATTTTAAGAATACAAGTGCGCTAAAGAACCAACAAATGTGTTTGGAAAAAAGGCTGTTGTGCACGGAGAGAATTTTCTGGGACGAGTTTTGGTGAAATTTTCACTAGACCAATATAGTTTTCTTCACAAAGTGAACTAAAAATTTTATAATTTTTAATGAAACTCTTTTATTAGACGTATTAATCTTTCAGTTAATGAAATTATTTTTTTTTTAATTTTTTATGAAGAATTGCATTAATTGAATGAAAACTTTCAATGGACAATTTCCAGTGACACTTCATAGATATAATGCAAAAATTTATTGATATCTCAGGGAAATGAAAACAATTAAATTTTTTGCACATTATCAAATTACTACTTCGTGAAGATTCACTCAAGACTATGTGCTACTGTCATGTTTTTTTATGGAAAAAAGCGAACAAAATAATTACATTTCTCAAAATTTTTAAAAACTTTATAAAATTTTTTGCGTTTAAAAATGCGTTTTTAGTTGGAGATGATGTTTACTACGAAACTTAGTTCACGCACTACGCTAACCAATTTTAAATAATTGTGAATTACAGATTCAAAAAACATACATTTTAAACAAATTTACGCCATAAGTTCTCATAAGTTTATGATGTTCATATCCCATTATTGGTTCACTGACGTTTGTTGATTACTGTTCTCAAAACTCAATTCCCATAGGAAAACTTTCGTAATGGGTGCGATAAAGTAATGCATTACCTTGAAATGTGTACTCCTTAACTGTAATCATTATTTTTCAACAAAAAGTAATGAGTTACCTATAATGGGTTACATATTGCATTATTTTGTAATGAATACTCCTTACCTTCAGCATTATTTCGAAACATAATGTAATCAGTTACCAATAGTTGGTTACCTAATGTATTTCATTGTAATGTTTTAAGGAGTATATTCAACATTATTTGAAACATAAAGTAATGAGTTACCGATAATTGAACACTCTTGGATTATATTGCAATGATATATCATTACCCTTTACATTACTTCGAAACATAAAATAATGACTTACCGATCATCAATTACACAATGCATGACTTATACACATAAAGTAATTAATGAAATATTTTTTTGAAAATCTATTTATAGACACATTATTTTGTGATTCTTTGTAAACATGAGGGTAAGGTGTATATTTTTGATATCACGAACGGAACCAAAAAGCACAGCAATTTATTCACATTTTAAGCAATCAAATATTATATGTATCGATAGCTCAATTGGTAGAGTTCTCGGCTAACCAGAGACCCCAGGTTCGAATCCCAGCGTTACCACTTTATTTAATGGAAATTACTGTTTAGGTGAACTCCTTTTTGTATAGGTTTGGATCTGAAAGTCAAAAACTACGAGCAAAGAAATAAAATGAATGAAAAAACTGTTGTAAGTTCCTAGTTTTTTTTATTTTTCGACTTTTAATTCTTTAAGTAAAGACTTTTCAACGTGATCATTTTCATGGTCTAGTTTGCAAATATAGTCTACCTAACCCAGCACATCGTTTTTTTTTTTTTATATACAAAAATTTTCAAATGCGAATTTGTTTCTGTGAAAATCTAAGCACAAGTTCAGTAATGATATTTATGGAACACATTTTAATCCCAAAGCTTAAAATTAAACTAGTAGCTGGCCGATTTTTTTTTCTAATTTTTTCGGCTTTCACGAATTCTATCGCTAAATAATTCATCGAGTTAATCAAATGTTCACGTAGTGGAAAGAGTCGTTGAAGAGGATATGTCAAACATTTTCAAATAGCTAATTTGTGGTATATTATTGTAACAAAAGTAGGGTTTAGAAAAACTTTTTCAAATATTAAAATCTTTGGCAGATTTTTTGCACATAACATATGCCAATTTAGTAGTTAGACAATTTTAAAACGCTTGTAGTTAAAAAAAATAATTATTTTTTTGAAAGACTATTTTTATTTATACCACAGTATAGACTATACATTATTAATTCACTTCTTGTAAGAAACCAACGGACCGCGATCTTCTATTTGGCGTATTTATGCTTGATACCTAGAATCATGCTTTGGCTACATTCATGTCAATTTTTTTTGCACTCAAAAGTGACACACACAAACGTTCTATTTTTAGATTTTTGTTTATTTTCTAATCTCCTAGTCTCCATTTTACAACGTTACCAGATTGACGTACAGGGCGCCAACCCTGTTTTAAATTTGTGTCAAAATAAAAATAAAAAGAGAAATTTTTTTTTTCTACTTGTAATAAGAATATAATTGTTTTTTTTTTGTATATATTGAACATTATATTGCCACACCAAGTTCCGAAATGTTACAACATAAATTATCCAATTTTATTGTTTGGCTCCGAGGCCCGATTAAATAAAAATCTATTTAATGATTTTTATTAAACAATAAAATAAAAAAAAATCATTTAATAGTTTTTAATTTAATCGGACCTCAGCGACAAATAACAAAATTAAAATAAATAGCTGAAAAATATTCGAAATATGGACATTAAAGCTACAATTTTTTGTAGGGAGAAAAACTATTTTTGTTTTTTTTGAAAATTTCAATTTATTGTTTAAATTACTGAAGTACTAGGCCTAAAAGTTATTTGATGTAAATTTGAGAAAAATCGGGCAGTTTAAAGCCGTGGCGCGACGCTACCAAAATTTTCAATCTTTCAAATTTTTCTTAAATTGCTTTTATAAAAATATGTCTTGCTACGCATAATTTTTTGTTAGTTTTTTCATACTAAGCAAGAATATTTGAAAACTTTAAAATCGAACTTAAGGTTTTCTAGAAATTTTGATTTGTCTTTCACTAAAATTTTTGTCTTTTTCATCTATTCTAGAAATTTTTAAAAATTATTTTAATAAGTTTGATATAATTTTTAATATAATTAAAAATTAAGTTTTTTAAAACCTTTAATTGTGCAATGAAAATAAAAATTTTTTAAGTTCAAGGCCATACTCTATATTTCTTTATTAGGATATTGTCCTAAAAAATAATCTATTGAGTTTTGATTTTCAAATTTATTAATTGACCACTTTCAGCAATGTGTTGATAGATCTATTTCGGGAATTTGCCAGGTTCCCATCTTCCGAACACGTTTTGAAAGAGTGACAATCCCAGGCAAAACATCAAACATTCATATAACCTAGTTTTCCCACTAAATGAGAACTAATATATGAGCTCGAAGTTAAAGATTACCACCACTGATAAAAAATAAATTGAAAACTTGTTCGTTTTGTGCAAGCTCTACCTTTGATAGATATACAGTACACGATTTTTGTCTTGTTCTCCTTTTTATTTTTACACTTTTTTTGTTTTTTTTTTTTTAACAAGATGTAAAGGGGCAGTAAACTAAGACTGTCTAAACTGTCTTTTTTTTTTACAAGTTTGATATAATTTTTATTAAAAATAAAAATTATGTGTTTTCAAAAATCGAAAACTTAGTTCGCTGGGCGCCACGGGTTAACGCCATCCGATTTTTCTTAAATTCGTCCCACCTAACTTTTAGACCTAGTTCTACAAAAATCGCATCAATAATTGCTAAAAATCGAAAGTTCGAAAAAAAAATACCACTCTAATAAACATATCGCACACCTAGTTCAAAATTGACTTTACTCAAAATTTTAATTTTTCGGGTTTATATGCTTAAACTATGCATTATCTATAAAAAAAATATCAGTGTATTTTTTTGTTGTTAACTGTTGCTAAAAATAGTTATGTCTTTCTTTATGTTTCAATTGGTATAAAGTTGCAAATACTTTTTTTCGATTTTTGAAAAATTAAAAATTTTGTGTTGAGTGACTTTTGAACTAGGTGTGCGATATATGAACTACGGATACGAACATATATGACACCTTCATACATGATAATATATGACCATTATCACATGGGAATACAGCTCTTCCTCCTTAAAAAATTATCTGTTTTCCTCATCCTGTCGCGTACTATTAAGTTGCCAAGTGTATACTAACTTAAAATTTTTTTTTTTTCTTAAATTAGTTTCTGTTTCCTTTTCAACCAAAAACAGTTCTACTGTACATTTACTGCTTTGTTTGTTGGCATTTTCAAGTCACTGAAAATAGCGACCCAATTAAAACTCATTTAAATCATGTCTTTAATGTATATGAAAAACTTTAGGCACCATTTCGCATAACTATAATGGAGTATTTAAAATGAAACTGTATATTTAGCTTGTTATTAAAAAACGAAATGGTGAAATTTAGCTTACCGTTGGTAACCTAAACCGTTTACAAGTTTAAGGTATTTCATTAAAATTATTTTAATTAAATACACGGATACACTTAGAATACTATGTAGGTAAAGACCACTGCAAATGTAGTTAAAAACAAATGAAATTTCACTTAAAGAAAGGACGACTTACATTTCAGTAAATTCAACTAACATCGTCATTTGTTTTTTAATGTTCAAAAAATGACTAATATTGTAGTAAATATAGTTAATTTTTATTAAAAAAATAAACATACATTAATTTTTTTAAATAACAAATACCTAATGTAAAAATAAATGTAAAATCATAAAACAGTCATTTGAGGTGGTTTGTTTTTTTAAATGAACTACAAGGTTAGTCAAAAATTTAATTTTTTCTACAAATGACTGACATTTACATTAAAAATAAAGAAACTGTATTACAACCCAAACAACTACATATTTTTAAAGCAGGAGTTCCATGGGTGTACTAGTCCTCCTCCAAAAATACGAAAAAATATCCATATAACAAAAACTTTCGTAAAATTAATCAACTTTCGTTTATTTTACGAAAGTGTTTTGTTATTTTGACATAACTTTGGTTTTTTTATGCCTGGGTTAATATTAGTGTAAAATATTATAAACTGAAAAATCATTAATATCGACGTATTCAAAATAAAATATAGTAAATACAAATTTTGAAATGGTGTATTGTACATAAAATGCCCTGTAATTTTCCAAACTTCTTTCCATAGAAAAGATATAAAAATAAAAATTTAGTACGTAACAAAATAAGTTGATTTTTTTTTACCGGTAAATAGTAAAATGTTGTTATTGCTGTCATTATATTTAAAATGTCCTGCTTGCCTGTTTAAAAATATGAGTTTTATTTTTTTAATATTAAAAACAATGGTAAAAGGTTTGAAAACTCAGCGATATAATGTTGAAAACTTTTAAACATTTATTTTATGACCTAAATGATATAGTACATGTTTTACGGTTATTATTACGAGTATAAGAAGAAATAAATCTGTAAAATTACTGGTAACCCATGTCAAAATAAAATATTTTGGGAATTTTAGTTATATATATATATAATTATATCCGAGAAATGAGAACATTTAATTGTATCATATTATATCTAATTCTGATCTGATACAATTAAATCTAATTAGCTGAAATTAGATATAGTTTTATTGAAATGTATCCGAATTTTTTCCTCAATCAAGTGTATCAAATTATATATAATGTGATATATGTATGTACATCCAATTAGTTGCAATAATATACAAATATATTCAATTATATATAACATATGTATTCATTAGGGCAAGTTTTTTTTTGGCATTTGCCATAATCTGCAGCATTTGACATTTTTTCAATTATTTTCCAAAAATGCCATTTTAGCTAAACCTTGCCATAAAATGCCGTTTTCTACCTTCTTGCAATATTTTTAGATTTTTTTTCCATAAAAATGCAATATTTACCCATTTTAGCTCAAAATTGCCATAGTGAAGAGTAGCACGTTTAAATTTGGAAGATTCGAATTCACTTATTGCAAATTGTTAAGCAGTATTTCTTAAGGTAAGTTTAAGATTTAGGGCTTAGTTTTTGGGATGTCACTTAAACTTCGTTTAGCTACACCAACAACGAATTTAGTCCGCCATTTCCAATTTTATTGACAAACATTCGCCAGAACAACTTTTACAAAATTTCGGTCTTTACTGAAATAAAGCAAAATAAACAAAATACCATGGGAAGTGTTCTGCTGAGATAAGCCGACTCATCCCGAGGGTCCGGATCTCTGTTCGTACTACCCGCTTGTCAAGTAGATCTCATCCGTTTGTTGTCTATAGCCCGGCAAATCGCACAACGCATTACAGAGAAAATTCGTTTTTCAGTCGCACTAGCCGTGTGTGGAATTGTCTCCCTGCGAAAGTCTTCCCTGCAAATTACAATTTAGAAAAATTCAAGTCAAATGTCCACAAACACTACTCCCTCTTTCCTCCTCCCCATAACCTATTTTCCTGATATCAACACAATGCAATGCATTAGTAGGGGCATCCCCTGAGTGAAAAAAAAATCTATGTATCCGAATTTAAGCAAACTTTGGATTAAAGCTGAAAATATTGTTGTGATAATTTCAATGAAATTTGTGACATATTAAATATGCTCAGTGACGATGATGCAGAATCTATATGCAATACAAAACTGATATTTCAAAAACCTGAAATAAAATATAATTTACCTTATATAAAAAGTAATTTCGAATGTAGCATCATCTCTTAGCGCGTCACAAAGGGTGTTTTTTATACAGGTATAGAACTTTAAGTTGGCAACACTTTTTTAACTGGCGGCCATTTTGTCAGCTGTCAAGTGATTTATGTTTAGTTTGGTTTGGCATTTCAACATGAATAGACTGACGCCTGAACAACGCTTCCAAATTGTGCAAATTTATTTTGAAAATCATGGTTCTGTTCGAAATACGTATCGCGCACTACATCCATTTTACGATCAACATAATCGACCATCAGAGCAATTAATTCGATTAACTATTGAACGTTTTCGCACCATGTTTACTGTAAATGATAATATTCAACCACAGAGACGTCGTATGGTGCTGCTGTAGAGCGTTTCGTAGATTAAGACCCCAATAAGCTGTGGTTTCAACAAGACGGCGCAACATGTCACACAGCTCGTCCCACAATTGATTTATTGAAGCAAACGTTTGCTAACCACATTGTTTTACGTTTCAGACCCCTGAATCGGCCTCCAAAAGCGTGCGATTTAACGCAGCTGGACTATTTTCTGTGGGGATATCTGAAGTCGCTAGTCTACGCCCCGAAACGATTGACCACTCGGAGGACAAAATTCGACGCATTATTGCCAATATACGTCCACAAATGTTGGAAAAAGCCATCGAAAATTGTCCTCCAGATTAGACTACGTCCGAGCCAGACGTGGCGGTCATATGCCAGAAGTCATATTTAAATTATAATGCCAGAAGATTATCTTTCGAATAAAGTAAATTTTCGTGTCAATTTAAAAAAATCATCTTTGTTATATTCCATTTCAAAGTTATAAACCTCTATAAAAACACCCTTTACCACTTTGATGAGTGTGGCTAATTTTCAGTAAACAAATTAAACGTTTCTACATAAAGCGTACGAAAAATTTCTTAAAATTAATGAATAAAACTTTTAATAAAAAAATAACATTTTGCATAAAATTTTTTGAAGACTTTATCGCTTCTATGCAAATATTCATTAATATCATGCAGATACGAAATTCGGCACAGCCTACTTAATACTTCCATGTCATATTACTATTTTTAGATTTAGCGGTAAAATCCGCAAAAAAACACTATTATTAATTCAAAACGTTATTTTTAAAATGCCATAACCGAAAAAAAAAACTAAAAATAACCGTTACCACTTAAATATCATAAACGAAATAATCTGAAATTATGTTATCAATGACTATATTACTGGGTTTGTCTATACTTCAAAAAATTAGGTGGAAATCTATAAAGCCAAGTAAATTTTTAGGACACTAAGAGAATTCTCTGCATGGTATTAATGAATTTTTCATAGAAGTAATGAAGTTTCATTAAAGTTTTTCGTTAAACTAATGCAAGTTTTCATTAAATGGTATCATTTTGAATATTAAAAGTTTCCTGCACTCTCTGAAAAAGTTTCATTTAGAAAATTGGTATGAAGCTTTTTATTTTTAACTTTTCGTCCAACAATATTCTCTATGTGTATAGTAGGTACTGTAAGCATAACTGAGTTTTAACTTCAACAATAATGCAACTATTTTAGTAATATTTACCCGTTTCAACTTTTTTTTATTTAGCAATTTGTTAATACACAGAGAGAATTTCTAGAAAGAAATTTTTCGCTAAAAGGTTTTCTTCATAATATGAATGAAAAACTTCTTAAACTATATGAAAAAAGGCTTAAAAGTTTTAATGAAACCATTTTAAACTAAAAATTTTCATTAGTCATATGAAATTTTTAATAAATAAAATGAAATTTTTCATTAAATTTTATGAATAACTGAATTAATTAAATAAAAACTTTCAATAAACGAGTTCCAGTACGATTTCATAGATCTAATTCAAAAATTCATTGATATCATGCAGATAATACTCTCAGTTCAGATCAGGGACCGTAAATAATGATTATTGCTCGTTTTTTTGAATCAAAAAATCAATCACTTAGAAGAGACATAAAAAAAAATTATTGCACCATTATTATTATTTTTGACAATCTTTGCATATCCGTCATGATTTTTAAATTTTTGATTTTTAAAGTTTTCTTCAATGGTAATGATTATTTTTGAGTAATAATAAAAAAAATTAACCATAATCATTATTTTTGAGCAAAAAAAATAAAACTCAAAAATAATCATTATTTATGATTTTTATTTTTTTCGCTCAAAATAAAACTCACTTTCAATGTGTGGGATTGACATATCTCAGGAAGTAGGAGGAGCTTATCGAAGATTATGGTATCAATCTCTTCTTTGGAAGATTCTCTAGCAGATTAATGCATCAATCATATTTGTGGGTGAGGTTTAAGGGGTTAATTTTTAATTTTAAAATAGGGCTTTTTTTGCCGTATTTGTGAAAGTAACAATGTGTGGGATGGACATATCTCAGAAAGGAGGAGGAGCTTATCCAAGATTATGGTATCAATCTCTTCTTTGGAAGATTCTCTAGCACATTAATGCATCACTCATATTTGTGAGTGGGGTTTAAGGGGTTAATTATTAATTTCAAAATAGGGCTTTTTTGCCGTAAAGTCAAAATTTGGAAGCTCGATTTTCACCGTAGACGTATGTTTTAGTGGACTTTTTTGCTCAGTACAATCCCAAGAATCAGAAACGCGAAGCGCTCATTAAGATTTTTTCCTACCATACTAATCGCCCCACCCTAATATGTATATATATTTACACCTACATGAAAGTGAGTTTTATTTTGAGCGAAAAAAATAAAAATCATAAATAATGATTATTTTGAGTTTTATTTTTTTTGCTCAAAAATAATGATTATTGCTGATTTTTTTTATTATTACTCAAAAATAATCATTACCATTGAAGAAAATCATTAAAACTCATAAAATAATCATTATTGTGTAATTTTTATTATAAAACTCATAATGATTACGGTCCCTGGTTCAGATTAATTTGTTTTTTATAAATTTATAATTATTTAAAACTTTGCAGTATTTTTACCATGATAGTTTTCATTAGTGTAATTATGTTATAAAGGATTTTATGTAGCGTATGATAAGCTTTATCTTGTGTTAGAAGTTATAAAAATATTTCAAATATAACTTTTCATTTTGATTTTAATCATAATGATGACACAAATTAATGACCTTAATATTAAAAAAAAAAAACTTTTTTTTTTTTTTGTATAATTCCAGGTAAGCAAATATTAATGATTTTGGTTAAGAGTTGTTTTTTATAATATTTCTTCTTTTGAAATTGTTTATTGAAATAAATTTTTGAATATAAAAGTACGTGACGAAAATTTTATTTTGGTATTTCATCACTTTTCCATCAATAAAAAAGGGCATAAATTTGTTTTCTAATTTCAACTCAGGCCACATGCGCCCGGTGGCCAAAAACACTGATTAAGGATCCCTTTGGCTACATAGCAAAAATGCTTGTATTTAAATGATATTTGAACACGTCATTCAGAGATAAAATTATCAAACGAATTATCAAAACATATACAAAAAAATTATCAAACTAAAATATCTAATAAAAGATTTGATTTGAATTAAATTAAATTGGCTCCTAAACAAATATTTAATTGAGTCAATTAATATTTTAATTGATTTTTTTAATATATAAATTCATATTTTATTTTAGACATACTTCTCACAGCATTACCAAAAACAAACGTGTCGTCCACACACTTTTTTTTAATACCATAATTTTTTTGTAGATAGTTATTTAAAGCTTCTTTACTTTTTCATTTTCAAGAAAAGTTTTAATTAATATTATCATTGTCATGATAGCTGCAAAATCAATTAAAATATTAATTGATGCAATAAATTTTTTAATTGAAACCCTATTTCAGTTTTTTCTGTGTATGCCAAAAATTATTTAAAATGTTTGACCAGTTTTTAAAGAGCAGTTCAAAAGTCAATAGAGTTGAGGAAAGCTCTCTTTTTTCAAAAACTTTTAAAAATAAATTTTTTAATCATACTCAATACAACTGTCAATAACGGCACAAAAAACTTTCGACACATCCAGAACCAAAACGTTACTAAGGAATCAGTTTTGTAAAAACTAAAAACAGAAAATGTATTTTCAGCTACGAAAAACGTTAAAATCATTTTTGATATGTCGCGGCCCATTTAAAAGTTCTTAATCAATAAAATTTTGCATTTTAGCAAAGAAAACATTTTTAAATCATTTTAACTTTTGACTGAGTTACCGTTAAGTGGTAATCCACTTTTATCAACTAAAAATCCTTTTGGACTGTATGTCATAAAAAATACTTTAAATTTTTTTTGAAAAAAATTTACTTTTTCCTACCACAGTATTTCCTAAATGGTGCACTTTAAAAACGGGAAAAGAGTTTTTTCTAATAATTTTTAATGTAGAATCGAAAACTTTATTCAAATTTCGTATAAATACAGCTCTATTTGCTTTGTAAGAAATGGGAAAGGGGAATGTGGAATGAGTTGGGATTTTTAAAAAAATAATAACGCCACTTTTTTATTGATGCAAAAACATTTTACAAAGTGATGATATCCCAAAAAACAACGAAAATTTATACTGTGCTGACAAACTCTTATAAATACTTTTTCAAAGTAAATTTTTCCAAGCTTAAATTTTAAAATATTTAATTTAATATTTACATTTAGCACGGTTGGCAACCGTTTCATTAGGTTATCAGTTTTGGATAACGGTATTTTGTGAATATTACGTTATTGTATTTTTAGGTTAATAATATTTTAAGTTATATCGTTATGTTAATGTAAGTTTAACGTTATTTTACGTTATTTCGTTAGGTTATTTTAAGGTTAATGTTATTGTCTATTATTTCGTTCGGATAGTTTTGGGTTAAGGTTAATTTCCGTAATTTAGGTAATTGTTTAGTATATATATTTTATAGGATAACAGCAATACGCATTTCAAAATTGCGATAGTAAAAAATGTTTAACGAAAATGCATTTTAAGAAAAAATATGTTATTTTTTGAATTACAAATAGTAAAAGTAGACAATTGCAGCTTTCATAAGCTTCTTAATTTTGGAAATAACCAAAATATATAACGTAGGTCATCAAAGTTCACTCTAGTTTTAAAATGCTTTGAAGTTTTTGAAAAGTAAAACCGTAAGGAAAATCGCAAGTTTATAACATTTTAAAGATCTAGAAACGGGAATGTCTATAATGGAACATACCTAGAGTCTTCCAGTTCACAATGCACAGTGGGGTGTATCACAAATATTTTGGAAATAGTTCAGCCATTGCTTACTGGCTCCTCGGACTGCCATGAAACCTAACACAGCTATAATCAACATAATTTTGAGCATAAATTTGAAGGAAGGGCTCACTAAATCCAGCAGGCGTTGATCAATACGACTCCAAAGTAAAACGCCTCGGGTATTCAAAAATTTTAAGAGCCTGCCAATTTTATATATTATCGACCGATTTTAAAAAAAATGTAACGTTTCTGTAATCTGCTTATAATTTCAAATAATAAATATGTCTTTTCATGTGGGTTATCTCTTAAAGTGCAAAAGTTATCCGCAAAATTTTGCATTTTTGCAATACCTGGTCCGGTTTTTTCGCAATGGAAAAAGCAAACTAAGTCCGATTGCTTTGAAAAGAGTTGGTTGTATTAAGAACCAGACATTTAATTAAACAAAAAAACTTCAAAGCAATATCTTGTTGACACTTGCAATAAAATGCCTATAAAATTGTAAATTATAAAAAATGTGAATTTATTAATTTTTTTGTAAATAAGACGGGTTTGCTTACAGATTAAAAGTTTCTCCACGAACACATACAGTATTTCTATTTTTAGTAAAGCCTACTAAATATTGTTGCGTATTATGTAAATTATATTCTCAATTGTTTATTGTGCTCCCCCAGACGCTTCCGAATTCAACGATTTTTTTACTCAAATTTCAAGTTTAACAACTTTTTTTCTGAGTGAACCACCGAAATTGGAAAATTAAAAACAGTGAAGGTCCTCCAACTTAGTACAAATGATAGGATTATTCTTTTTTAACATCGTTTTAAATGTGGACAAGACAGCAATAAATGTTAAAATCAAACTTTGCTCTCTGGCAATTCTTCCCTAACTACGTAAGCGCCACCTATCGAATATACAAAGAATATATCATAGATATGGCATCACTTACCACATATGGGAAAACAGTGCACATTAGAGTGAGATAAGTTTCTAAAAATAGAACTGTTGTGTTGTTGGAGTTGTACTTCTGAGGTTATGTATGCAAGAACAAAAAACACCGTGTATTGAATAAAACTAGTTTTAATCACAACAAAACTCGACCTGACGATAGCTCAGAGGGCTAAAGCGCTCTGTCTAACGTGTAGTGCTAGTGCATGTGGCATTAGAAATCAGTTTATCTATACCACGGTCAGTGATTGCACAGAAAATTTCATATAGACGCAATCGAACAAATAAAAACATAACAAATCTTATATTATTCAAAAATTCAAAAAACAGGGTCACTGACGAAGATTCAATACCAGAAACTGCGCAGTCTGATTCAGAAAAAATTGAAAATTTGCAATATAGTTATGATTTTTATATATATATACTCAATCTTCTCTACCACGCCTTTCACACGTAAAAATGGTTAATTTTTCAAAATCGGCTGATAAATATAAATTTGGCAAGCTTTAGAAGTTTTTGAATATCTAAGCTGTCCTGCTTTTGATTAGCGCTTTGATTTAAAACTTAGGTTTGAAATTACGTTGATTTTGGCTATGTGAAGTTTTTTGACAATGAGATTTTACTTGTTCGGTTTTAGATCATGACAAATTTTTCTCTAAATTAACAGAAAAATTATAATTTTTATATGATAATTTACTTTGACTATTAGGAAAAAACACAGAAAAAGTTATTAGTCACTAGCATGAATGGAATGCATTTTCTGACCCACTACGGTCTTCATCAACATTCTTCGTGCCATTTAGTGTTAATCGTAAATATCATCTATTTAACTCACACGTTGAAGAAATTGGGTAACGTTAAATCCCACATTACTCTGTGTGTTGAGTTAGAATGAAATTTACCACGAACGATTTCTATTTATAGTGTGTTTGTTTTTTCTCATTATCATAGTTGCCAGTTTAACTTTCAGTTAAATCTTTAAATGGCAGTTCTTTTCTCTAATGTCATCATATACTTTCCTTCTACATTAGCAAAGCATATCAACAAACATTAAAGATTTTTTATTAGTACATATGTCGAGCATATACATTAAATGATTTTTACACTGTACCTGGTGAGTGGTTTAATAGTGAATTTTATCGTTGATCTACAAATTTATGTGTGATATTTTATTTGTTCGGTTTTAGATCATGACAAATTTTTCTCTAAATTAACAGAAAAATTATAATTTTTTTGACAATCTTATCAGCCAGCAAAATAAAAAAAGTCGCATGACATGAGGTCAACACATGTTAATTTTTCAACGGTATTTCATGAAATGAACGATATATAAGGATTTATGCTTAACAAAATTGATTCTCTTGAACTTTTTTTTTTGACAATTTTAAAGAAATGATGTAAAATGTATTTCGTTACAATATGTTAAGGTTATCGATATTTTAGAAATATTCCGTTAGGATAATTTAAGGTTAACGGTATTTTAAGTTATTTCGTTGCTTTATTTTAGGTTTATCATTATTTTAAGTTATTTCGTTAGTGTTATTTTAAGTTTAAAAATAGTTCCTTGAAACGGTATTTGTTGCGTTATCTATATTTTAGGGTTAGAGTTTGCCAACTGTGCTTTTTAGACATCAAATTTTTTGTTTAAAAAAAAAATCAATTTTAATTATATTTTTCAAATATATTGCATTTTAGTTTTCTTTACACTTGATTTATTGATATTTTTTTTGAGAAAAATAATTTTGTTCATAAATCATATTGTTTGAATGCAAAAACAAATAACAAAGAATATCAAAAACAAATGATCTTTTAGAACAAATGTTTGCAATAAATTTTCAAATATTGCAAAGCAATCAAGAGCATTAAATACAGATAAAAATATTTAATTTGAGCAATTTTAAATTAAATTTCTGTTCTTTGTCGGATAATTTTTTAAAAAAATATTTAAGGCTTTTAAATTTAAAAACTAAATAAAAAATAAAAAAAATGAAAATGAAAATTTGCCGCGAAGCAGATAACTTAACAATTACGGTTTTGAATGGTATACAAAAATTGTTGTAGTTTTATTTTTGGGTAGTAAAAGTTTCATAAAAATGTATTTCATACGGGGAATCTCAATAATATTCAACAAAGTACTGAAATTATTTTTTTTTTGAATGACATAAATAATCGTTTGTGCTGGTGTTAGCCGCTGTTTATGCATGCTAAATCCATATACATTAACTCATTATTAACACAGTTTTCATTTTTCGACCCAGTACATATAAAAGACTTATACTGAGCCAAGATGATTAACCTTCGCACTACCAAAGGTTTTTATATACGTAGTGTACCGAAACCCACCCGGGTGGGTTCTTTATGTTTTACATGTATTTTAAATAAAAAAATGCATTTACTCCAATATTTCACAATGGGTTAATAAAGAAGAGATGAAGAAATGAATAATAAAATTTGGTGGGCCTGTGACTCTTCGACCTATTATCCGTTAAATGGTCAAATATATACAGGTAAGGTTGGCACTACAAGAGATGTAAATCAAGGCGAACGTATTGTCAAAGATTTGGTTGCTCCATACAAAGGAACTGGTAGAAATGTGACTACGCACAATTTTTTTACATCTTTCCCACTGGCCAACGAATTGATTTCTTGGAAATTAACGTTAGTTGGTACTTTGAAGAAAAATAAACAATATTTGCCGGAACAATTTAAGCCTTCAAAATCCAGAAATGTAAACTCAAGTCTTTTTGGGTTTTCAGAAAATTTGACCTTAGTGTCTTACGTTCCCGCAAAAAACAAAGCTGTAGTTCTAATGTCTACAATGCACCACAATAAAAATATTACTGGACCAAAAGAAAAACCACACACAGAGAAATAAAGTGCCAACCGAATTGAAAAGAGTATTTAATGGTAACAACTTATAGAGCTAAAGTTTTCTCTGTGTGCAGAAATAATTACATATTATAACGAAACAAAAGGCGGCGTAGACACTATGGACAAAATGTTGTCTCAGTACACGTGCAAGAGAGGAACACGACGTTGGCCTCTGGCTTTATTCTGTAACCTTATTGATACAGCAGCTCTTGCAGCTTATGTAATATTTATGGAAAACAATTCAGAAGGAACAGTCAAAAGTTCTCGTCGTCGACTATTTCTGGAGCAGTTGGGAGAAGAACTTTGTATTCCACACATAAAATCTCGGTCCAAAAATAAGGCTGTTGTTGGCAGATTTGGAATCAAGACAGGCATTGAATGCGTCGTAGGTATGTTTTTAGTAACTATTGGTTTAAAATTATGTAGCTAAATTTATTATTTCAGGAGAGCCAATCTTGGGTACAAGTGTCGATGATGTCGAATTTGTTGAAGACGAACCACTACAACGTGATGCTACTGGTCGAATTAAACATAAGGGCAAGTGTTACATATGTCGGGAGAGCACAAAATTAAGAAATACTAAACAGTCCTGCGTCACGTGTAAGAAACCAGTATGTGCTGAACACGCCTGTACCCAAACAAAATGCGAACATTGTTATATGGGCCAATCTACTTCACGCTACAATTTAAGATAAATTTTTCAAAATCATTTTGTATTTTGAACACTATATGAGTAAAGCAATGTTTTTATATAATAATTATGCTTTCTATACTATTTAAAGACAATTTTTATAAATAAAATACCAAAATTCTGAACCAAGTCACCTGGGTGGGTTTCGGGTAACGACGTAGAAAAATTGAAAAACTAACAAAAAAAAAAATATGAAGGAATAATCGAATCTTAAATAATTTAACAGTTTCTGCTAAAAATAAAAAAAATAGTCACTGAGTCCAAAGTATTTATTGTTTCGACCAAAAACCGTAAAGTTATCAATGATTGAAAATCAAAGAAACCCACCCGGGTGGGTTTCGGTAGTGCGAAGGTTAAGATAATCAATTCATTGTCTTGACTACAATTGGGAATAAAACAATTGTAGAAAATTGTTATCAAGAGTTGCCAGATAATTATTTGAAAAAATGATTTTTTAACATTTTCTGTTGTGACCAAAAATTTTTTAAAATTCACAACTCAGTCAAAAACAAACATTTTTCCAAAATTGGTTTTATAGAGATCCAAATTGGTGGTAGAGAAAAAAACGGGGCCTCGTGTTGCAGCGCTGGGAGTCGCAAAAATTGTCCGATCTGGAAAGAAATGACTTTTTTAAATCTTAACAAAATTGGTTATCGTATGACACGAGCTTTTTTTTTTAATTTTTTTTTTCAATTTTTGGTGATTTTCCAAATTTAAAAGTGTGTTTTTTCGAAAAAAAATATTGACTTTAAAAATTCATAAAAAATCGAAAAAAGCTCGTGTCATACGACAGCGAATCAAGTTCAAAAAAAATTTCACCATAAAATGAACCCGCTAGTGCCGCAACCAGTACGTAAATGCGCTCTCACTAATCCGGCTGTAACTTTTGAACCCGTAGGAATTTTTCCATGAATTTTTCTTAGAATCGTAAGAATATTTACTAAATACAAAATTATAAAAAAAGTCGATTTCAAAAAACGGCCAATGTCATGTCCCCCCTTAATTCCTCAATTGTATATAATCTTTGATAACACAAGGCAACAATTTTGAAAAAATTTTAGGGGCTTTGAAAACCACTATACAATTTTGATGTATTGTGGTCCCAGTAGTACAAATATGGTTCAATTTTGAAATTCTATGGAGAGGTTTTTTTTAAAAAAATTTTTAATTAAAATTATAAATTTTTTTAGACGTGTCTCCACATAATTAATGATGACTAAAAAAAAATTAGTCCGATATTATTCAAATAAATTTAGAAAAACTGAAATTTACATAGCCTTTAATCCGTTAATATATTGCGTTTCAATCGGCTCAGTAGTTTTGGAGTTATAATAAAAAATTGAGGGAAAAAATATTTTTTTTACGTGAAAATAGCAAATTTTTTTGGTTAAAAAAAATCATAAAAAATCGAAAACGTCAAAAATCGTTCAGATTTATTGCTTTATCGCAAAGCCACATGTAATAGGAACAAAATGAGATATCGATCATAAAAATCGATTGATTTTTTTCGAATTTATTCACAATTAAGTGAATTCGCTCATTTTCACCAAATTTTAGTTTTTTGTCTGATATACATAAAATTGAGTAGTTAATGTTCTTCTTTCGATTGATTGAATTTTGAAAACATTTTCCCCATGCTATGTACAAATTTTCACATCAAAAATGCATTACATAGTAACATTCGTGTATTTTTTGGCAAAACCCTACCTAGAATATACTGATTCTATTCTTCGGAAAGACATTTGTGTTGGATGAGCTTAAATGTAAATAAATAAATAAATTAAATAGTAGAAAATTTATATTTTATTATTCACATTTATTATAATAAATAAAACAAGAAAATAAATAAATAAATATGTATTATAAACTACAAACTCTGAAATTTTCTTTTAGTCGATTTTCTACTATTGTTGAATAACGAAGTGTTACTCTGAATACTCCAGCAAAAATCAGCCATCATGTGTGCATCCCAGCGACCCTGGTATCGTTCCTCCATTGTCCGGATATCTTGGTGGAATCGTTCGCCCTGTTCTTCACTCAAGTCTCCTAGATTTTCAGGAAAACGATCTAAGTGACTGTGCAGGTAGTGTAATTTGATGCTCATGTTGCATCCAAGATTCTGGAAGTGAGTTAACATCTCTTCAACGTGCGCAACGTAATCATCACCCTTGTTATTTCCTAAGAAATTTTGAATAACCCATACAAACGAATCCCATGCATTCTTCTCAATTTCTGACATTGAACTGCCAAATTCAGTATCGTTCACCAATTTGCGAATTTGTGGGCCATCAAATATGCTTTTTGTACTTAAACAAAAATAACACTCGGATGCGTGGTTCGCTGTTTCTCTCCATAGCATAGGCTTCAAAATTTCCAAGTGTCGTCTGTAAAATGAAAAAAAAAATTGAAATCAGGAATATGAAGAATTCAAATTTTAATTAAGAAATATTGTAATTATAAAATATTCCAAATCTATTAATTTATACTTACTTTACGTTAGAAGACTTCATAGATAAATTCAATCGACATGGAATGCATATAGTACTCGGTGTCCAATGCTGGTTCAAATTGTGCGGATAGATATTATAGCAATCTTGATATGACTTTTGCAATGAAGTTAAGAACCACTTCCGTTTTTTCCCGGTGATATATTGGCCGCACACATAACAAAATAAATCTGGATCGTTTTTACATGAAAATGTTCTGGCTTTCTGGCTCATTTTTATTAATATTTGAAAATTGTTTTTAACTTCTAAGCTGTATGACTCTAATTTTTGTGTAGGTATTAAATGATGTTTGCGTTATCGCAAACACTTCTTGAATGAAATAAAAAGGGTCAAGGAGATCTTATAAATACTGATACTATAATTTGGGATAACCCTTTGTGTGGATACAGTTTGTGTGTGCTGCAAATTTTTTATTATTCCCAAGAATCCTAAAAAACATTAAGGACTTTTATGAAAAAAAAAAAAATTATCCGTTACAGGTAGCTAACGGAAAATAAGAGCACTTCAGCGTACACGCACATTTATGAGCGTTTTATTACTATCCTACCGCAATCGTAAAAATTAAACAATCTTTTGTTTATTACTTATTTTTTTTAATTATTAGAATCATAAAAATGTCATAGAGGTTTTTCCCAAAGGGGTTTTGCCAAAATGCGTGTCGTAAAATGCACCTGAGTTTTTATGTTCTGCATTTTCATTATGTAGGTACAATTTTCTACAGTGCTTGTAAATATGCGATACCTTCAATTAATTGTAAATAAAAATGTAAAGCATGCATCGATTTTTATGATCCATATCTAGTTTAATTCGCATGATATGTAGCTTTACTACAAAAAAATAAAAAGTAATATTTTTTGCAGTTTTCGATTTTTTCCAGATTTTTGTTTTTCAAATTTTTTTTTTTTTTAGCATTTTTTTTTTTTTTTTGCTAACAATTTGTTTCATAACTTTGAAACTATTGATCGCAGTTCTTTAAAGATATTGTAAACCTTAATTTTTGTAAATTTAATTTGGCAAAATCGGACTAGTTGTTTATGAGTTATGACAACATAAGTGGAGAAATGGCTCAAAATATTGTCAATTTTAAAAAAAAATTTTTTTAAAAAAAAATTATCCATAGAATTGAAAAATTTTACCATTTTTGTACTTAGGCAGCCATGATGCATCAAATCTATATAGTGGTTAGTCAAGCCTTTTTTTGCTGTTGACCTGTGTAATTTGACAAATCGGACAATGAATTTTTCATATATACAAAGTCTAAAATATAAAAAAATGTATTCCATTTTTTCTCAAAGCATAAATAAGTGATGTTTTTATTAAAACACTACTAAATTGATAAAAATTATAAAATCAGGCTTTTAAGATGTCAATTTTTAAAAAAATGGTCAAATGCCACGATATGGTTGGAAAAAAATTTTAACAAAACCAACTTAAAACATTAATTTTTCATATATTTTTGAATAAAGATTTGATCACAAAATTATACAAAATTAAAATTTGCAAACAAATATCTTAAATAGTCTATGATTTATAATCTGTCAAAATTTAAAATTTGGATGCTAATATTTCCACTGGAGGGCGCTTTAAGGCAAAAAAATTACAAAAAAATTCTTAACAAAGAATTGTTCTATAAATAAAAAAAAAATCATACTAGAGATCGGCACTCCCCCTAGAAGTATTCGTTTTTATATCAAAATACACTATGCAAACAGTTATGGCGATTACTTAAGGGGAAAAGATGCCTCAAACGCCTTGAAAATAGAGAAATATGTAAAATTTGACTATTAGATGAAAAAAAAAAACATTTTTTTTTTTTTTGTAATTCAATTTCGCAAAAAAACTAAATTTTTGTACTAAGTTCAATGGCAACTATTCACATAAATATATTAGCTTTCCAGGACATCGTTAACCTATTTTAACTTACGATACAAAAAAGGGCAGTTCTTTGTTGGGGTACCCAAAATCAGCATTTTTACATATTTGAAAATTTTATTAAAGACAATTTTTAAAAATTAAAATCGATCTCCACTAGTTTTTATATATATCGTAAAGATAAAAAATGTGAAAAATTATAAATATCCGTTCGCTAGTTTTTTTTTATAGCGATTTGAATTTAGCGGATTTCAAGGAAATTTAATTTTTGGCTGTATTTTCTTTAATTTTGAACTTATAACTATGTTTTAAAACAAAATTGACGATTGTAATCCAATTAAATTGTTTACAAATTTTAGTTAGTAAATAATTTTTACAATTCAGCTTTAACCCATGTGAACACGGGTCAATTATGTCCCACTTTGGAAATATTACCCGTAATGCTTTTTTTTTTTAAATCATGAAATTATTAAATGGAAATAGTTTTAATAATTCATCGTGTATGCACTAAAAGAATTGAAGACTTTTTAGGAAGTTTTCGTATATTTAATGAAGCTTTTCATAAATATGATGAAATATTTTTTGATTCCTTACAAAAAATTGGTGGTCAAAAAATACGGACTTCTTCTACGCCATTTAAAGAATTTCATTTTTTGTTTCGGTTGTCGGAAAAATTAGTTGATGACTAAATAAAACCTATTCTGATGACTAAATAAAATCTATTTTTTAAATTTTTTATCTTTTTTTTAAAATTTTTTAAAATTTTGAAATTTTTTTCACTTTGCTGTCATTATGGATTATAAAAACTGGAAATGTTGTGTTCGCCAACTTAATTTCTATTTAACTTTTAATAGATATTAATTAATTTTAATTGAAATCGAGCTTGAAATTAAACCAAATTTAATTTAATTGGCAAGTATTTTTTTTCTGTGTGAAAAAATTTTTTGTAAGTTTCAAGTATTTTTTTTCATTATTCGACTTTTAAACGGCCATCAATTCTTTAGATGACGACTTCTCGCGTGATTTCAATTGAGCACTTTCATTGACGAATTTAACATAAGCTTGTCATAGGATGGAATCATTCTTAAAATGCTGCAAAACATCTTCCTAGGAATATTTTATGCCTAAATATCTTCCAAAGAAGTTGTTTATGTCAAGCCAATGTTAAATTGTTCGCTAACAATGCCAAATTAGAAGAGAGGTTATAATAACCCTAACCCTGTCCATAACTTCTCTTAATGCAAAAAACCTTGAGAAACATGAGGCGTCGAGAGATAAGAGATGTCGAAAATTTTTGAAATATCTCATATGCTTAACATATATTGCATACCATAACCATTTTTCACATGTTTTTTTAAACAATTTTATACATGGCAAAACTTTTGATTTTTTTTTTTTTGAACTATTGTTCCATTTTTATTGTATAACCGCAACATGGTTAGACTGCATGATAATTTTTTAAAAAGTTATTGTTGTTTATGGTTTGAGTTTAAATTTTAATAAAAATAAAAACAAAAAATTTAAATTTTATATAAAGTAGCAGTAGTTGGTTGGTTGCAGTAGTTGGATATTTGTTGATAGCAGTAAAAGTTGATAAAGAAAACATAAATAAAGGGTGAAGGATTCCAACTAATTTACATAATATAAACATTCTTAAGTATACAACTACCAAACTATGCACTAACTACTGCCACGACTCGTACAAAAGCTTAAAGAAATTAAATAAAACACAAGTTAAATTAAACTTATAACTAACCATGAAGAGTTAAGTTTACCAAAAAGCTTATGGTAATGTAGTATTATGATTTTACAAATACCCTACAGCTGAGATAATACGATGTAAGTACAAAATTCTGTTGTTTAAAAACTATGAAAAGTTTAAAGTTTAAGACGAATTTGTGTGTGTGTTTTGTAGTTTACAAAACCACCCAGCAAAACCACACATTACCAAAGTAATGAATCGCCATTGGGCTTCACCCATTACAATACACCTTACTTCTCTGCTGAATTTAACAGGCGATGAGCCTAAAAGAAATGTGTGTACTCATTACCTAATATGAGGCTAAGCAACTGCTTATTTATATGGTTGCCGGGTTCGAAAAGTAATAGGTCTATTAAGAGACTTTCTTAAAAAAAAAAATTATTAAAAAAATATTACAAACATTTTTTTAATTAAATAAATAACGTGGTCTCGCTGGGATTCGAACTTGGTGTCTTTTGGTTGTTAGGCGAGAACTCTACCCACTGATCAATCCTCACATAAAATAATTAGTTGCTTAAAAAGTAAATGAATTGTTGTGCTTCGAGTTTGCGTTTATGATGTTAGAAATATATACCTTACCCTCATTGTTACAAAAAATCACAAAGTAATGTGTCTAAATATAGATTTTCAAAATAATATTTTAATTATTACTTTATGTTTATATTTCATGCGTTATGTAATTGATGATCGTCAAGTCGTTATTTTATAGTGTAAGGAGTAAACATTACAAGGTAATGCATTACTTTATCGCACCCATTACCAAAGTTTTGATGGGCAAGTCTAAAATTTGTGTGCAAATCATTAAAAACCATTGAATAGTCTTTTCAAATCTATCTTTTGACGAGTTTAAGATCTAATTCGTCAGCGTTTTTTTGCATATGGGGGATTTCGTCTCAAGTGACCGTACTTTTGAACCGATGTCTTGGGATGGTGATAGAACTTGCACCAAGTTGTGTCCTACTGAGTAGTAGGTATGACGCAACATTTTTGCGGGATCGCTCACGGACTCTCCGAGTTGGAGGATGTTGAATTTTGACATTCTCTTCAAACAGCCCTTTTTTCAGATACATACATTTAACTAGGGCAAGGAATTCAGGCTAATGTATGTTTTTAGTCAGTAGCTCAAAATCGATTTTGACCAAATACATATTTTTGCATATTTGTTATAGATTCAAAATTTTCCATATTCTGCTATAAATGCATATTTTATGGCATATTTTAACTTGTTTTGTAGCATATTTAGCATATTTTCAATTTAATTGCAGCTTTTTGCATATTTTATGAAAATAAAAATTAAGTTTTAATTAAAAATAAACAAATAAAAGAAATTAATTACGATTGTCATTATCTGACGGTTGCAAAACACTTTCTAACATAAAATTTGAAAAAACTTGCTTAAACGGCGACTCAATCTCTAACCTACACTTGGTATCCAACTATTGTATGTGAATAAAGCGCATCATAAAACGTGATAATTACTTGTGAAAAAGAGATAGGATTAAGAAGAAAAATCATTCTAGTTGAGAAATGAATTGTGCATTGGTATTAGCTAATTCTGTCTCTTATGATCAAAACAATACTTGTGTGTACGTAGTGTGACCAAACTCCAATTTAGTCGCAGTCAACGCTGTGTCGACCGTGGCTCAACTGGTTAAGAGGTGAGATTACGATGCATAGCTTTGATGCTAAGACTGTGAGTTCAAATCACAGTACGACACCAAAAAATAAAAAGTTTTTCATATAGAGCAAAATTAACAATATAAAATACTTTGTTCAATTGACACATAAATTAACCACTGCCGAGTCCCAGGAGGGGGACGAAACTGCGGCAGTCTGGTGTATCCCTTGTGTCCGTAAAATTTTTCAATAAAAATGTTTTCTTCTTCTTCTTCCTGTAAAGAGTCTAACTAAAAAAAAAAAAAACACATTTGTAATATTTAGCATCTAGTTAGTAGTGATTTGTTAGACATTTACATTCGATGTCATTTTTAAAACCAACAAGCTCAAATAATAAAAATAGATTTTTAAAAATCCAAAAATTGGAAGTGCATATTTTTTTATTTTTAATGCATATTATTTGGTTTTTTATGCAAATTTTAATTAAAATCGCATATTTTGAATTCTTTAATGCATATCTTAAGGCTGAAATTCATTGCGCTACATATAACTACCCAGCCAGACATTGCCGTGGTCATCACTGGTAAAGCACTTTATTTTTAGTAACGTTGGCAGAAATTCAAATTAAAGCACTGGCAAGGCCCTTATTTACAATTCTTTTCCAAAGTTGACAAATTGTGCTTTGCCACTACTTGATTTATAAAATTTACAACCGTAAAAAATTAAAGCACTGGCAAGTCCCGATTAAGAACGCTTTGCTAACGTTTGTAAAATGTGCTTTTAAAGCATTAATTTTAAAAATTGGCAACACTTTGTTTAGAAAAATAGTAAAATTATGTTTTTTACATTTGTGAAAAATCTGGTTTAGACTAACTTTTTTTGATTTTCCAGAGTTGGCAAGTTAATTCCAACAAACGTTATGCCAGTGCAGGCAAACGAGCACAAGCAACGGTTTGCCAGCTATTATCACTTATTTACGTTTTAAGCTGGCAAGTATTATGCGTCTGATTAGCTCAGTTGGGTAGAACACTCAGCGGCCAAAAAAATTTTAAATAAACTTTATTTTGAAAAAATTATTTTTAGACCACAAATTATTTGGTTTTGTCAGTGTTTCGCTAATTTTGATAAGTTCGTTTATCCAGTGCTCTGCCAACTCTGTAAAAAAGAAACGACCAAGCCCTGCCCGGTGTTATCATTTTGGGTTTGGCAAAGTATTTAAATATTCAGAAATCCAACGCTCTGCCAACGCTAATACCACCGTTGCAAGCACTGGGCCAAGGCACTGTTGCAAGCACTGGGCCAAGATCGTTCGTATTTTTCTGGCTGGGTAACAACCGTTTGCGCTAAATTTAAAGACTTTCTTTTTAAAATAGGATATTTTTATTTTTTAGACAGCTTAGGTCTTTTCCTTTACGAGTGGGATGCGAGTAGTTTATCTTTCTTCTTTTCTTCTACAGTAAGGCACTTTTTACACCAAAAATTTTGAGTGCTCGCTATTTTTCTGTTTTCCATCCGAGTTTTAAAAAATTAACACATTTAAAATCTGGTATTAAAAACATATAAAAAAGCATGCTTACGCTTGTGTGTTATCTCTAAAAGTTCCAGAGATATTCCCATTTGAAAATGTGAAATGCCAAATTTTGTCCGAATCAAGTCTAGTTTTTTCGAATAACGGGGCCAAATCAAGACCAATTTTTTGGTTATTCACCAAAAAAAAAAATTTCGATTAAATAACTCAAAAACTACACTCAAAAAAAAAGCCCTTAAAGTTAGCAAAAAGTTAATTGAGTCAGCAAAATTTTAGCTGGTAATATTCTTGCAAAAAAATTGTTAATATATGCACAAGTATTTTGCCAATAAACATCAGTTAGCTGATTTTTAGCAAAAAAATTAGTAAATTCAGCTATATTTTTTGCTGACACTTAGTTCAATGCAAATTAAAATCGCCTTCTTAAAGTCAACATTTTTTTTTTTGCTGGAACTTAGTAGATTGAAAAAAATTTAAATTCTCTTTTACATTCAAAAAAGTTTTCACATCTAACATATTTTCAAAAAAAAAAAAATTTTAATATATTTTTGTTGTTTCATTTGTTCTTCTGGATTATTTTGTTTAGCAAATATTTTATATGAACGAATAGGAAGACGAAGTTAATTAATCAATAAGGGAGGGTCAAATCTCTATTTTTAATTGAAGGAGTCTAATTTGTTTATGGGGATGTATTTTGATTCATTGCATTAGCAGCAATCAAAAAAGCAATTTTGAAGTTTTTGATAGTTAGGGCCGTTTGCGTTTTAGTTAACGAAATATTCATATATTTAATTTTCAATTTGTTATAACTTCCACAAAAGTAAGTTAATTCGTACAAATTTCGGAAAGCTTATATTAAGAGGTCTTTAAAATAGTTATAACTTTAAAGTAGGGCGTTTGCGTTAGCGGAAACGCATTGAGTTAAAAATTTAACCATTTAAGTTTCGTACTTTCAATCAAATTTAAATATTTTAAATGTTATTTAACAAATATATAGAAAATAAGCTGTGAAATTCGTTTACTATTAGTTTGTGTTAATAATAATTATAAATACACTTGTTTTTATCTAATAAAATATTTTTTTTTGATAATGGTAGAGTACATAATAAGAAAATTTTTACACATTTTTTTTTCAAAATCCCGATTAAGAAGTTCGAAAAATATTCGACGTTTTGAAATAAATCACAAAAATTTTCACGTGGTAAGTCACAAATCAAAATGAAGTATAAGTCTTACAAATGGCTTTAGTTTTTATTATCTTTGTAAAATTTCAGACCGAATCATTGTATTTTTTTCGAAAACACTAGACTTTCGAAAAATCATAGACCCTGGAGTTCTATTTTACCCATATAAAAAATTGAGTAGATCAAAAAAAAAAAAAAATTTAAAAATATTTTATATATTTTATAAAGAGCTTATTGTAAAAACTTGATAAGCCACATGTATATATTTGATCGATTGTTGCTGTTTTATAGACATCCATTAAATTATATTTGATAGAAGTCTTACTTAAATATTTACTGCAAGTACCTAGAGTATAAAGGTCCGCAAAAAGTAATATTTTTTTGATTATGTAACCTTTAAAAGGCAAAAACAAACTAAAAATAAAATGTGGCTTATCAAGTTTTTACAATAAGCCCTTCAATTGTGGATCAAGTTTTTTTTAAAAAAAAATCACTTTTTTCGAAATTGACCGATATTTTTAGTTCAGATTTATGTCCCAAAGACTAAAATACTTTAAAAAAGTTTATTGAGTCAGAGAGAATTTTTGTACGGGCCAGGTTTTGAAAAAATTAAGGACCACCATTCGGAAAGACGATTGAAGAATATTTTTAAGTTTACAGTTTTTACCATATGAATTTTAAATTATTACTACGTTGTTGGGCAAGGTCAATAGTGCTTTTGTACTAAAATTATTACATTTTTTAAAGCACATGTTTTTTTAACAAAAACAAAAACCCTGACAAACAATTGCTCAATGAAATCGTATAGTTACTGTTGTTTTAGTTTTTATTTTTGCTCACAGAAGCCAACATTTGCATTTTGTTTTAAACTGAAAAGGACATTTGAACACACATATTAATGTTAGTAACACATCATCATTTACAACTACAATGAAATACGTTTTTTTAACTAGTTTGAAAAAAAAAATAGGTAGCAAAACACCTTGAATGCAAGTCTCAGTAACATACCCAGCAAAATTTTGGTAATAGATTGGTATTACGGAACATGTTACCTGGTAATATGTTAAACTCCTTACCCTTGCATTACCCAGCCAGAAATTGCCAATGGTCTGAAAAATCAAGCACTGGCAGATCGCTATTTGCCAATGATCCAACAAATACAGTGCTGGCAAAGCACTGATTTACAACGCACTGCCAACGTTAGTAAAAAGTGCTTTGCCAGTGCTTAATTAACAAAATTTGCAATAGTAAAAAATATAAAAGCACTGGCACAGCTCTGGCTTAGAACGCTCTGCCAACGTTCGTAAAAAGTGCTTTGCCAGTACTTGATTTACAAAATTTACAAGCGTAAAAATAAAAAAGCATTGGCAAAAAGTGCATTGCCAGTACTTATTTACAAAATTCACAACAAGAGTGGAAAAATTCAAAACTAAGAATATTAAGGTCTCCTATGATATTCAGCACAAAGTATAGTTTTTGTACTAAAATTTTACTTAAGAAATTTATTTTCAAATTTTACAAAAATAATTTGATAAAAAAAAATATTCAGTTATTTTGTTTTTGAACTTAGCTGAAGCAAGCCTATTGTTATTTCTGTTCTAATTACCCAAATCATTCAATAAGAAATAATATAACGCTTTACTGAAGTGAATTACTAAGTAGGACTTTATTGGTCGTTTTTGGTTTTAGTACTGGCAAAGCGCTTATTGCCAGTGCTTTGCCAACGTTTTAAAAAAGAAACGCCAAGCCCTGCCCGGTGTTATCATTTTGGGGTTGGCAAAGCACTTATTATATTATTAAAAAAGCACTTTATTGGTTGTTCTACCAATGCTTTGCCAACGTTTTAAAATTATGGTTTTGGTACTGGCAAAGCGCTCATTGACAGTGCTTTGCCAACGTTTTAAAAAAGGAACGGCCAAGCCCTGCCCGGTGTTATCATTTTGGGGTTGGCAAAGCACTTAAATCTTCAGATATCCAACGCTCTGCCAACGCTCATACCACTGTTGAAAGCACTGGGCCAATGCTTTGCCGTTCGTATTTTTCTGGCTGGGTACTTACAAGAAAAGTCCATTAATGGATTCCCGCCAATTGGCATGAAATTTGGATATGTTATAAAGACTTAAAAATTAAGAGACACATGTTGATTTTTATCTGCCCAATCTCACATTTAGGGGTTAAACAGTGGGGTTAAATATTACATATTTTTCGGATTTTTCGGATTTTTGCGTTTTTTTCATATTGCTTGCAAAGAAACTATATATAAATTTGGTATCTAATGAAATGTATTTGAAATGCGCATCACCAGTATAAAGTAGTAGGGCCGAGCATGCTGAAATTTTAGTGGTATTCAAAAAAACACATACATTTCGGGGAGTTTTGTACTAGGAGGTATATTCGATTCAGGTCCAAACTCACACATTTTATTCTCTATTAAGTTTTAGTTGATACGTTTGGATTTTATACCAAGTTTCCCGAAGTACTATATTTTTTAAAAGGGTGGCAACTCTTTGGCCAAAATATAGGCAATATGGGCATCAATTTTCATATTTTGGAAAAGACAGCACTGCTGTTCAAAAATAATTTTAAATATCTTAGTTTTGAGACATGCTCCCATACAAAATTTTATGAAAATAGTTAGTTTTTACAGTTTTTTATTTTTATTTTATATGTAACTTTATATTATAAATCCGATTTTATTACATGAACGGTTTCCAACGATATATAATACTATACACATTAAACAAACATAAACGTGGTAAAAGCTAAAAACCTTTTTTCCAAGCAAAACCATATTATTAAATGCCTACATCAAATAGTCCCTTGTAAAGTAAAATGCTCCATATTTCATACCTCCTTTTAAAGAAGGGGAATTCTAGTGTTAAAATCATCGAAAAAAAAATGAAAAACATATGTCATGTATTAATTATTTATTTTTTTTTCAAAAAGTTACCATTTTGAATGTATTTCACAATATAGTGTTGTTATTTTAGTTAAGTTTTTTTTTTTTTTTGTTTTTTTTTATACATTTTTTAATTTTTTTTTTGTAAAATAAACATTTTTTTTAAAAATTTTTGATTTTTTATCTATTCATCGTTTCATTTAGGCTTGGTAACTTATATTAAAATAACCAAAGCTTAGGGCTAAGTTATGTATGCCAAATTTATATAAAAATATATTTGGCTAAAGTTAAACTCTGACTATTTTTAGATAAGTTAATGGTTCTTAATTTACTATGGAAATAGAAACAAATTTTCAGCAGTAAAATTATTCTTAAAATATTACATTTGATACAAAATGATTTTACCATGTATATTAGAGTGTCCCTTAAAGTTAAATGTTAGAAATGTTGAGACGCCACCCTCTAATTTTTTTGTATTTTTCTTGAAAATAACTCATGTGAAATTTTACGCCCCTACGACCACGCCTTCCCTACCCGATAGGGCCTAAAGATCAAAATATGCGTTTATATGGGAAAAGGGATATTTTTTAGTTTTTGCTGTTTTTTTTGCAATATTGCAATAGTTTTTGCTCTAGATGATAAATTAATCGAGATTAGGATAAAATTATGTATTCAAAAAGGTATAAAAATCCAAAATCGGTTAAGAATTACCCCAGTAATAAATAATGCCCCAGACCACTAATGTGTCAAATACCACTTCAGCAAGAAATTCGAGCTCACATTTTAAACGTTTTTAAAATTGATTATTGAAACATAATTTTTTTTATTTAATACACTCATAATTGTGAGCCATAAAAGAAGTTTTTTGTTTTGGATGGCGTTAACCTGTCCTACGGTGATGTCAAAAACGAACAACATTTTTGGGGTGTTTTTCAAATCTCCAATTTCAAATTTTAAAAAAATTTCTTTAACAAAATCGAAAAAATTTAGATTTTTATTGCTTAAACTCGTTTAAAACATCTAAGAGATTAAAATAAAAAAATTAAAAATATCCCCCAGTACACTTGGGTAGGGCAACGATTTAAATGTTACGGATTGCGGGGAAATTGTGATTTTTAGTAATAAAAAGGCTTATTTGTTGCCATAAAATATTTTAAATCAAAAATTAGCTACTTTTGTAACTTTTATAGTTTTATTTTATAAGCATTACTCAAAGTTAAAAATAAAAATATTTCGAACATTATTAACCCATGTGGACCTGCGACCCCAAGTGACCCCAGACTTATTTATTTCAATTTTCAAAAAACGTTAAAGATTTTCTTACTACTTTTGAATTTTAAGAAACGTGATGTAAAAGATAATAACAGAATTTTTGCTTTATTTTTGTAAATATACGGAGGTTGAAAGCTCGTTATAAATTGAAAATAACATAAAAATAATCTCGATGTATATAAAAACAAAAAACTAATATAACTGTAAAAAATATTACTTGAGCCAGAGTACACACTAAAAATTTTTTATATAAATAGAACATTTTCGGTCTTCAAAGTTTAGTAACGTCATGATGCTTGTTAGGAAAAGACCTAACCACGTGGTTGATTACTAAGAATACAAGAATGGAGCAAAATTGATTATTAATAGGTTTTTTGTTAAAGTTCTGCCTATTATATAGGCTCTAGCTTTTCTAAAACTTCGAGTTCTGATGAGATCTTTAGCCAGATCGAAATACTAGTATCAACCTAGCTAAAATGTTTGATTTGCTTTATTTTTGTAAATATACGGAGGTTATAAATTGAAAATAACATAAAAATAATCTCGATGTATATAAAAACAAAAAACTAATATAACTGTAAAAAATATTACTTGAGCCAGAGTACACACTAAAAATTTTTTATATAAATAGAACATTTTCGGTCTTCAAAGTTTAGTAACGTCATGATGCTTGTTAGGAAAAGACCTAACCACGTGGTTGATTACTAAGAAGACAAGAATGGAGCAAAATTGATTATTAATAGGATTTTTGTTAAAGTTCTGCCTATTATATAGGCTCTAGCTTTTCTAAAACTTCGGGTTCTGATGAGATCTTTAGCCAGATCGAAGTACTAGTATCAACCTAGCTAAAATGTTTGATTTGCTTTATTTTTGTAAATATACGGAGGTTGAAAGCTCGTTATAAATTGAAAATAACATAAAAATAATCTCGATGTATATAAAAACAAAAAACTAATATAACTGTAAAAAATATTACTTGAGCCAGAGTACACACTAAAAATTTTTTATATAAATAGAACATTTTCGGTCTTCAAAGCTTAGTAACGTCATGATGCTTGTTAGGAAAAGACCTAACCACGTGGTTGATTACTAAGAAGACAAGAATGGAGCAAAATTGATTATTAATAGGTTTTTTGTTAAAGTTATGCCTATTATATAGGCTCTAGCTTTTCTAAAACTTCGGGTTCTAATGAGATCTTTAGCCAGATCGAAATACTAGTATCAACCTAGCTAAAATGTTTGATTTGCTTTATTTTTGTAAATATACGGAGGTTGAAAGCTCTTTATAAATTGAAAATAACATAAAAATAATCTCGATGTATATAAAAACAAAAAACTAATATAACTGTAAAAAATATTACTTGAGCCAGAGTACACACTAAAAATTTTTTATATAAATAGAACATTTTCGGTCTTCAAAGTTTAGTAACGTCATGATGCTTGTTAGGAAAAGACCTAACCACGTGGTTGATTACTAAGAAGACAAGAATGGAGCAAAATTGATTAATAATAGGTTTTTTGTTAAAGTTCTGCCTATTATATAGGCTCTAGCTTTTCTAAAACTTCGGGTTCTGATGAAATCTTTAGCCAGATCGAAATACTAGTATCAACCTAGCTAAAATGTTTGATTTGCTTTATTTTTGTAAATATACGGAGGTTGAAAGCTCGTTATAAATTGAAAATAACATAAAAATAATCTCGATGTATATAAAAACAAAAAACTAATATAACTGTAAAGAATAGTTTTAGATTAAGTGCCAAAAATTTTGGACATATTGATCAACATTAACCCGTACCGTGCCGCATTCAGATCCAAGGAGATACTGTGCGTTTTTATATATATTTGAACAAAAAGTATTTGAATTATTTTTTACAAACCTGGCTAAAACCATTCGATAAATCCATAAAATATATTCTGTACTAAATTAACCCTAAGATGACTTGAATATAATACATGTGTAATTTTGCGCTTCTACGACCACGCTTTCCCTAAGCGTAGAACACCTAAAGGGATACTCTAATGTATATATTAAAAAAACTTAGAAAAGTTAATTCCGTGTAAATTATATAGAAATTTCGGAATAATTTTGCAACAAAATTGTTTTTACTCTTTAAACCTTAAATGCATAATGTACCATATATGATACATGCATTTACTCTCACGACAATGCCTCTAATTAAACTGAATATTGATAACGTTACTTTTAAATTGTTCTTAACAATATTACACTTCATAAAAATACCGCTTTAGCTCATTTACAATTTGTTTTAATTGTCAGTAAGCTGCCAAAGTGGGAGTATGCACTTTTTGCACAAAATTCCAAAAGTGAATTTCAAAAAAAAGATTATAAAATATATTATTCGTATGGAAACAAGTATTTTGGACGTAGTTTCAGCTAATTATAATGATTTTGGATCAAATGCGATATATATTGTATTAGTTATATGTATAGAATGCATAGTGTACCATATATGGTACACATCAAAAATCGTTGTTTTTCCTCTTTTCCGGGAAAACGGCTAATTTCCGTGGAAAATTAATGCCCAATTCGAGTTCAGCGAGCGACATTACATAAGGCTAGCTTGGTCTCCATACCGGGTGCTGACCTCATGCAGTTAAGGGTTAAATTAATTTTTGATTAAATATTTAAATAAATGTTCAATAAATATTGGGGGAATTCATAATACGGTTTGTAATTGGTGTATAAGTACACAAAGCGCATTTGCAGGTACGAAAATTAACAACAGTATCTTCGTTTCTTTTCAAATTTCGCGTTTATTTTGTTCGAAATGTATTCCTTTATTTATAAAATAGAATATTTTGTAATAAGCAGTCAAACAATTTTTTTCCATTTTGTTTAAATGTTTGAAACATTCAAATCTAAACACAAAACAAAATATATAAAAAACTTTCCAAGGTTGGCAAAATATTTATGACATTATTGCTATAAAAATATGATGTTTACAGTGTATACGACATTATATGAAGCCGGCTATTATATTTATATTGAAATAATTTTTTATTAAAGCACATTTTAAAAACATTAAGAGAAAATCCCTTATAAAGTTGCTTGAAAAAAACATATATCAAAGCTTTAGAAAAATCTATATTGATAAATTCTTACAGAACAATAAAAAACTTTATTTATCAAAGAGGAATAAGTCTGCTAAAAGTGAAATATCATGTATATCAAGCGATAGCTTTGGGGTAGCGCATCAGCTTGACATGAGCAAGTTCGTGTGTTCTAACCCCACGTCAGCCACAAGATTTTGTTTTTATTAACAAATAAATAAAAACAAGTGAAAAGAGCATCCTTTGTTATCCTTGTTTAAGACTTACATTGAATGTGATTAAAAGGAACACTTAACTCCCTATGACAAGCCAATGTTAAATTCACCGACAAAAACCCCAAATTTAAACAACATCCGATTCAAAAGTTGTAGTGTTTCTATTACTCCTTTTTCCTCACTATTTTTGTTGGAAGGGTTTGTAATAGATTAGTAACTAGTTACTAAAGGGTAGCATGCATGATTTGAAAAATATTCTCTTGCGTACTTTGATGCCTATTTTGACGATTTTTATACTTAAAATATCAAAAACAGACTAATTCACTTAAAAAAGTTTTTATTTTTTTCATGGTATTCATTAAATTTGTCCATATTTCAATAATATTCAAATTTTAACATTATTAGAGCAAAAAAAATTTGTTGTTGTTTAAAAAAATGTCTTGCGAATGTTTTGCATGACATTCGCGCCACCCTTTACTGAACCCACCTTAATTTCTCCGAAACTTATTACCAGGTAATATAAAGTTTTGCTGGGTACTTAATATGACTACGACTCTTTTATTTGATTGAGTGCTTAAGAATGCGTTTGTAACTGTAAATACGTTTGTTTTTTCACATTTGTATGTGTTAGTGTATGTACCACTAACACACTTTTACTAAAATCTGTTTTAGTAGTTAAAAAATGCATAAACACATTTTGTGCAGTTTTAAACATAAAAAATGTACTAGCAATTTGTTTAACAGGGATATTAAAAACAGAAGCGTAAAAAAATATGATTTGAATCTAAGAATATAAAGAAGAAATTGAAAGCAAATTTTCTTCATAAATTTAAAATTTCTGTAAATCTTAGATTTCCCAGCAAAACTTTGGTAATGGGTGCGATAAAGTAATGCATTACCTTGTAATGTGTACTCCTTACCTGTATCATTATTTTCCAACAAGAAGTAATGAGTTACCGATAATTGAACACTCATGGATTACCTTGTAATGAGACCTCATTACATTTTACATTACTTGAATTACTTGGATTACTTTCGAATCCCAGCATGACCAAGTTATTTATTTAATAAAAAAAAAGTTTTTTATTTAGTTAAAACAAAAATATCTGTAAAAAAAATTTTTTATGCGTTTTTTTTTATGAAAATCTATTTATAGACACATTACTTTTTCCCACCATGTAACCACATAAGTAACCAGTTACTTTACCCACTACACGGTAATGAGTTACTTTGAGGCTCATCGCCTGTAAAATTCATCATTGAAGTAACGTGTAAAGTAATGCATGAAGCCCTATTGCGATACATTACTTTACCCATGATTTGGTAATGTGTGGTTTTGCTGGGTTCTTTTAAAATATGTTAGGGGCGCAAAAATTATTGCATTTTAAGGTTTAAAATATCTAAAAATTCACAAAATTACACTATTATATTGATTTTAAAAAATTTCGCAAAATGTATATTATTGTTCATGAAAACTTACTTCCCTGTTTTGTGCTTTCATAAAAATCTTTTTATTCTATGGCTTTAAAAAGAATAAGAATTGTATTTGAAATTAATGTAATAAATTGAAAATGTATTTTCTAAAAGTTAAGGCAGAATTAGTTTGTACCTTCTGTTCTGTTACGAATCAGCTGTTTTGTTTCTGTTCAGTTGAAAGTCTGTATGTGTGGTTAGTTTTCACTTTTTCGTTCTGTTCTATAGCGGACAAATCTATTGAAAATAGAATTGAACGTTAAGTGACAGCCTAAAGTGCGTATGTATTGGTTTGTTGTGAAATCTTTTTCTCAATATTTGAATCAGGGATGATAACGTTGGTACTATAGTACTTTTTATGGTACTATTTGAACCTCAGATTTACCATGATACTCCTATGACTCACTTAGTACGATTTACAAATTTTTCTATGTATGAATTTCTTGGTCCCTTTAAAATTCAATAATTATTAATTCGATTTGCAGTCCCTTATGAACAATGAATTAATTTGGAACCAAACGCTGTCAAGTCAATCACATGATTTCACTGAGTGCGACTGATTACAGATGATTATATTAGAGTTTTATTAATCAATTAAACCAATTATTGAATTCAATCACTAAGGGTTATAATTATTATTAACTACTTTTGATTTTCAAAAAAAGTAAATAATAAAAATAAAAATGTCAAATTGACTATTAGGTGCGTGTTTTTAAAATCGAATGAGTTCACGAACAAATTTGTTTGCTACCAATCACAAGCATTGAATTCGCAAAAAACTGTGAGAAACGTAATTCAATACAGCATGATATTTATAGCACATTCAAAAAATATTAAAAGTTTGGTGAATTAAAGAAAAAATATCAAAATTTTAAAAATTTTTTAAATCAATATCGGCTAATTTTCTTAGTACGCACTGCTCGTTTTTACATAGCTTTATGTACATTTTTCCGAAAATGAGCAAAATCGGTCCAGCGGTTCAAAAGTAATGAGTGACAATGTGAAAGTACCTCTAAATTTTCCATACAAATTGGTGTAAATTGTATGGAAATTATTAGAATTAATTGTAGTGTCTGCTGTATAATATATATAGTCATGTTTTTCCACCAGACGCTAAGAGGTGAATAATATTTAAACTGTATATTATTAGAATTCATTGTAGTGTCTGCTGTATAATATATATAGTCATATTTTTCCACCAGACGCTAAGAGGTGAATAATATTTAAAATTCACCGCAAATTCTTTTTTCTCCACAAAATTTTTTTTTTTTCATCTCAAAAATAGTTTTGTTGCCTCAAAACTGTTTTTCACGACACAATTTATTTTTTTTACATCCAAAAAAGTTTTTCACCTCAAAATTTTGTTTTCACCTCTTAACATATTTTTTTTTAATATATTTTTGTTGTTTCATTTGTAATTGTTTATTTTGGAGGGTAAAAAGATTTGTTTGTTAATTTATATTTAATTTCTTTTTATACTAGTGATGCCGAAAAAGTACTATTTTATATGCAGGTTAGTACTATTTTAAAATCGCATTTATCATCTCTGATTTGAATGATTTTGGTTGGAGTTTCTTTTACTTTTTAAACAGCTGATTCCTTTCACAGAAAAAGTAATTACAAAATATTACCTTGAGAACAGAACGACACAGAACGGCAACAGAAAGTAACAACTAATGAGGCCTTTAATTTCAAATACTTTCCCTTTTTGGATTTTTTAATTTTAACTAATTAAATTTAATGTGGGCCATGAAATCTTTATTTCTTAAAGTTACAAGTAATTATCCCAAGATTTTGTCTTAAAGCATTGCCAAAACGTACAAATAATGTTAATTTTCAAGAATTTCGCGCAACAGTGATGATTTTCTAGCGCACACTATGCCATTGTTTGCTGTAAATATAAAAACAAATTATGTTATTTTGCACAATCTTCAAAAAATCCATATAATTTTTGAATTTTTTATTTTTATGCTTCTCTGATTTTATGATGTAAAATAACAAAAAAAGAAAAAAAATCAGTTCACCAAGCAAACTGGCCTATTTAAAATTAAACACCGAATGTGCCAATCAAAAAGCTGCCATTTTTACAAAATTTACTATCATGTTTTTCAACATTTGCGACGGTCGTACACTTTATCTGTTTAGGGCATATCAACGAAATATCGCACACCTAGTACAAAAGTGACTCAACTCAAAATTTTTCAGAAATCGAAAAAAACTATTTGCAACTTTATACCAATTGAAACATAAAGAAAGACATAACTGATTTTTAGCAACAGTTAACAACAACAAAATACACTGATATTTTTTTTTATAGAAAAACAAGTTATTGTGCATATTTTAAGCATATAAAATCGAAAAAATAAAATTTTGAGTTGAGTCACTTTTGAACTGGGTGTGCGATATGCTTTCAACTGTGTATAATTACAACATTCACGAAACACTGCTTTCAAATTTTTATTTCATAAAGGGGCGTCAGTGCCCGGTAAAAAAAAAACACCAATAATTTTAAAACTAAACAAAATTGGTTTCAATTTTTGTACTACAATGTAGTTATTCGTTACACTAATAGAAAAAAACCTGTGAAAATAGCCAAAAAAAAAAAGCTACTAAAAATTGGTTAAAAATTACCTTGCAGAAAAAACTGCTAAATATCAGTAATATAGCAAAAATAAATCTGTTAAATTAACAAAATTTTTTTTATATAATTTTAGTTAGTTGAAAGTAACAAAATAATCTGCTAAAATCAGCAAACACATTTACTAAAAATCAGTAGACAAAGAAATCATTTAAAATGTGAAATTTTTAAAGAATTTTATTTATTTATTTTTTTTAATGCGAATAAAAGTCTGAAAATATAAACTCTGAAAATATAAAAAAGCATACCCACCATCGGTAAAAATTATATGGAATCAGGTATATTTTTATCGAATTAGATTTAATGATATGGAGAAATTTCGAATGAAATTGTATCAAATTATATCTAATTTTATATAATTTGAAATGAATGAATATAACTGAATACGTATGAATTTGAATGTGTTTATAATAGACTCCATATCGAAATTGTTACGCGGCATGTCTAATCATTCCACTGTTTATTATTTAAAGTGAGAGAAACTGAAATAAAGCTGATGATTCTTTAACACATTCTAACTTTAGATTTTATTTTTTACATTTTTTTTTCGCAAAATATGTTTATTTTTGTACAAAAAAAGCTGTCACAGTAGTCCATGCATATTAAATTTATTGTTTGCACTGCATTTTATATATTTGCTGGCTTCATAAATTGTACATGAGTTGTATCTATGGTTCATTCACTTGTTCTGCACTTCACAGTGGGATATATCACAAAATTTTTGAAAATAAATTTAGGCATTTCTTACTTAGTAGGCCGATTGCAATGCAATTTCAAACATGCATAAGTGAAGTAATATCGAGCTTAAGATTTAAATTGAACCTTTCACATCCAAAGTTGGCGGCTACATGACCATCCCAAATACGGAACTTTTTGCATATAACATTTGGAGTGATCGTCATTTTTTTTTGTTTCTAGTGCGATTTTCAAAAAATTAACATATTTGTAATTTGATAGTAGAGACTAACAGAAAACATGCTTACATATGTGTGTTATCTCTAATAGTTCCCGAAATATTCCCATTTGAAAATGTGAAATTCTAAATTTTGGTCCGACTCAGGTACAGTTTTTTGCGAATAGCGGGAAGTAATTTAGGGTCAATTTTTTTTCATTGATAACGTAACTAAATAAATTCTTGATAAAATAAAAGAAAATTAATGCAATATCTTGTTTCACTCCAAAAAATCATTCGTTAAAGTAGAAATTAAAAAAAAAATCTAATTTTTGCGATTTCTTTCTCAAAAAGCACCAACAGCATTTTACCTCCTGATAAATATTTTCTTTCTGAACATATAAAGTGTGCATACTATTCTGAAAGGTATTTTTATATTCTCCCCAACCGCTTCTAAAGTTGACACATTTCTAAGGCAAATATTAAATTTGACCCACTGCTAAAAATTGTGCACGCCTTCAATTGTAGGCACTCCTACATATACCCAATTTATTGGACAAGTCTCTTCCAGTCCCCGCTTTTAATGTAGACATGGCCGCAACAAATGTAAAAAATCCCGAATTTTTTAATTTCTATTTTTCTTTTTGGGAAATATGGGAATGCTTACAGGAAATCATAAATTCGAACATAAATTTGACATTGTTGACTTAAAAGTCTATTTAAGTTCAACAAATTATTGATTGATGTCTATTAATAAATATTTTATTGAATAGCGAAAATTTACAAATTTAACTAAAACTGGACTGTTACCTTTCTATTAGCATTTCACCAGAGCTGTAAATGAATCATTCTGTTTTGATTTCAATTCATTACGAATTTGAATTGAGTTTTGAATTACTTCTTTTCACATAAAAAAAGAATTGAGTGAAATTTGAATTAATTCAAATGAATTTGGCAAAAATAAATTGGAATTAATTTCCAATTCAAATGAATTCGGCGAAATAATATGCAATTCATTTCCAATTCAAATGATTTGGCGAAATGAATTGCAATTCATTTCCAATTCATTTGACTTGAATTGATTTTGAGTTAATTCAAATGAATTAGAAAAATGAATTGCAATTCATTTTTAATTCATTTGAATTGAATTGATTTTGAATTAATTCAAATGAATTAGAAAAAAAATTGCAATTCATATTAATGAAATGAAAAATGAATTGCAATTAATCAAAGTAAACATAGTGTTTAGAGTTTGTTTCTTCAAGTATTACTTATTTTGGTTTTGGCATACGCTAAACGACAAAACACGTTTAATATTCGAGAAACAGTTAATAGTTTATGAAATTTTGTGACCCACGACCACCCAACGACAAACACCTTAATTATATTTATGTAATATTTATTTTACAAAATGGAGGTATCTTTTAGAAATAAACAAACCACTTCGAATAACAATTGAAAGGCCAAATAATATACAACATTAAATGAACAACATTTAATATACAACATTAAATATAAACCAAATAAAAAAAAAAATTATAATATATGTGTGTATTTCAAACACAATTAATTATGCCTCATAAACATTGTCCATAAAGTCCTGAAAAAAACGTTTTTTGTCGATAACTTCAGATTTTTAGGGTTTATTTAAAATTCTGAAAATTGAAAAGTGATTTACTCAGCAAATCCTACAACCCACACTAGGACATTTTACAAGTTTTTTTCACTGTAGCACCGTGTTATTAATCATATTTATAAAATGTTCTTATATGTGATGAAGAGTTTCATAAAATTCATTTGAATTAATTCAAAATCAATTCAACTCAAATGAATTGGAAATGAATTGCAATTCATTTTGCCAAATTCATTTGATTTGGAATGAATTGCAATTCAATCCAGCCTAGCATATGAATCGATTCAAATTTCATTCAATTCGTTTTTTGGCGAAAAGAATTAATTCAGAATTTTAATTCAAAAATGAATGAGTCTTTTACAGCTCTGGCATTTCCCAAGTCTTTTGTTCTACAAATAGTGCGTATTGGGTTTCTTTTAAGAAATGTAATCTAGATTTAATTTCCTTTGCAACGATACCAAACACTTATATGGCATGTTTATAACTCCTTAACAGGAACTTTTTAAATAGCCCACACATGCAAAAATGTTAGTTTCTACTAGTTTCTACAAATATATTAATTTGTTGAAAATCGGCTTAGAAGCAAAAAAATGTCGAGTACTCAAAATTTTATATACAAAAAGTTCAATATTTTGGGTGGTCATATTGCCGCCGCAGAACAACCCGTTCGAAAGGTTCAAAATCAAATTTAAGCTCGATATGACGTCACTTATTCCAAATTTTCAAAAAGTTTCAAATTTCATTGCAAGCGAAGAACCACTGAGTAAGAAGTGGCCGAATTGTTTCCAAAAATGTTGTGATATATCCCACTGTGCACTGTTACACTTTCACTCATACGAAATAACGCATACATATTAATTTTTTTTATATTGCATATTTTCATTCAATTCTTGGACAAGCACAAAGTCTGATTCAAATGTATGCACATTCATTTTGAAAAAAGTTTTTTTTTGTTTTTAAACTGAAGCTTTTATAGTCATTGTGTGTATGCATGAGTAAAAAAAAAACTAAGGTGTGTGTGTGTGATTTTTCTGATTTACAACATGTTTTTATTTCTATTAAACGTTTTTGTTTTAAATTTCTTTATTTTTTAAGATTTTCCCAGCATGTCCATTTTTGTCACATATTTTATTAAATACAATAGCTTCATCTTGCAATTCACACATTCATTTTTATATTCACTTGTTTTGTGTTAATGTTAGTTTGTCCTATTTTGCTTTTTGCTATTGAAATGTAGAGTTTTGAAAGAATACATTTAAAAATTTCAGACCTCTTTTTAAAATGAAAAATTTTAATTAAAAGAAGTTATTTTTATGTACTAAATACTGTTTAATCAACCTCTTTCTATCGCTCTCTTCCAAAAAGCTTAGCTGGGATTTTGAGAGTTTTGGAAGAGAATGTTAAAGTTTTGTTAACAGATCTACTTTTAATTAAAACATTTTTAAGTTTATAATTTGTTTTAATTAAATTTTTAAGTGTTTTTAAATATATTTTCTGCACTATTAATGCATAATTTACTCACACTTTTAATTATTTATATTGGAAAATTATTATTAAAAGCAGCACTACCCGAGTTAAAAAATCATGAGGTGGTATATCTAATTAGATAAGGTCTAATACCTAATTAGATAAAATTTAATCGGAAAAATGGTGACTTCAATTGTATAAATGTGGTTCAAATTGGATTTAATTTCTTCTAATGATATAAAATTGAATCCGAATTTTTACCAGATATATTTATACTAAATAATATCATACTATGTAAAATGTAATACAATTAGGTCAAATTTCGTATAAATAGTTCAATTTGTATATTAATTAAAAAAATTATGTGAATTTAAAAAAAAATATGAATTAATTATAACACATATAAAAAATAAAAACCCATTTTAATCACGAAACCCATCGATTTAATAACTTTAATTACTGAAATTCCGCCAACAGCGAAAATTGCGAATTCAATTAGATGATTAGATCTTTAATGGATTTTTCCCCTTTAAATAATAATTCATTTTATAAAAAAGTGATCATTTTATACTTTCTCAAAAAGCAAACTACAATTGAAGGGCATATTGTAAAAACTTGATAAGCAACATTTTATTTTAACGTTATTTTTTGCCGTCTAAAGGTTAAAAAATGCTAAAAAAATATGACTTTTGCCGGATGTTTATACTCTATGTAATTGCAACAAGTGTTTAAGCAAGACTTCTATCAAATATTAATCCATGGATGTCTAGGAAACAGCTGAAATACATAAAACAATATATATCAAGTTTTTACAATATGATCTTCAATTGAATAAAGTGATGTTATCATACCAAATGTTTTATTTATAGCTTGAATTCTATAACATTGATTTTAAAACCGGCATGTACTTCTCATTTAGTTAGCAGATTTATTTATACTTATAGGAACAAATTCACACAGAAATTCGATTATTTTTTCTATTGAAACGTAGGAAGTAAGAATGTTAAAATTTTTGTTTTGATTTTGTTTTGCCTCAATTAGCCCTTTTGTTAAAACAACTGTATTTTTTTATAATTTTTAATTATTTTTGACAATTTTTTTTTTGTTTAAAAAATGGTTACATTTTTGTTAAACAAAATTTAATTTCAAAACTTACATTATCAATTCTATGATAATGTTTTAGAATAAATTGAACGGCTTATTGTAAAAACTTGATAAGCCACATTTTAGTTTTAGTTTCTTTTCGCCTCTTAAAGGCTGAAACGCGCCAAAAATATGACTTTTGCAGGACGTTTACAATCTTTGCACTTGCAGGACGTTGCGAAGCAAGACTTCTATCAAACATTCATCAATGGATATCTATAAAACAGCGTAAATCAATAAATGTGGCATATCAAGTTTTTACAATTTTCAACAAAAAAATTTCCCTACAAAAGTAGGGAAATTTTTTTTCTGTGTAATTTTAAATAATTTTGCATAAAACATTATGCCCAAAAACCGGTATGCTTAGAAACATATAAGTCTGAGTACTCGAATGAAAGAACATTTCCTCCAGATTTCATATTATTTTTATGAGCCGTGATACGTAGCGCCCTCTAGAGCTATTTCAAGTGTATTTTAAGTACAAAAATAGGGAGGAAGTTTTTAGCTTTTTTTTTGTTCAAATAATGAATTTTTTATGAAAATATGTTGCTATCGTTTGAATTACCCAAATATAACTGCGTGGAGGTGATAGCACAAATTTTATTGGATTAAGGGTTTTCTTCTCTAGTCCGTCCAAAGCCCGGCTTCGCTGAGTAGAGTTTTTTTGAGTGGCGGGCTTTCGGCCTGCTTAAGGGGTTTCTCCTATGTGATGGGCAGTTAGCGACTTTGCTGAATAAAGTTTTTCCATTTTGCAATTTTATTAAAAAAAAAATATTTAGTTGTAATTTCGATGTAAATATTTGTAAGTGTTTTCGAAAATAGCGCTGCAGGCAAAATTTGTAAATGTGTGTAGAGGGCGCTAAGTATCATAGATCCAAAAAATAATATCACCTCTGAAATCCTTAGGAAAGTTTCCTTTAAAAAAGCGGTACGCCTAGTAACATAAAAGTGTGGGTATGTTAGAAAAAAAAAATATTTTTTAATTCTTTAGGGGACCACCTACTTTATATTTTTTTTGGAGAACGTCCTATAAAGTGCAGTTTAGCGCTTTATTTTGTATTATCAGTTAATAACAAAATTTGTTTAACATTTTTTTTTAGAGTTGGGATTAATCGTTCATTTTGGTGACTCGGGCATTATCGTTCAATTCGAGTCAGTGAATTAGTTCGTTAAAATCGTTCTTTTTTGCTTTGACTTGTGACTGATCTGCGTGTTGTGAACTGTATCGTTTGTTTGACAATTAATACGCACTATTCATGTTTTACGCGTTTTGTCACAAATTTTACTGTACATAGACAACAAGTGTTATAACAAAAATTTATTTATTTTGTGTAAAAAACTGTTTTTTTTATGACCTAATTCCCTAATTTCAAATAATATTATTACTATTTTCTAAAAAAAAATAATTGCACTGCAAGCAATTTCATTGAATAGAGATGCAGTTGTTCTATGAATAAAAAGAACGAAATGAACGATTGAACTACAAGATCGAATATTAGTGAACGAATCAAATCGTTCAATTGAGTGAGTCGTTCAGTTGAACTAGTTCGTACATGAACGACACAACTCTAAATTTTTTTTAACTCTGATACTTTTTTATATTACCACTTCACACTCTCACCCTAAAAATCTCTCTCTTCACCCTAAAACATTTTTTTTTAAATAAAACAAGTTAGACCACTAATCACTTTATAAGATCTGTCTTTTGAACCGCTTTAAAAATCGTTTCTGTGATCTTTTAGAGAGCTAGAAAAAATGTGTTATCATTTCACCAAGCTCCTTTAGTATTAACTAAATTAATTTCCCATTATTTAATTGATTTAGTTTAAATTATAATTGTAATCATATGAGTTAAAAATTAAACTAAAACCGTGCAAAACATTTTTAAATAAGTTTTCAATTTAAAGGGAGTGTTTGCTTAAGTGAGCCATTTACCTATGTTGACATATTTAAATGAATTTTAAAAAAAAATTTGAAAATATTTTGATATTCAATATAATAAAGTTTTTGTTAAACTAACTTTCGCAAAAATTAACATTTTTTGGCTGAATTTTGCTACACTTAATTTGTTAAATTGTTTGCATGTTATACTCAAATATGAACACATACGTCTTATGAGAATTTATGTGGCCATGCTGCTTATTTATTTAACAAATTGTATACTCTAATTTTGTTCAAGGTCTCATCAGTATTTACCATAAAAAGTTAAGAGAAAATATTTAATTTTTAAAATTTTATGTATAGAAAACTTTGTTAAAACATGCAATACTTTACTGAAGTTATGCAATAAAAAAATTTTGACCATAAGTGAAAAACTGGGTACGCCATTAAATTTACCGTGGCCGAAATATTTAGCATCGGTGCTCTTGTGTTTTATTTTGTGGTCAATCTTGTAGCGCTGAGTAATTATATTTTTTGAGCAACCATATAGTAGTATAAAAATTATTTAAGACCAACAAAAATTGTTAAGTTCAAAAATTAAATAAATTCTTTAAAGTTTTTCTTTGTCTTTGGGTTTTTAACTGCAATTTTTAAGCAAGTTTTTTATCGTTTTAAAAATGTACATGCCTCTTATTGTGCATCTACCAACCATGAGTGTTCCATTGTATATGACTTATGCATGTACAATATAAATGTATTTGTGTAGGTTTTAAGAAGTACTTACCGTCCTGTTACTTGTACACTAAAGTTAAATGTCATGGCCATTATGGCGACCATAATATCAGCCATGGCTAAGGAGACTACAAAATAATTCGTTATGATTCTGCAAAGAAAGAAATTAAAAATGTAAAGAAAAGACATTAGTTCTTGTTTAGTTTTGTAGTGTTAAATTAAATAAATTTTATTTTGTGTAGTTCTACTTGATGCATTTTTATGGGTCAAATGCCATCCTATCAAATATTCATAAAGTCATTTATGTTAGAATTTTAAATTTCTCGTATGTTTTTCCAGTTTAAATGCCAATGCACAGAGGTAAAATGTGGCCAAATCAAAAAAATAAAATAAAAAATCCAAATTTTTTTTAGAAAGTTTGATGCCAAAAGAAAACTTATATTCCAAATATAAAGAAGCAGGCAGCTTTTTTGTTGTGAGTTAACAATTTTACATTTTGTTACACATCAAAATGGTAACTTTTCTTAAATTGATTTCCTAATTATTAAATTTAATTTTGAACCTAAGAAAACCAAGTAGGATATAGCAATACGTTTTTTGTGTTTTTTGTGTTTTTCCTCATTTTTCCTCCTTTTTATTATTTTTTTGTCTATAAACAAAAACAGGGGGAGTAAATTAGACTGTACTTTGTCTTTTATACAAGTTTGATATAATTTTTATTAAAAATAAAAATTATGTTTTTTCCGACCTTTAATTGTGCAATGAAAATGAAAATTATTAAAGTTCGAGGCCACACTCTCTATATTTCTTTATTAGGACATTGTCCTAACACAAAATCTATAGAGTTTTTTTGTTTTCAAATTTATTATTTGACCCTTTCAGAAATGTGTTGACAAATCTATTCCGGGAATTTTCTAGATTCCCATCATCAGAACACGTTTTGAAAGAGGTAACAATCCCACTCCAAACATCAAACATTCATATTCTACTCACTACATGAGAACTAATATATGAGCTTGAAATTAAAGATTATCACCACTGATCAAACAATAAATTGAAAACTTGTTTGTTATGTGCAAGGTCCACCTTTGTTGGATATTCAATACACGTTTTTTTGTTTTTTTTTCTTTTTAAAGGTCAAAAAGAAACATAATTTTTATTTTTATTAAAAATTATATCAAGCTTGTATAAAAGACAAAGTACAGTCTAGTTTACGCCCACTGGTTTGTTTACAGAAAAAAAATAATAATAAATAAATAAAAATAAAAATGAGGAAAAAAACAAAAAACGTGTATTGACTATCCACCAAAGGTGTACCGTGCACATACAAAACAAGTTTTCAGTTTATTTTTTGAGCAATGGTGATAATCTTTAACTTCGAGCTCATATATTACTTCTCATGTAGTGAGTAAACTAGTTTATGTGAATGTTTGATGTTTGGCATGGGATTGTTACCTCTTTCAAAACATGTTCTGATAATGGGAACCTAGAAAGTTACCGCAATAGATCTATCAACACATTCCTGAAAGAGTCAAATAATAAATTTGAAAACAAAAAAACTATATAGATTATTTGTTAGGACAATATCCTAATAAAGAAATATAGAGTATGGCCTCGTACTTGAACAATATTCATTTTCATTAGTTTTGTTTTTAATCATTGCATGTTGCTTTTAAGTAGTTCCACATCCAGAAAATAGACTCGGTAATAGCAACTGTATTTGCAGTTCGGATATAATTATCGAAATATTTGGTAATTAGCACCGAATTTCAGTTAACGCAATCGAAATTCTATTGTCGTGACGGAATTTCTGTTGTTACTATCGAGTGACTTTTATCACAAGCGAACAATTCGGTCCCAACAACCGAAGCATTCGATTGGCAACGAATACGGTTGGTAATACCGAGTCTGTTTTCTGAGTACATGATTCTTTTTTTAATCCTAGAAATTATATATTGAAAAAAATATAACAATCAAATTTTAATATGCTCCAGAAAATTCTTGGGACTTCTAAAATTTTTTTTGCTACACATTAGTAACAGAGTTTTTCGCAGAATCAATCCCGAAATCCCTGAAAATACTTCGTGAAGTCCCGGTATTTTTTTTATTATGAATTTCAGTCTGTTGGTACAACTGCACATTAGGTTTAACAGCAAAGGTCGGTTAGTTCAACTGAATTATAGTTACAATACCCAAGATATTCATAAATCTAATGTGAATGTCGTTGTACTAACTGAACTTGTAAGTTGTTACTATTAAAATACACTTTTCAATTCGGTTGGCACTTTATTTCTCTGTGTGCATGTATTTTGCCTTCTAGCAGTCCGATTGTGAATATATAAAACCATATATAGGAGCATATATTAATCCATTTATGGTTCCATATACTTTTGGATCCGTAAATTAAGGGTATATGGACACATATGCTAATATATGTCCATATATGACTACTGATATATGCTATGACTACTGATATATGACTACTGTTATATACTACTGAAACTCATATATGCTACTGAAACTACTTAAACGAAAACTTATTTTTAGACTTTATTTATTTTAAGCAAAAACAAAATTAGTTAAAAATTTTGTATTTCATCAAGTCAAAATCGCCAAATTTTTAACTAAAATCACAATTTGAACTAAAAATAAGTTCAAAACTTGTAAAGTGGGATTACTAACGGCTTTACTAAAGTTTCTACTAATTTTTTCCTATGAGTGTATACCCAATTTCAGCTGATTTTTATATTAATAAACACAGAAGTTATAGAGTTTTGGCCATATTTTGCCACTGTGCAGTGTAAGAGGGTGTCGACAATAGACAATTAAATTTTACTTTAAAGAGTTTTAAATGTTTAAGTAATCGTAATTGGAAGACATGATTAAGAGAATGAGAAAATTGTAAAATGTTAAACAAAGTTGTATAAATTCTATCGTAGCGACTTGAAGTAAAAACAAAGTAGTTTCAACAGCATTTTTTGAAAATCCATTTTAAGTTTAAATCTTTATTATATATTTATGTAATATTGCGTATAAGTCTTGGTGCACACAGAAAACATATTCATTGCTACAACCGAATATCGTGCTAACCGAATTTTTGTAGTCATGTGTACTACCTTGAAATTTTGTTATTGAACCGATTGTTGTAACTGAATTTCTTTGATTATTGTAATTAATTATACCCATGGTTGTTAAACCAATCGAAAATAGTTTGTAAGTCCCAGCGAATTAATTTAAATAATATACAATTGACACACAATTTTTTATTGAATAAAAACGTTTAAAAAAGTGCAGAAAATACAGGGGAAAAAATAAAGTATTTTCTACATAAAAAATATTTCTAATGCAATAAAATTTACATGGTAAAAAGTTCTTAAAATTGCACTGATTTTCCTTTAATACTGCAGAACCTCAGAGATATTTCCTCAAAACTTGTTTTTGGTTTTCTTTATAAAATTGTCTTTAACACTGTGCAAAATGTTTTTTATATCGTTTAGCCCTCTAACTGGCAAGCGATGTTTTGCAACGAAATTCATACCATGTGCTCCACTCGAAAAACATATAATATGTTCTTCAACAAAATTGTTTATCGTTGCCTAATTTAGGCGATATGAGCCAAAACATTTTAGGGTGCATTTTGGAAACTAAAGCATATAAAAGAGAAGTTTTGGACAAAGATTATTTCTGTTACCAAGATATAACCACACTCTAAAAACTATTTTTTTTTTCTGCTTCTATTTAAGAAGATATAGAGATTTTCGCTTTTTGGAAAAAGCGAAATTGGACGAACAAGTATCCAAACTTCAATTTATATTGTTCAAACTTCAACGCTTTGCTATTAATACTTAATGCCTTCTTTCTGTAAAATTTCATAAAAATACGGCCATTACTTTATAAGTTAAGACGATGTCGTTTAGAGCAATCCTGATAAAATCCTGTGTGTCCCAGGACTAAAGTAAGGACTTATTATTAAAGATAAAGCTTCAATCTTACTTATATTTTATTATAAAACTATTCTTTGTTTACAAGAGATACTGAAAAGCCTCTTGAAACAGACGTTTAAATGGTAAATTTCGGTAAAGTTTGTCTAATTTTTCTAGTAAATGTAAAGTCCTTAAAAAAATGAATTATAATTTTTCACTAAGAAACTGTATTTTTAATGCCCAAGGATAAACATTATTACATTTTTGGTTGAATATTTTAACTATTTATCTAAAATTTGTTGGGTAACTTTTATTTCCATGGTCAATTTTGTATCTTTTTTAAAAGGGGTGAAATTACCCGGGCAAATTAAAGGTAAAAATTTTAAATGAAAAATTTTTCATAAAATTTTACTAACCTATTTAAAGCAATTATCCCACATTTTTATTTTTTTTTTCGATTAATTTTTGTCTATTTGTAATTCATATAAAAATCATTTTTGAAAGGGCTGTGGAAGTCTATCTTTTTCTATGGCATTTCTAAAAGAAATATATACTAATTTTTTTTTATATAAATAGAAAATTTTTGGTCTTCAAAGTTTGGTAACGTCGTGCTTGTTAGGAAAAGACGCTAGCCACGTGTTTGATTACTAAGAACATAAGAATGGAGTCAAATTGATGATTAATAGGTTTTTTTTTGTTAAAGTTCTGCCTGTTTTCGATGCTCTAGCTATTCTAAACCTTCAGGTTCTGTTGAGATCTTTAGACAGATCGAAATACTAGTATCAGCCTAGCTAATATGTTTGAGTTGCTTTATTTTTGTAAATATACGGAGGTTGAAAGCTTGTTATAAATTAAAAATAACATAAAAATAATCTCGATGTATATAAAAACAAAAAAACTAATAAAACTATTTAGTTTTTAAATTTGATAATTGCAACGAACATGGAATTGCAGTGGCTAATTATTTGCGAAAACCTTACATTTTGAAAGCAGTTGTAGTACTATCAAAAATGTTGAAAAGAAATTATTTTTATCTGAATTGGTTAGCAAACCCTGAATTAACTAGAGCTAACACTAACATTTTCTTGATACTGCAAATATTCATTCGCTGGCGACACCAATTTGACAATGTAAATAAATATTTTTCCATTTTAACCAAATTTATGCTGCTATTGTAAAATTATGGTAAATGTGACTGTTTTAGAACAAATTATTTCCCAGTGTGTGTCTATAAAACTCCATTTTATAGAACATTTATTTAACACAATCTTCTCTCTAATGCATTTTCTGGTTATAAAAATGTACAAACTTTGGTAATTAATGTTGATTATGGTTTCTTAACATGTTTTAGTGCCATAAAAATAAATTATTTAACACAGAAATACATAAACAATGGAAAAAAAAAACAGGAATTATGGTTTTTAGGCAGTTAAACGATGAAAAATAAAAAAATAAAGCTGTTATACTTACTAACACATATACGCGCTAATAATATAAAACGTTTTATTTGCGTACTTAGGAGCTCATTATGTATAAACAAATACTACAGGAAAAAAAAAAAACATAAAATGAAAAACGTGGTAAAATTCGTTTTAATATTACAGGATTTTCATTACTTTGTTCATGAAAAACACTAACAATCACACCTTTAAGTATTACACTTGAAAAATGATTCACAAAAGAAAGGAACAGAAAAATACGATAAAACAGCTCAAGATTTTGACTACCACTACTAAAAACATTATCTGTCATTATCTGGCTTGGCTGGGGAGAAATAATGAAAATATGAAAAAAAAGTACCTCTTAAATGACACCATTGCAAACAATAGATTCCTTGCTAGATGGATGCTAAGTTTAAGTGTTTCAGAGCTTATTTTTGTGTACTTTACACCAAAAACACCAAACACCTTTCAACACCACCCGCTTCCATTACTCTTTACTAGAAAAACAAACAATGATATTTGTTAAGAAGAAAGGAAAGAAAAAAAACGTAAAACAGATTCAGTTTTTAAAGTGGGTCTTTAGCAACGTTAGTTTTTTTTTCCTTGGCAACCGATTTTTGTAAACAGAATTTGTATATTTAGCACTTCAAACTGGTGGGTATTTTAAATTTTATACTTTATGGGTAACAGATTTTGAATGCTTTTTGGTAAGAGAACTTTTAGAGTTTTGTTGATTTTAATATACTCCGAAATAAGTAATTTGTATTGCTGGCTCATTTGAAATTAAAATTTTGTTATACACTATGCGAAATAATTATAAAGCCACATATATTTCCAATAATATCACCCGAATACTCAATACCAGAAACTGCGCAGTCCGATTCAGGAAAATTGAAAATTTACAATGTAGTTATGATTTTTAGAAAATACACTCATTCTTCTCTACCACGCCTTTCACAAGCGAATAGATTTTGTTTTAAGAAATTAATTTCTATAGGCAAGTTATATAAATGTACTATCAAGTTCCTATAATTTTGCATAGCTGGGAATTTTTAACTTTATGCGAAATAAATAGAGGGTGTTTTTTATACAGGTATACAACTTTAAGTTGGCAACACTTTTTTAAATGACGGCCACTTTGTTAGCTGCCATGTGATTTATGTTTAGTTTGGTTTGGCATTTCAACGCTTTAAAATTTTGCAAAATTTATTTTTAAAATTATGGTTCTATTTGAAATACGTATCGCGAACGAATTTTGCGAATTTTGTTTAGCGATGAAGCTCACCTTTGGTTAAATGGATAAACAAAACTGCCGTATTTGGAGTGATGACAATCCTCAAATGTATGTTGAGACACCAAAAAAAAACTGACTGTTTGGTGTGCTTTATGGGCTAGTGAAGTCATTGGTCCCTACTGCTTTAAAGACGATGCTGGTTAGAACGTTACAGTCAATGGTGAGCGCTATAGAACCACGACTACTGACTTTTTCGTTCATAAATTGAACAACCATGATGTGCAGGAGGTCTGGTTTCAACAAGGTGGCGCAACATGTCACACAGCTCGAGCCACAATTGATTTATTGAAGGAAACGTTTGGTAACCGCATAGTTTCACGTTTCGGACCAGTGAATTGGCCTCCAAGATCGTGCAGTTTAACGCCGCTGGACTATTTTCTGTGGAGATATGTGAAGTCGCTAGTCTACGCCGATAAGCCCGAAACGATTGACCACTTGGAGGACAACATTCGCCGCGTTATTGCCAATATACAGCCACAAATGTTGGAATAAGTCATCGAAAATTGGACCTCCAGATTAGACTACGTCAGAGCCAGCCGTTGCGGTCATATGCCAGAAGTCATGTTTAAATTGTAATGCCAGAAGATTCTCTTTCGAATAGAGTAAATTTCATGTCAATTTAAAAAATTGATTTTATATTTCATTCATTCATATTCCATTTCAAATTTCTATACCTCTATAAAAAATATCCCTTATAAAGCCACTTAAATATAAAAAATCCCTCAAAAATGAAGTTCATTTATATTAAATCCACCCAAATCACTAAAAAATATGCCAACATACAAGAGAAATATAAGAGGTCAATAAACACAATTTTAACAAGTTTTTCTACAAGTTCTGGTGTGATTTTAAGCGAATTCTCAAAAAAGAAATGTTTTTGTGTTTCTTGTGGTGAGTGGGGGGGTCGTATCTTCAAAAATATTATTGGATATGCATTTATAACTTTTGCGTTCTAAATTTCGAATATCTCTGTCAATGTAGCCGTTAAAAAACTTTAAAATGAGAACAAAAGTTAGGTAAGGAGATGAAATCCGAAATATGGACCAAGTCAATAGCAAAATTTATGACTACATTAAGTTCTAAATACATGCTGTATATATAATAAAAGAAATAGAATAGGTTTTTGTATCGTAATTTTAGTAAATATTTAGAAAAAAGGGTTAAAAAAAAGTTAAATCAAACGTTCTTAAAGTCAATATCTACACTCAGGGAACTTCTGCTTTAAAAATATGTAGTTGGCGCTACGAAATAAACCCCAATGAAATAACACCCAAACGACAAAATGAAATAACCCCCAATGAAATAAATCCCAAAAAAATGAAATAAGTCCCAACAAAAAAAAATGAAATAATACCCAAAAGAAATGAAATATTCCCAAAAGGTGAAAATGAAATAACACCCAAAATTTGGGGGTTGTTTCGTAATGAAATAACTCCTAAAGGAAGAAATGAAATAACCTCCAAAGAAATGAAATATGTCCCAAATTTTTTTTATTTTTTGTTTTCATATTTTTGATTCTTTTGTTACACTGTTCAGTTTTTCTGCGTGGCGGCCTGCGGCCGATCTTAGGGGTTTTCTCCTCCATAGGACGCGGCAGGTGGCTTCGCTGAATACAGTTTTCCTGCGCGCGTCTCATTATCTTCCCTAGTGTGACGCGCGCAGGGAAACTTTATTCAGCGAAGCCACCTGCCGTGTCCCATGGAGGAGAAAACCCCTAAGAGCGGCCGCAGGCCGCCACGCAGAAAAACTAACAAATATTAAAAACTTTTAGCAAAATGAAATATCCCCCAAAAAATATGAAATAACCCCCAAAATAATTGCATATGAAATAATCTCCAAAGAATTTAAATTTTGGGCTTTATTTCATTGGGGGCTGCTTCATAATGAAATAATCTCCAAACCGTAAGATGAAATAATCCCCAAAAAAAAAATTAAAAAACCCCCAAACAATTTTACACAATTTTTTTGGGGGTTATTTCATTTTTGGCCGTTGTGGGTTATTTTATTGGGGGTTATTTCGTAGCGCCTATGTAGTTGTTTAGGTTGTAACATAGTTTCTTTATTCTTAATGTAAATGTCAGTCATTTGTAGAAAAAAATAAATTTTTTACTAACCTTGTAGTTCATTTAAAAAAACAAACCACATCAAATGACTGTTTTATGATTTTACTTTCATTATTTACAGCAGTTTTTTGTTATTTAAAAAAATAAAACAAAATAAATATTTGTTTATTTTGACTATCATGTGGTTAATTTTTACTACAACTTTTAGTCATCTTTTTGAAAATTACAAAACAAATCTTTAATTGAAATTTCATTTGTTTTTAACCACATTTGCAGTGGTCTTTAACTACATAGTATTCTAAGTGTACATATAAAATAATGGGTGTTTATTGGCCTTCAATTTTCTAATAAAAATGATTTGTATTATTTTTCTAATTGAAAGAACCTGGAATAGATATGAATTTAAATATTGCACCATAAGTTATTGAAAGGGATGCATGGAAATTTCATTTCCGTTTCTCAGTATTAAGACTATCTTGTAAATAGAAAAGATTTGTTGATGAAAGATTTGTTCCATTAAAATATGTTCTTATGCAAGCAGATTTACAAGATTTTAAAATCGAAAGATTCCTTTAAAAATCGGTAAACTATTTTTTTTTTTACATCATATTTAAGTTTGTCTATTGTATCATGTATTATTTATAATAAAAATTGAAAAAAAAAAACAGAATAAAATAGTGTTTTGTTTCATATGAAAGGAATTATATATAAATTTCGGTCGAGTGTACTGTTCTAATACGATAGACATAATTGTAAATATTGGTAGCGGTAACCGAATTATGTGATAGTTCGTGTAACTACCTAAATTCTGTTGGCGACAAAGTCGGTAGTCACAACGAATCTGTTCTCTCCGTGTACATTTATATTATTAGCATTGTGTCTATTCGCGATCGGTAGATGTCCCTAAAAATATATGTTGCTTTATAATTATTTCGCATTTTGTTTTAACAATATATTTAATTGCATTTTAAATTAAGTTGTCAAAACAAAATTATTTATTTTCTGTAACAATTTGTCTGTTACTGTAACAAACGTATAATTTAAAGAGAGCCTACACCCAGAAAAAAGATTGGTTGGAATTCGGTCAAATCCATTCTAATTTTTTTTATAGGACAGTATTTCATTAGGAATTAGCTATTACACTGTACAACACAAAAAAAAAAAATTACAACATCCGACCTATAAATTTTAGGTTGGAAATTGTAATTTTGTAAAAAATTTGCTTTTGTTGAACAGTGTAATCGGTTAATAAAGCAAACACACAGTACTGACAATTAAAAACAGGGAAAATCAACTAAAAACAAATCCTATTATACAATTATTGGCATTTTCAAAAAACTTTTTTAATAAAATTCTGGTAGTAATTCTGTACAAATTGTACTTGTTTTTATTGATTTGAAGTGTTTCTCTTTATTTATTTAAAATTATGTGTTAATTTTCGAAACAATTCCATTTACTAGATTTTTTTTGTAATTGCAGCTAAAACTAGCTTTTCGAAAAAAATATATCGCTGGATATCTATTTAAAAGCTATATTATTTTATTACCAGCTAAGGAAGAAATAATCGCGAAATCTAGCTGGAAAATCTCCAAATTGACGACACTGTGTTTTACATAAAAACTAACAATTCTAAATTTGCTCAAGCGAAAACATAACAAATAATTTGATGTTTAACATTTTGTTCTGGATTTTTTCTGCAATGAAGTTAAAAAAAATATTTTTATGTGTATAATTTTTATACATCATTCAAGTTAAAAAATTTCCAAAAATTTCCAAATTAAGAATATAATTTTCTATTTAAAAAACATCAATTAAAATTACGGAATTTTAAACTATATTCCAAAAATTCTATTTAAAATTAAGAACAACTCAAATAATATTCAATTGATATTTCAGAATTTTAAATAATTTTTCGTAGTTATTGAGTTTTTAATTTATTTGCACAAAGTTTATGAAACTGTTTTATAAAATGATGAGATTATATGAAATATTTATCATCAATTTTTATGAAACTCTTCGTCATGAATTTATGAATTTTTCATAAATATGATGAAAAGTCTCATAAACATTGATGACAAATAATGTATGAAGTAATTTCATAAATATGATGAAATTTTTCCCTGAGTGTAGAAGCAGCTAATGATTGGTATTAGTAAATGAATTTAAAATTATGTTTTCCTAACAAAATATTTAAATTCAAATTTAGCAATGAGTGGGACAGAGGTCTATTAATCTCAAGGCCGCGGTTTAATACTTGAAAAATAAATTTTTTTTATTAATTTCAATAAAATTTTGAGTGTGTTAAGCTTATAAATAGTGTTGCTTTTTACTTTCCACTGAAACAAGAAAATTTTTAGCGAAAACATTACTTATGCCAATTATATTATATGGATTGGAAATTTACACGGGTTGTAGTGGCACAAAATTTGAAAAGGTAATAAAGCGTTTTAACCGTATAATAAGGTTTGCGCATGGCTTGCGGTTAAGGTCTCTTGTAACCGAATGTGTATTTAATTTCTTAGGTATGAGCAGGGACCGTAATAATTATTCCTTTTTTCATAAAAGTCAGATGATAAAAGTTATGTCTTGATTTTTATTTTTTCGAGCAAAAATAAAAATTATTTTTTGATTTTTATATTTTCGGGCAAAAATCAAAGTTATTTTTTGATTTTGATTTTTCGGGCAAAAATAAAAGTTATTTTTTGATTTTTATTTTTTCGAGCAAAAGTAAAAGTTATTTTTTGATTTTTATTTTTTCGAGCAAAAATAAAAGTTATTTTTTGATTTTTATTTTTTCGAGCAAAAATAAAAGTTATTTTTTGGTTTTTATTTTTTCGAGCAAAAATGAAAGTTATTTTCTGATTTTTATTTTTTCGAGCAAAAATAAAAGTTATTTTTTGATTTTTATTTTTTCAAGCAAGTATAAAAGTCAGTTTTTTTTTCTACTACGCCTTTTACAATTAGATTAAATAAAATTGCATAATAATTATAGTATTAATTGCAATTGTCTGAAAAAAACGTTTAAATTCAAACTCAGAACAAAAAATAAATTTTATTTTTGCTCGAAAAAATAAAAATCAAAAAATAACTTAAATAAATAAATATCAAAAATATAAATATCAAAAAATAACTCGTTTGTGGAAAAAGTATATAGACTATGGGACTCTGTGATTTCTTATAGGGATAGAAACTTTGGAGTGAGTGTGGGAACGTTTAGGAACATTGTGACCAGTTGTATTTAATATATCATGAGTAAATTGCTATGAGTTTATTGAAAATATTGGCTTCTTAATGTTGATTAAGTCTTATAAAAGCTGGCTATAGAATCAAATATTGGTTTTGTGATTGGTGTCTTACAAATTCGTGCTACTATTGTTTGGGTTGTTTATTTTGGTTTCATTATTAAATTTTTTTTGTATATTTTTTTTTAAGTTTAAGTTCCCTGCAGGAAATGTCAATAGCCAAAAAGTATTGATTCACTATTGACTGTGTCACCAGTACTACTAACCAAATATTGCCCAGGCAATGTAATTTGCTATAGACATTTAACATGTACGTGTCATTGAAAATCACTAGTGACATTAGAACTATTGACTAGGTAGTGAATAGGTAGTTCTTATGGGACCATATGTAGACATTGGAACCAAAGATTCACTAGTGATTCGTTAGTTCTTATGGGCCACATGTAGACATTAGAAACATAGATTCACTAGTGACTGACTAGGTAGTTCTTATGTGACCATATGCAGACATTGGACCAAAGATTCACTAGTGACTCGTTAGTTCTTATGGGACCACATGTAGACATAAGAACCATAGATTCACTAGTGACTAATTAGTTCTAATAGGACCATATGTAGACATTGGAACCAAAAATTTACTAGTGAGTTAATAAAGTAAAAAGTGTAGACGCTTAGTTGACAATGTCAACAAAATAGTAGACAAAATTGAAGACTTGGAGACACTTGACCCCAAGCTTCCTGCAGGGTTATTACAGATACATAAATCTTACTCATAGACTACTATGTAATCGTTTGGCCACCACTGTCTTTTAGATTATGAATAAATAAATGAAATAAAATGAACGTCTTAGTTTTCATGTGAAACATAATATTGAATGAGACAGCGTAAAATGTAGTAGGAAATGTATTTACTACTAAAAAAAATAAAATAATTGTATTACAGTTGTCGTAACCGTCAAAATTCGATTTTGAACAAATTCGGTGGCTACATCTGATGTTTGGCTACATCTGATGTTTGGCTACATCTGATGTTTACCTGGACATTTATTTGTTTGCAATTTGACCACACTACACTATCAATATCTACACTCAGGGAACTTCTGCTTTAAAAGTTTGTAGTTTGTTGGGTTGTAATACAGTTTCATTATTTTTAATGTAAATGTCAGGCATTAACTTTTTTTACTAACCTTGTAGTTCATTTAAAAAAAACAAACCTCATTATGAAATGAGTGGTTTATGATTTTACATTTATTATTTACAGTCGTTTTTGTTATTTAAAAAAATAAAAAAAAAAATTAATGTTTGTTGATTTTTTACTAACATATGTGGTTAATATTTACTACAATTGTTAGTAATTTTCTGAACAGTAATTACAAAAGACAAATCTTAGTTGAATTTAAGGAAATATTAGTCGTGCTTTCTGCAAGTGAAATTTCATTTGTTTTTGACTACAATTGCTGTGGTCTTTATAAACATAATATCCTTAGTGTATACAAATTTAGTTTACAAATACACATTTAATCTTTATTAAATTTAAATATTTTATTTTGTCTCTAGATAATTACTTTCACATGCCGGTGACAACACAAAATTTATATGGTTTTAGTTCACAATTTAATAAACATTTGTTTCATGTATGAAAAACCAGCTAAAAATATCTTCCATTGTTGATTTGTTAATATGTCTTACAAGAGTTGTACTTTTTAGTATAATTTTTTTCGCCTCTACTTCATCTTGACATGCTGCAACATCTATTTCATTTAGCGTATATCTTTCACTCTGGTTGTCGTCCACACTCATAATGTGCTTATCAGCACAATTTTTTTTAGCAAAAGTATATAGTAACACGTTAGTAAAATATCAGTAAAACATTAACCTGAATAAGTATAACCAATATTTTGGCTGAAAACATAATTTAGCAAACAATTTGGTGAAGAATGGTGTACCTGATTTTTTTTACTAACTGTTCCACTAACTTATTTTTGTGTGTGCTCCCCGGTAGGCTAGTGGCTAGCGTGTTGGCTTATCAGTGCGGGGTCGTGGGTTCGAGTCCCACCAGACGCACTGGTCTGTTTTCGCTACACCGCGCCGAAAGCCATAGTAGCAAGTGCTCGGTTAGGGTAATAGGCTATAATTTGTAATTATATGATTATTAAATAATAAAATAAAAAAATAATAAATATTTCTGTGTGTGCACTTTGTCAGTTGCTTTTTTTGTTTTATAGTTTAAAACAACTACATAATGCAGTTGTTTGGAACACATAATTCCTTTAGTCCATACAAAATATTTTTCTTCCATATTTATTAATGAGATGTTTTTTTTTCGGTTTTACCTAAAATATTATTGAATGTGAATATTGTCTAAATTGAATATTTATTCAATTTTGCCTTAAAGGAATTTAATAACAAAAAAAAAAATATATTATTATCATATTTTATTTTGGGGATATAACAAGGAAGGGGGCATATTCTAAATTCATAAAATAACACATTGCCTGTAATTTCTTTAGATGTATAGATGAAAAGAAAATTAAGTTGCGAAGAATGTATTGATATTAGGGTGTCCCGAAGAAGAAACAAAATAAGTTAGGAATTCCACTAAATCGATGCGTATTAAGGAGATAAATATGGGAAAAACAAGTAAAAAATATTTGAAATTGATCTTAAGACCCCTACCAGCAATTGATATTACCGATTGCAATGCATTGGAACCACGTCCGTAGCCAGGAATTTGTATAATCCCGAAATTTTATTCCAAAATTGTGTAACGAGAATTTTTTTATTTTATTCAAATTTGGCTTTCATCAAGTAGTCAAAAGAAAAATGGCAGTTTTCAAAGTCTAAAAAAATGTTCAGCTAAGGGCTAACAAATCAACTTAAGTCAAGTTAAAATAGAAACAGAATTTTTAGGCTTAAACAAAATACATTTTTCGAAAAATTCTAGATAATAATTATATTTTGTTGGGAAAATTTAACTTTAGGATATCATCATTATTTTTCAAGCACTTTTTACATCTAGAAAGTGGTTCAAAATTTGTTGATTTTTTATATAACAAAATTGGTTAATTTTTAACACACACAATGCAAACTGTACACTCAAAAAAATAAGTTAGTAGAAAAGTTAGTAAAACATCTTGTAAATCAGGTATACTATTTTTCACCAAATTTTTTGCTAAAATTATGTTTTAAACTAAAATTTTAGTTATACTTAGTCAGCACTTCACTGTTTTGAAATATTGTTTTGCTAATATTTTACTAATGTTTTACTAATTTATTTTGCTAAAAAAATTGTGCTGATTAGCACATCAATAGTGTAAACGACAACTAGATTAAAAGTTATACGCAGAATGAATTAGATGTTAAGATAAAGTAGTAAGGAGGAAAATTATACTAAACAGTACAACTCTAGTAAGACACCTAAAAAATATCAACCATGGAAGATCTTGTATCTGTTTTTCAAACATAAAACAAAATTGTGGATTGAAACAACTTAAATTTTCCGTTTTCACCGGCTTGTGAAAGTAATTGTCTATTAATTAAATAAAAGACAAAATAAAAGATATAAATTTAAAAAAGATTAAACGTGTATTTGTAGTCAAATTCAGTGGTCAGCAAAATTTTTTGCTGACTTTACTAACTTTTTTATTTGAGTGTATGTATAATTATTTCTATATGTTTGCATTTATTACATTAATTCATGTCGTCAATGTGGGAGTATGAAAATTTTTATATTTTGTAACGTATTGTAAATTTTTTTAAAAAGAATCACAAAAATATGTTTTATGATTTTCAGCAAAATAAATTAACTAAATAAAAATTTTCTACAAATTTTTTGAGTTTTTTTCATTCTACTAATATTCAGCAAAAAGTTTATTTTTTTTTAGCAAGTGTTTTTAAATTTCTAATCCACTAAGTTTTAGCAAAACTTTTGCTGACATTAGCAATTTTTTTTTGCAATCATCCTCCTGACTAAAGTTTTGCTGACTCAGCAAAATTTTTTGCTGACTTTACTAACTTTTTTATTTGAGTGTAATATTGAATTTTTTTTACAAACTTCAAAAAAGTTTGCCAATTTTCGATAATTTCTTTGAATTTAATAAAATTTAATAAACAAAAAATTTATATAATATTCTATTTTTATTATGAACTTTTTTTTATTATGAAATTTTGCAAATTTTCAGAATTTTCTTAAAAAATTCTCTGGTGCTTCAAAATTACTATACAGAAAATTTAAAAATATTTTCATAGTAATAATACAAAATTTTTTTTACAAAACTTCTGAGCCGTATTTCGAAAAAAAATATTTGAATCTCTTTTTTTTAGCCAAAATGCACTAAAACGAAAAAGTTGGGGACACCCTAATGAATATTTATAAAATTTTAGAATTAACAGAATGTTGTTGTCAAATATTTAATTTAGGTGAAGCTATATAAATGAACTAGATCGTAAAAAAAAACAATTCGTAAAATATTTGTCATGCTAAATATTAAATTAATGTTAAAAGATCAATGACAAACTAAAAATTAATGACATGCATGTTTTAAAAAATCCAAATGTGATATAAAGGGTCCGCCTTCTAACGTTTTTTTTTTTCAACTCGTGCTCATGTCTGATTTGACAGATAATTAGTTTTATCCTTCCGCAGAACGAATATGGTTGTGTATACGCTTGAACAACGCTGGGAAATATTGCGACATTACTTTGAAAATCATGGTAATGTTGCAGAATGTGTGCGAAAATTGCGTACGGATTTTGGATGAAGAGAAGCACCGTCAGCTCCGTATGTTCGTTATCTTGTGAAAAAAGTGAAAGAAACTGGCATCCTCATCGATAAGCCAAAGCGTAAAAAGCCAAAAACAGTGCGTACACCCGAGAATATTGATGCTGTGGCAGAAAGTGTGCGTGAAGCGCCATCAACATCAATTCACCGTCGTTCTCAAGAATTGAACATTTCGGAGACATCATTGAGACGAATTTTGCATAAAGACCTTGGTATGACGCCATACAAAGTCCAATTGGTTCAGGAGTTCAAAAAAAAAAAAGTTATTTGGCGGACCCTTTATATATATATTTTTTTTAAAGAGAAGCAACACTCAGGAAACTCTTCCTATTTATTAATGTGTTGCTTTTTTTGGAAAGTGAATAGTGGAGAGATGAAAGGTGGGGAAAGATGAAGGGCTTCAAACATGGCAACACTGTAATTGGGCGAGATGATAAGTCTTGAACAGTTGTCGCTCGCCACCTGATGGGGAGTTGGCGAACTTATTGATGATTTTTGGTTTAAACACAGATTCATTATTTTACTTCGGTGGATTTAAGTGCTATGGAATACATTTGAGGGATAGATACGAATGAGGGATAAAAAACTCATACATATTATTTTTCTAAAATGATGTTGCCATCACTGGGAATCGAACCCGGTCCATCTGTGTAACAGTCCAACGCGCTAACCATTGCACCACATGGCCCAGAAATTAGTGTTTTGCAAAAATATTGTAAAGGGTCCGCCATCTAACGTTTTTTTTTCAACTAGTGCTTATTTCGTGAATGGTAACACTTAGCTCATGTCTGATTTGACAGATAATTAGTTTTATCCTTCCGCTGAACGAATATGGTCCGTATGTTCGTTATCTTGTGAAAAAAGTGAGAGAATATGGCATCCTCATCGATAAACCAAAGCGGGAAAAGCCAAAAACAGTGCGTACACCCGAGAATATTGCTGCTGTGGCAGAAAGTGTGCGTGAAGCGCCATCAACATCAATTCACCGTCGTTCTCAACAATTGAACATATCGGAGACATCATTGAGACGAATTTTGCATAAAGACCTTGGTATGACGCCATACAAAGTCCAATTGGTTCAGGAGTTGAAGCAAACGGACAATTAAATGCGTTTTCGCTTCGCTAAGTGGGCCTGCGATCGACTTAGAGAAGATGCCGATTTTGCCACAAAAAAATCATCTTTTCAGATGAAGCTCATTTTGATCTTGGCGGGTATGTAAACAAGCAAAATTGTCGCATTTGGGGCACATAAAACCCGCACGCATAAATTGAAAAACCGATACACCCAAAATTTCACCCATTGGTGAAATACAGCTGCACACTATCGATAAAGTGCTTAAAAATTGGACGGATCGTGTAGGCTACTGAATGGCCAGCCGAGGCATCCATTTGAATAAAATTATTTTCCATTCTTAACCGGAAGGATTGTACTTTCAAATAAAAAAAGGAATTTGAGAAAATATTCAGTAGTTTTTTTTATAGCATTTTCATAAAAAAAGTTATTTGGCGGACCCTTTATATGATTTCGCGATAAAATGATTTGATTAAATATCTATGTATATTTAAATTTCTCTGCACAATTACCTAACCAGTCAGTCATATCAAATAATATTTATTGCTCTTCCGTTCAATAAAATATACAATTGACACCTTTTAGTTACAAACATCAATCACATCTTTAATAGCTTTTGACAAGCCATAATTAATGATTACTTCATTATTTCTAAAACAATTCAATTATTCAATATTTATATTGCTACTAATTTTTAATTCCCTCTACTACATTTATTACTGTCCCATTAAAAATGCATTTAAATAATAAAAATTTAGAAAACAAAAAAAAAAAAAAAAAAAAATACTACTGGCATAACAATTTGAATACTAATGACTACAAAACTCTCAGAGAATTTTTAATAGCAATTAAACTTAATAAATTGAAATTAAATAAATTATTAAAATATGTTGAATATGCAAAAATGTTATAAAACAGACAGATATACAAATTTGTTCATTAAAACAAACAAAAATACAAGAATGAGCATGAAAAATTCAAGCTAAATTCCAATTAAAAAATGTGAACAAGAAATTAAAATCATATAATTAACAAGTAGTCGGCTGATTATTGTTGTGCCGTATACGCCAAAACATTTTTTTTTTTTTTTAAACTGGGGATGCAGTTTTATGTATCGGAGTATGATGCTCTTTCTAAATATTTTATCCATTTTGACCTATCTCCTTCCATTTCTGGGTTATCCGGTAGGATTTTTGCCGTATATCCACTAAATACTTAAATTGTAATACTGGCTTACCTTAAACACCAAAAATTAGGATATACGTAAAATTTCCGCCACATTTTTGCGTTTATTTTAGTTTCTATTGTTTTGCCATAAGTGCATTTAATTTCCTACTTAGCTCGAAAATATATAAATAGAATTCGGCAGAAAAATACTTCAGTCACTGTCAAATATTCGTTGTGTTGTATTCGTAGTCATAATTTTAATAAAATCTATAGTCTTTTATAATTTTTACTATAAACTTATTTTTTAAGCAACTGTCATAGTCCTAGAAAGGCCTTTTTTTGTTTATTTGTTTATTAAGTCTTTGTATACAAGTCCTTACAGACTAGAACAATTAATTCTTAAATCTATTTATTTTTCTCATAAAAAGAAAAATTTAATAACATGTTTTTAAATTTATTTATATTTAAACTAAAATCTAATAAGCAATATTTACATTTTTTACAATATTGACAATCAAATATTAAAGAATTATAAAAAATAAGAGCCCCGTCAATAGGTTCATTTTTTCCATATTCAGAACAATGTGTTTTGACATAAAAATATTCATGATATCTAAGTGCATAGACTGGAACACGTAAATGTATATACGACAACAATAGCGGACAATCAATGAAACCTGAAATAAGTCCATGAATAAATAAAAGCGATGAGTTCATTCTACGCGATTCTAATGTTTGAAGGTGTATTAAGTTGCATTGATTTTCATAGGATGGCACTGGGTCATGATAATTTATATTTTGCAATGCAAATTTGATCAATTTTACCTGTAGCTTTTCCAGGCGATTTATGTGAACTGCAGCATAAGGCTTCCATATAAAAGATGCATATTATAGTTTCGGACCGACAAACATTGTGTACAGTAGTTTTCTAGTGTACGCATCACTAAAATCTGCAGAATTTCTTCGGATAAATGCTAAGTCGGAATATGCCTTGGGAATTATGAAATTCAAATGGTTAATGAAACAGAGATCTGAGTCAAAAATTACTCCCAAATCATTGATTTCATTAACTGTTTTAAGTGTAAAATCTTGAATTTTATGCGATGATAAAAGGGGGGAATAACATCTATAACAACTCATATGATAACACTTATCAGTATTAAAAGTTAAACCATTTTAACATGTCAAACATACAACTTTATCAATATCATGTTGCAAACCACGAACATCATTTATGCTCGAGATTCTATTGTCAGCATATAACAAAAATTCGCTATGAGAAAAACAAAATTGAATATCGTTTATAAAGAGGTTAAAAAGCAACGGTCCTAAAACGCTTCCCTGCGGAACTCCAGAGATAGCAATACATGAATAAGATGTGATATTTTCTATTTTTACAATACATACTCTGTTAGTTAAGTATGATTTTAGCCAATTTAATAAATTCGAGTGAATTCCCAATAAAGAAAGTTTTAGAATCAACACACTTCATGTGATACACGGTCAAAAGCTTTTTTCAAGTCTGTATATATAACATCAACTTGAAATCCTGACTCTAAATTAGAGTTACAATACTTTGTAAATACGGCAAGATTTGTCGTCGTAGATCTTCACGACACAAAACGATGCTGTAAAGGATCTATGTAGCGCTTAACTAAAAATGATAATTTCTCACAAATAATATGCTCAAATATCTTTGATATAGTCGATAATTTGCATATTGGTCTATAATTCTCAACTTTACTTTTCACTCCATCCTTAAAGATTTGTTAAACCAAACTGGTTTTCCATTTAGGTATAAAATGACCGATTTTCAAAGACTCCTTAAATAATAGAACATTGACTTAGCACAACTCTTAATAAAGAATTATGATAAACCATCAATATCCGGCTTTTTTGAGTTATTCAAATTATCCAGTGCAAGTAAAACATCATCCATATTCACCACAAAATTTGTTCATTTTATAACTTTTGAAATAGCCATTCAAAACATAAGCTGTACCCAAGACTATTACAAAACTTATTTTAAATAAATTCTCTTATCAATTAAGCCTCATTTTCACAATGGCCCGTTAGCTACTAACTGGGACTTTAACTGACACATTTGGTGTTGTATCTCATATAAATCTTCAATTTAACTGTTTGTTAAATTTTAACTGGGCCTTTAGTAATTGTGCATAATTGTAAACGGTTCTGTGTTTTTGTCAAATATATTTGACATTAAAATGTACAGAGTACAATGTACTTCTACAGTATAATAACACTACTCGATGGCCCAAAAAGCCTGGCTTTGAAACACTTCTTTTTTAATAGACCTATGTAAGTACACTCACAATATTTTATCCGTAAAGACTACTAAATATACACATTAAATTAACTGAAAATCAGTTAAAAACAGGACTACTTACTTTTCGTTTAAAACAATTGTAATTTTTAGTTTATTTTCAACTGTTGAAATATTAATTGACAAAATCCATAAAAACAATAGAATGTTTTCGTTTATTTCAATACTCAATATAATATAACAACTTTTTGTTTTGAATAGAGAACTTTAACTGAATATTTTAACTATTAAGGAAAGTCCGTTTTTTTATTTATTTTTTTTTTTTTGTTGAATAACAGACAGAACGTTAAAAAATATATTTCTTTGGTAATTTAACTGCATATTCCATTGACACAACTTTACCGATTAAACTTTTAAACAACTATTGATTTTGTATAGAAAAGTTCTTGTGAGTGTATGTACGCTGAGTCCAAATATGGCAAAACATTATTTTCTCATTTGCAGTTTTTAAAACATAGCGATTTTTAAATTTACGTCATTCACCTTATATTTGCACATATTTTGCTTAATTTTTCCAAAGTTTATCGCAAAATTAGGATTTTTTTAAGAATACACTAGGGATATTATGTAGGTAAAGACGACAACAATTGTAGACAAAACAAATGAAATTTCACTTCAAGAAAGGACGACTAACATTTCATTAATTTCAACTAACATTTGTCATTTGTTTTTACTGCTCAAAAAATTACTAACAATTTTAGTAAAAATTAATATGTTAGTAAATAAATAACCAAACATTTCTTTTTTTAAATAACAGAAAACGAATGTAAAAAATGAATGTAGAATCGTAAAATAGTTATTTGATGTGGTGTATAAATCTACACAAACTAATCCTTAATTTGAGTATAATAATGTCGGCTTTTGTATCAGGATATCACACTAGTATTGCAAGGAAGCTGAAAATTGTCCTATTTTAGTTTCATCCTTATAAATTTTCAATTTATCTATTCATAATCGGTAAGCCAATTAGGCCAAATTAAATACGATAAATTGAGCTATTAATATGCATTAATTTTCTGCATATTAAAAAATGTTTAAACTTTATCATTTTGCCTAAGCTAGACATTCCTCTGAACTAATTATTGTATTAAAATTGCAACTCCATTGAAAATGTGTTGAAATATATATAAAAGAACTTAAAATTTTAAATAATTTTCCTCATGCTTCAAATAACAACCCAGGCAGATAAAAACAATCGGCACAGTGTTGGCAACGAGTCGGTCGGTTATGCGTTGGCAGAACGTCCAATTAAAAATCTTGACAGTATTGTCCTGTTACCTGATTGATAGCAGTGGTCAACCGTTGGTTTAACAGAACTTGGTGGTTTTAAAATAATTTGGTGTTTTTTAAATAGCTTAAATTAAATTTGAGAAATGTGCATAATAAAACACATTTAAAAAGCAGCAACACAGTTCGGTCTAGGTTTTATACATCATCATGTGTGAAATATAATAAAATATTTAAACAAAATGCTTCTAATTGGTTGTTGTATTAATAAAAACAATATTGGCAAAGAATTTTGCGGTGGGTACTGGCAAAACACATGCTTTGCAAACAAAATAGTGTTTGCCTAGTACAATATTAGTTGTACCTTTAGTTATTATTAACTAGGTAGGTTTTACAAAACTGGCAGTGGTTTGCCAGTTCAATTTTTATTTTTTTTGGTACGGTTGACAATTTCTACCTGGGAAAGAAGAAATTAATGTTGTTTATATAAAAATATATTATTAACATTACTACTGAAGAATTTGAAACTTTTTGCGGAACCTGTCTTTGGAACATATATTTTCTTATAGATTTAGGTACGTTGAGTCTAAATTTGACAACAATTTTTTTATCATTTGTAGTTTTTGAAATATTTCAGTTTTTATATATTAATGTTATATACTCCTGGTTTTTTTCTTTTTTAAATATTTTCAATAGCTTTGGAGTTTTATTATAAAAATGAGTTTAGTGGAATGTTTAGCTTTTGCATAGTGATAAAATTTAAAAAAGGATAATAGGCAACTTGCTTGCCATACCGGTAAAATATCCTGAAACACACAACAACGTGATTATACTGAAGCATAATTTTGTGTAAATTTATATTCTACACAACATTAGACAAAATATTTAAAAAAAAAAAAAAAATAGGGTAAATGATATTAATATAAAAACCGCGATGTATCAAAAACAGCAAACGAGTTCTTTAGCCAAATCGATTTACTAGTATCAACCTAGCTAATATATTTGATTAGCTTTATTTTTGTAAATATACAGAGGTTGAAGCTCGTTATAAAATAAAAATAACATAGAAATAATCTCGATGTATATACATAAAAAAACTAATAGAACTGTAAAAAATATTACTTGAGCCAGAGTGAAAACTAAACCCTTTTTATATAAATAGAACATTTTTGGTCTTCAAAGTTTTGTAACGTCATGATGCTTGTTAGGAAAATACCCTAGCCACGTGTTTGATTACTAAGAAGACAATAATGGAGCAAAATTGATAATTAATAGGTTTTTTGTTAAAGATCTGCCAATTTTGCAGGCTCTGGCTTTTATAAAATTTCGGGTTCTGCTGAGATCTTTAGCCAGATCGAAATACTAGTATCAACCTAGCTAATATGTTTGATTTGCTTTATTTTTGTAAATATACGGAGGTTGGAAGCTTGTTATAAATTGAAAAAGAAAACAAATTTGTTGACATGTTTGGATTCAGCGTACCTAGGTCTATTAAAAATATGTATTTCATAGAGAGGTTCTGCAACATAGTCAAATATGTCGAGTAGTGTAATTTATGGTTAGTTAACATTTGTATGTTAATAAGAATATTAGTCATTGTAAAACTATATTATATGCATAATAGGTTCATCAAGGCAATATAGACGCGATATTTGTTAACAAGGTCAGATTTCATTACAAAAAGAAGCAACAAGAGGTGCGTTTGGTGTATATCTTAAACTAAAAATCTCGAAATTTGAAATTAATTTTTGCTCATTCTACTATTTAAGTGGTAAAAATGGGCTTATTTTTGGGCCCATTTTTGGTGTGTAGAAGTAGGAGGGGCATATGTGTAAAAATGTTTCCTTCTAATTGTAGGACAGCTAATAAGAATCTGAAGTCAAACTAGAAATATATTCGCAAGCAAAAAGTCGATGGTGAGAGCGTTAAGAAAATCTATAGTCTTTTATAGTTTTGATTACTAAATACTTACATTTTAAGAAACTGTCATAGTCACAGAGGACGTTTTTATTATTTTTTTTTACTTTACAAATATCTATATGAAGCATGTCCTGTGCTAATATTTTTGAATAAAAATCTTTGTTTTAATTGACTAGTTTTTTATGATTTTTCAGTGGAATCGCATGTCATAAGTACTTTTATTTGCATAAAAAAAATTTATTGGTATGTCGTAAGTACATATTTACTGACGTACGTGTATGGGTAAAACAAAACAGTATTTTTGGTGGCGTGTACGTCAAACTCATTCTGAGAAAAAATTAATGTAACTAAAAAACCAGAAGGCGGAAAATCCTGCCTTTAGCAAGAAATTTAATTAATTACTTTACTAAAAGTATTGGAAAACAAAGAGAAAATGTTAACGCTTAGTTTGACTTTAATTTCATGACAAACTTTAAAATGCGATTTCCCAAAAATGTAAAATTGACATATACGGCAAACAATATTAAGCCGACGACTTATTAACCAAAATATATTTTAATAAAGATATTTTAAGAAAAATTTTATCAAACTCAATGCTAATTGTCCAGTCGTTCTGTGTTTTTTTTTTTTATTTAAAGACAAACAAGGTTAAAATCATTATAAAACAAATAGAATTTATGCAAATTTGCAATATTTTAAGAGGAAATAAACTTGTGTAAAAATAAAATCATACTATTATTGAAAGTGGTCATATATCTACACCTCCTAACACTAGTTTACAGCAGAAATGCGCAAAACACACTACTAATTTCTTACTAAGTATTTAGACCTCCTAAAATCGCATTAAAGACAATATTTTTGGAGTAGTTTTTTAAATATTTTGAATTTTTGACTAATTTGACTTTTTTTACTATATCACTATTAAGGATCAAAACACTTTGCTCAGTAAAATTTCTAAACAAACACCATTTAATGTGTAACATGTCTTTTGAATACTTTTAAATCGTCTCAGTGCTTTATCATCAACGGGTCGAAATTACACGAAAAAAACTATTTTTTCGACAGAGAATAAAAATGGAAAATTTTGAAAAAAGATATTTGTCTTGCAATGAAAATCATAAACTTAAAACCTCAACAAGAAAAAGCACAAAAAAGTGTTCATGGCTCTCCACTCATAGAAATAAATCTGTAAAAATAGCGAAAAAAGCTACTAAAAATTAAATAGAAATGACGTTGCAGAAAAACCTGTTAAATTAGCAAATTTTTCTGCTATATATTAGTAAGATAAGAATAGCAAAAATAAATCTGTTGAATTTACAAATATTTAGTTATAGTTGAGCTAAATTTTAGATAAGTGAAAGTACCAAATTAATATGCTAAAATCAGCTTTAAATTTACTAAATATTAGACAATGATTAGTAGACTATGATTAGTAGACAGAAAAATCATTACAAAATATGAAATTTTTAAAGTTTTTTTTTCAGCTATCTACAATTTTTTAGCAAAAATTTCTGTTGATTTTAGCAAAAGAAACTGATATTTTCATTCTACTAAAGTTGAGGTAAATACAACAATAATTTTGTTGATACTACAGTTTTTGATGTTGATACTACAGTTATAGATATATTTATTTATATCTTTTTTTGCAGTTTTTGTTTGCTATTTTTAGTCTACAAATATTTAGCAAAACTTTTTTCTAATTTTAGCATAGTAAATTGCTATTATCAAGTAGCTAAAATTCACATCGAATACAACTAAAGTTTTGTAAAGTTAACAAATTTACATTTGCTGTTCTTATTAACATTTAGCAAACAAATTTGCTAATTTTAGCAGTTTTTTCTGCAACGTAATTTTTAGCAAATTTTTAGTAGTTTTTCTGCTATTTTTACAGGTTAATTTTTATGACTTATGATCATACTATAGCCACATCTGCTCGAAATTTCTGTTCATTTTTGTAAACCTAAATCTGGACAATTGTGGACGCTTTTGGCGTAAATTGCGCCTCTTCTTTAGTAAATTGAAAGATGAATATCAAACGATGTTTTCTTTTTGAAATTAAATTTATACAATCATTTATAGTTCCAAACCAAATATAACAAATTTACGGGTTATACAAATTTTTGGAAAGTCGTAAAAAATAGTTACTTTTTATGACTTTGCAAACAGCATGTGTACACAGAAATAACTAAAATCGGATATCAATTAAAAAGATTATTGAATCAATTAATATTTTAATTGATTTTTCATCTTTCACGGCAATGATAATATTATTTAAAACTTTTATTGAAAATAAAAAGGAAAAAAAACTATAAATAACTATCTACAAATAAAATTATAAAACTCAAAAAAAAGTGTGAACGACAAGTTTGTATGTATATGAGTTTTTGTTAATGCCGTTTGTCTGTTTGTGAATTTGTGTGGGTGTTTGTTTTGTTTGTAAACTAAAAATGTATTTGCTATTTTATACAGAAACTTTTTTATTTAACTATCCAGTATGTGAAAAAATAATTTGAGAATTATGTCTAAAATAAAATATGACTTTATATATTTAAAAGTCAATTAAAATATTGATTGTTTCAATTAAATATTTGTTTAGAAACAAATTTAATTAAAATCAAATATTTTATTAAATATTTTAGGTTGATAATTTTTTCTGTGTATTAAGTATTTATGTCAGCGCAAACATTCTGTTTATTATCGCTTAAGAACGAAATATTTCAGTATCTAAAATACAAGAGGGCAAAACAAGAAAAAAATTAATAATCTCATTTTTGATTAACTTAATTAAATTACATGTTCCTGTAAAATTTAGAACTTATACGTCAACAAATAACGATTTTTTGAACAAATGCACGGATTTAAAAAAAAAAGTTTTTTTTTTATGAAAAAATTGTTTTTTTGTTTTAATAACTAAGTTGGTTTGGAACATCCCAGAAAAAAAATACAATTTTGAGCTCATCCCATTTCTCTTGTTCAATGTTGTTAAATTTGTTTGTCTTAGAAAGAAAAAAAATGCTAAAAAGGGGCAATAATCATAACTATATCTATGTCAAGGTCAAGGTTATTACCCAGCCACAAAACTGCTCGACTTGAATTCGCTAAACAGCATTTACAAACCTACTGGAGAAATTTAAGTCAATAATCGTTGTTGTTGGTAGGACTATTTAAACATAAATTTCTTTTAAAGGTAAATTTTTTCTGATGTAAAAAAGTTCTATCTTGATGGTCCAAATGGTTTTAACAACTATTAGAGAGACCTACGTAAGAAACCAAGACATTTCTCAAAAATAAATTTCGAAGGCGGATGCTTAATGGTTTTACGCGCTTTTTGCTTCAACGGTATGGTTGATTTGGCATTTCCAAGCACCATAATCAATTCTTCTGTCGACATTACAGTATTAGAAGAGAAATTGATGACATTTCTTGAAAATAGCAACACAGAAATATTAATTTTTCAACAAGATAATGCCTCAGTACATGTAAGGAATCAGAAGATGTAATCGCTATCATCAAAAAATATAAGCGTTTTGGAATGGCCCGCATGTTCTCCACATCAAAATCCCATTGGGAATGTTTGGGGAGTATTGAACCGTTGATTTTACGCAGAAAATCGTCAATATGAAAGCGTTGTTCACTTAAAAGAAGCTGTTATTGACGCGTGGAAATCTATAATGGAAGAACTTTGAACAAAGCTTTCAGACAGAATGTATGATCGAATTGATTCTATAAAAAGGAGGCCTCACGTATTATTCAAATATTATTAATGTATTTATTTAAAATATTTTTAGTAAATTTTTGTAAATTTCGATATAATACATTATTTTTTTTTATTAATTAATAAGCATATAATTACAAATTATATAAAGGGTCCGCCAAATAACTTTTGTTTTTTGCAAATGCTATAAAAAAAACTACTGAATATTTTCTCAAATTTCTTTCTATATTTGAAAGTACAATCCTTCCGGTTAATAATGGAAAATAATTTCATTCAAATGGCTGCCTCGGCTGGCCATGCAGTAGCCTTCACGATCGGTCCAATTTTTAAGCACATTATCGATTGTGTGCAGCTGTATTTCCTCCTCTTCAATTTTTGTGGACAAAAATTCGTTCAACATGGCCCAATAACGATCGCCATTGACTGTAACGGCCACTCCTTGCTCACTTTCGAAGAAAAAATGGCCCAATTATGCCTCTGGACCATAATCCGCACCAAACAGTGACTTGGCCCATATTCTGCAACATTACCATGATTTTCAAAGTAATGTCGCAATATTTTCCAGCGTTGTCCAAACGTATACACAACCATATTCGTTCAGCGGAAGGATAAAACTAATTATCTGTCAAATCAGACATGAGCTAAGTGTTACCATTCACGAAATAAGCACTAGTTGAAAAAAAAAGTTAGATGGCGGACCCTTTACTATTACCCTAACAGAGAACTAGCTACTATGTCTTTCGGCGCGTTGTAGCGAAAACAGACCAGTGCCTCTGGTGGGAATCGAACCCACGACCTGATAATCCAGCACGCTATCAAATAGCCTACCGGGGTGCACTTGATATATGTATAAATAAAATTAATTTTCCCTTGGATTTACATTTATGCCGCTTAAACTCTTTTTTTTTTATTTCTTACTTACGAAATTTAGTGAAATTAATGTGTAATTATAGTTTTGCAACTTGTGATATAGTATAAAGTTTTACAATAATGTACATTTCACTTCTTAACTATTTTCTTACTTTCATGAAACTATCTTCTCTTCTCAAGTGGGATCGCATTTTCGCAAGTTTTAAAATTTTTTTCAAAATCAACCATTCTGAATAAAATATTTGAAAACGAAATATTCAGATTTCTAATAGATTAATAAATGTTGCTGGTCATGTATTCCAGCCTAATTAACTAACTTTGACAAATTATCTATGAAATTTCGTTTTGATTCAAAATAAAATATGGTAATAAAACGCGTCTCAGTTATTTCTGAAAGTAATGCAAGTTCATATCCCATAAAAGGTAAGTCCTACATTTTATATAAAAAAAAACAGTTTATGTCTATTAGACCGACTCGTGAAAAAGGGTTCTTTTGTCCACCCCTCAGAACGTACTTTGGTTTGTTTTATGATGATCCACAAAATATTTCGTGTCTATTGCATTATGAACCAGTGAGTTGAGCCGTTTTCATAATAGGTATTTTTTTAGTTTTTCAAAGAATTTTGTACTTTATTCGTGTATTACCATTTTTACAATAAAAATAATGCATTTTTGTTATGAACACAGTTCGACAACAAACCAAGTTATATTTTAACATCGACTTTGTGAATTTATATACAGTACTCGTACTTTGGCGGTAAACTACAAAAATATAATAGGTATTCCACATTACCCGAACTTACTCTAAATGACAGATGGACTGTTTAGAGAAGTCATTTTAATTGCATTAAAATTCAAAAAATGTCTCTTAATTGCTGCCAACTTATGTTTATCGTTTCAAATATTGTCATAGTGGTTAAAAGGTTAACCAATTTGTTGTTATATTTTTTGAAATTACAAAGTTTTGTTATGTAAATGACCATCCATCCATTCATCCTTCCATCCTTTTAACCAACTATTTTGCAAAAGGGACCAATTAGTGAAATTTTTAATTGTGTACTCTGTGTTTAGTTATTTATATTTGACGGTAAAAGCAAATACAAAAAAACTTCAATGGAATTTTCTAATACTAAATTACCATTTAAAACTGTTTTGAAATTCACTAAACTCAGGTGTATGCAAAACGGTAATTGAATTTATAAAAGTTGTTTTTAGTGAAAATAAAATATAGAAAGAGTTTTACATATATTTTGTTCATTTAATATATTTGCTTGAAAAACGTTGTAATTTGATTTTTTTAAATTAAATTAATTTCCCAAAATAGTATGAAAGGTAAATAATTTAAACCCACATAGAAAAACGCAATCAGGCTACAATTAAAACAATGTTGTATTCTATTGAAAGTCTAATTGAATTTAGAACCATTAATGAATCTTTAGTATAAATTATAATCAATTGAAGTAGTTTTAATCAGAATTGTGTGTAAGAATTTCAACTAAACTTTTAAAAAATTGTCAAAGATTTTATTGAGAGGTGTTACAAAATTTGGCTAAAAATTTAGAAACTGCATTCAAATATCTTACGATTATATTCGGATTGAGTTGTTATTTTGCAAACTTTTAATTGAGTTTATCTTTTTTTATACACAGAGAGAACTTTATTGGACGAAAAATAATGAAATTTTGAAGTAATTCAATGAAACATTTCTTCACAAAATAATCGAACATTTTATCTGATTTTTTAGCAACTTTCTTTTCGGCAACACTGTTTATGGCAGCTCATGTGTTTTCGTGTAACATGTTCAGTTTTTTCTATAATTTAACCATGAATCGACTTACAAACAAACAAGGCTTGCAGATAATTGAATTTTATTATCATGCTCCGTTAAGAAAGTGCATCGTGCACTTCTTCCAATTTATGGACAGTTTGGGCTACCATCTGAGGTGGCTATTCGGAATCTTGTAACTAAATTTCGCACCAAATTTACATTATTGGACATTAAACCACCAACACGCTTACGTAGAGTGCGGACAGCGGAAAATATCGCAACTGTGTCCGCCAATGTTGTTAATGACCGTGAAATGTCGATTCAGCGCGTTTCGCAGCAATTGGGACTCCGTTATTTTGCGAAAAGATTTAGGCGTAAAACCTTTTAAAATACAGCTGTTGCAAGAATTGAAGCCACACGACCTACCACAACGGCTAACTTTTGATGAATATGCGCTGGCCCAATTGAGAGGCGAGTTCGGTGAACAGTTTATTTTAAGTTTGGGGCCGGTAGATCGTGCGATTTAACGCCTTTAGAATTGTTTTTGTGGGGCTATGTTAAGGCTCATGTCTATAGGGACAAGCCCGAAACGGTTGACACACTGGAAGCCAATATTGAAAATTTTTTAGTGAGATACCGGCCGATATGTTGGAGAAACGATTGACACACTGCAAGCCAATATTGAAGAATTTATTAGTGAGATACCGGCCGATATGTTGGACGGCGTATGCCAAAATTGTACCCAGCGTATGAACTATTTGAGGCGTTTGCCGCGGTCAACATTTACATGAAATCATCTTTAAACATTGAATTATATAGATCGTTCTATCGACTCAAATAGAGATTTCATACATTTCTCTAAATTTCATTTAATCAAATCCGAAAGCTCTTAAAAATCACCCTTTATAACGTAATTTGTTAACAGTTGTAAACAAATGACGGCTAAGATTTTGAAACCTATGAAAATGTTATATGCAATCACTTTTTTAATTGAATTTCAAATACTGATTGTAAATTACTTAAATACTTGATCCAAATTCATACGGACTCTGATTCATATATATTTTTTTTTTGTAGCACATTCCTAAATTCCATTTACTTGAAGTTCATCAGTAGAGAATTTTCACTATTTACGGTACTCTCCTTGTCAGTGAAATAAGTAGATTTTATACGACAATATTAACGCATTTAACTCTTATTTTAAAATTTCATTAAGTTCAGAAGTGGGTTTTACCAATTCATTAAAATTTTTGTATTTGTATTTCACACAAAAGTAAAAACGAAACTTCGGCAGTCTGGCATATCCATTGTGTCCGTTAAATTTTTCATTTTTAAATTTTTCAAAAATGTCATTCAGTAATTATTGTTAACCTTATGCAGTGCAAACAGATGTATAACCGTTACTTAATATAAAACATTTTTTTTAAATAGGAGGATATTGGGTTATGGTGAAAAGAATTGTAAAAAATAAACTATTGGAACTACTGCTCTTGGAATAAAAATTTCGTGGAGAAAATCATTATAATATTGTCTATACCGCTGGTCTTATTCCTAATCAGGACATGTCATTTAAAAATAATGTTTAGTGAGAAATTGCATGACAAAACCAACATCAAGTGCAGCAGTTGTTCCAAACATAATAAAGATATTTCATATTAAAAAAAAAAACTTTTATTCTTTAGAAGTAATTTTTATTTTTTTTATAATAAAAGCAATTTTATTTTGTTTTAATTTTTTACACATTTTTAATTGCAAGCACTTTATGCAAATTTTACATCTTAAGCGCGTTTTTTACGCACAAATTTAGTAAAATTTCACATTAATTTTAGTTTTCGATATAGTTTAAGACGCAATTTTCACGTAATTTTACACGTTTTAGAAGCACTAATTTACAAATAATGTGCGTAATTTTTTTTATTAAACAAATAGAGTAAATTTACCCAACTTATAGTTGGAGTGTAGTTTTCTACTATAGGTTGGGTAAATTTATTCAAAAATTAATTAGAGTGTACGCAAAAAATTTCAAGTTTGGAAAGGCCGTTAAGTAGGAGGGTTTTCCTCTTTTTACCCCCATTTTAACCTCGTTCCGTGAAAAATTCCAAAATATGCCTTATCAGTGATTTAGACCATATTCTAGCCATTTTTTACACTTTTTGCCAAAAACCAGCTTAATGTAAAAAAAATGTTTTTCTCTAATTGCCTTTTCACAACTTTGAAGTTAAATAAGTTTGTATCTATTAAATATATTGAAATGATATTAACAATTTTATAGCTCAGAGTGTCGTTAATTTAAAACAATAGCCGCCTCGGCTATTCGGAATCTTGTAACTAAATTTCGCACCAAATTTACATTAGTAGACATTAAACCACCAACACACATACGTAGAGTGTGGACAGAGCAATTGGGCCTCTGTTACTCCACTACGTGGAAAATTTTGCGGAAGGATTTGGGTGTAAAACCTGGTGCAAGAATTGAAGAACAATAATTTTGTTCTGGTCATTGGATGAAGCTACATGCCAAATTACGTGAATATAGCTTTCTTAGTTTACGAGGTACACCAAACGCACCATTTTTCGAACATAAAGGTTCATTAAACAAAATCGGACTTTCGTAACAAATATCGTGACTATATTGCCCAGATGAACAGTTTATAATTACAATTACTTTAGTTCAGTGGCCAATATCCTAAAGAACATAATTAAACAAAAATATAAAGTTTTATTGAATTATCAAAATTTTTATATTTACTCAAATTGTGTACACTGTAGTGTACAAAGGTAGTGAAAGGGTTAGTTGAATTCATAGTTGAAACCGAAGCGAATTTTAAAAAAAATTTCTGAGGAATCTTATTCTTAAAGTCGTAATCCATACTACACATTTGAAGGAAGTTCCCAAGAAAAAAAAAAATACTAAGAAAAGTGAACAGATTTGAACAAGAGATACTTTTTTAAGCGTTAAGATTTTTTTTTTAATTTTGGAGTCAAGAATGATAATTTTTGAAAGAACCGCCTTTATGAAAAAATTTTAACTCTTAGTAATATATTTTAAGCTCATTTTTGAATTATTTAATCTTATGACATCTGCTTCAATAGGATTTTCCTATAAAATGTTTTAAGAAAATTTAAAATTTTTTATATAAAAGTTAGTAACGCTGCTTGGAAAAATCAGGTGTCATATGGGTCTTAACTTCATTGATTTCATTGCAAATCTATATACAATTAAAATATTAATCAAAAATGTGTAATATTCCCATAAAATGCCTAAAATATTTATGAAAACCCCCAAAAAAATCACATGTCCCCAATTGAAAATTTCTGTATCTTTAAATTTGGTGACACACCCCCAACTCTGGCAAAGGCTGTGCATTAAAGCTGTCCAAAAAAAATGAAAGTGATTTCTAATGTCAAGCTATGGGCTAGTTTGGTTCCTTTGTATGTAAAAACATTTAATATGAAGTTTGGTGCCGATTGGATGAAGAAAACACGAGGCGGAAATCGATTGAAAATTGAATGTGCCAAATACCACTTGATCAAACATTTCGAGCCCACATCCTAAATTAAATACCAAAATATTTTTTTTTACTTACTGGACCCATTAACTGTTAGATATGAAATATTTAATTTTTATGATGTAGGTATTTGTCGGATTTTGACCAAATTTTCAGAATATAGTGCTTGTAGTTTGTTTCATAAAACTCTGAATAGCATTAATTGGTACTTGTTAAAAGTAGATAAATTTTACCCTATGATCGAATTTTGTGCAAAAAAAGCGTTTTCCTCGAAATCCGCCGAATTTAAATAGCTGCCCTTACTAAATTAAACGGGGGGATATGTGTAATTTTCGGTATTTCTATTTTAAAATATATACTTAATGAGACCTTAGTGTGCGAAACTATTTATTTTTAATTTTGTTGAACAAAATTTTTTTAAATTTCAAATTGGAGATTTGAAAATATCCCAAAAATATTGTTGGTTTTCGACGTCACCTTAGGACAGGATACCGACATCCTAAAAATTAAATATTTCATATCTAACAGTTAATGGGTCCAGTAAGTAAAAAAAAAAATATTTTGGTATTTAATTTCGCAAACGTTTAGGATGTGGGCTCGAAATGTTTGATCAAGTGGTATTTGGCACATTAGTGGTCTGGGTTATTATTTTTTACTCGGGTAATTCTCAACCGATTTTGGATTTTTATATTTTTTGAAAACACTTTTTTGTCTTCATCTCGATTAATTTATAATATGGAATAAAAACTGCTTCAATATTAACAATTTTTTGAAAAAAACGCAAAAAAGCCATTTTCTTCCATACAAAACACACTTTCAATTTTCAATCGATTTCCGCCTCGTGTTTTCTTTATCCAATCGGCACCAAACTTCATATTAAATGTTTTTACATACAAAGGAACCAAACTAGCCCATCGCTTGACTTTAGAAATCACTTTGAAAAACGGCCATACAAAGTTGAACACCTCTACTGTGCATGGATTATTATCCATGTACTTTACGTAGTCTTCTTTACCGGTAAGTTTCTTACGTCTATTGTATTTGTCAAAATTTGTCATTGAAGGTGGTGAACTTACATATTTTTGAATAAATTTCTATTTAAATGAACTTACCTTAATTTTCTAACACGCATCACAGAAATAATAACAAGTAAATTTCCAAAAATGGCGGCTATTATAATAAACAACATGACAAAAGCTTTCAAGGCTAAAATAGTATCATCAAACCAATCACCCTCAACATCTGTAGCATTACCCCCAAAACCACCACCTCCCGAATCATCTAGTAATATTGTTGAATTTGCTGTTGCTGCTGCAGCGGCGGCAGCAGCAGCTAAAGCTGAGGTGGCAGTGGAAACGGCTGCACTGTGCAGCAGATGTGTTGTGGTTGAATTGGGTTCCATTTGTGCTAAACTACCATCCAACACCGCCATGGGATATGATGAGAATGAACTATCGATCGATAGTGACGGTGGTATGTGTGTAATGGCAGGTGATAGGGATGACAATAGTGGTGGCGGGCGCAGCATGCCAAGAAGCGGCATGTGGTGTTTGTTGTAGGGCGGCGGTGATGGTGGCGGTGGTAGCATTTGTTGTATGCAATAGAGCTGCTGCTATGGCAGCGGTTAGTGATGAAGTCGTTGTTGCAAATGTTGTGGTAATTAGTGGTCGTGATTTTTGTTGTTGATGTTGTAATGGCGTTGTTGTTGTTGTTGTTGTTGTTGTTGTTGCTGCTGTTAATGATGTTTCTGTTGCTTGTGTCGTTGTTTTTGTTGTTGTTGTTGTATTTGTTGCATACGGCCTTTGCCGTCTTAATTTTCTGAAAACATTATATTTTAATGAATTTTTTGTTAATGTTGCTTCATCTGGTGTTGCTGGTGTTGCTGCTGCTTCTTTTTCTGTTGTTAGTCCCTCTATCGTTTTTGTTGTTGGTAACGTTACTTTTGAATATGATGTTAATATTGAAGTATTGTTAGTTGTAGTTTTTGTTATAATTTTTGTAGACATTACAAATATATATTTTTTTTTATTGAAAATTGAAATTCTGGATTATTTTTATTTTTATCTTTAATTTTTTTTTTTTTAAATAAATTAATTATATTAATATTTTTATTTTTTTTTAATCTTTAATTCTCTCTCACTTAAACGCTTTTTTTTTTTGTTGTTGCAATTTTTTATTTAAAAATTTCCATATTTGTACTTTTTATCATTTCATTAATTAATTTCACTTTTTTTTTTATATTTCATTTACAACACTTTGCTTTCAATTTCAAAACATTTTTCTTAAATATTTTTTTTTTATGATTTTCCGTTATCACAATAATTAATTTTTTCTCCTTTTTAGCGTTTAGCGAGCGTTTATCTTTTTTATGCCGTTTCAAACGACTGAGGCCACAATTTCAAAATTTTTTTATTCAAAGTGTTGATTTTTCCAAAAAACTTATTTAACAAATCACAAAATCTTCATTTTTTATACTCTCTTAATTTGTTTGTCTCTTTTGTTGTTGGGATTTTCCTTAATTTTTAAAATATTTGTTTAATTTTTATATATTTTCAAATATTTTGATTAGTAGTTGTTGGAGAAATTTTTTCCTCATTTTTATGATGGTCGAGGTCGTGGTCATACACGACATCTCGTTTGTTTTAGTGTTTTTGATTGAAAAACTCACAAAATTTTTTATTTTATTTTTCACTCTCAAACATTTTTTTTTTCTTAATTTCTTAATTTCTTTAGTTTTTATTTATTTAGTTTTTTTTTGTTTCTTTTAAAAATTAATTTTAGTTCTTTTCCTTAGTAGTTGTTGCTGATGTTTTAGTAGATTTTTATCATTTTCCGTTGACGTTGCCATTATTTTTCTAAAAACAAAACAGAAAAGAATGTGTTTAATTTTACTAAGAGAAAATATACTTCTGGTGGGTTTAATGTTAAATACAGGGTGTTGCAAAATTAATTTTGATTTTACAACTTTTTTTTATGATTTTTTAAATGAAGAAACCCAAATAAGAAATATTGATTATTTGTTAGGACAATATCCTAATAAAGAAATATAGAGTATGGCCTCGAACTTGAATAATTTTCATTTTCATTAAATAAGAAATTTTTAGTCTTCGATGCAGAATGTTTATCAAATTTTCTTGATGTTTAACACATAACATATTTGTTAGTATCTCAAATTTTTTTTAACTGATTTTTATAATTTATTGAAAATTTGTTATTAATTTTTAACAAAAAAGAAAGTTTTATACATTTTTATTAAAATGTTTTATAAGATTAACGAATATTTTCATTGTAATTAAGTGTGCCAGGGGATATTTCTAAAATTTTTTATTTTCGATCTCTAGCATGTTTTTAAACAAGTCACTGGAGTCCAAATCTCAATTTTTGCGATTTTGTTGAAGAAATTTTTTTAAAATTTGAGATTGGAGATTTGAAAAACACCCTAAAAATTTTGTCCGTTTTTGACATCACATTAGGACAGGTTAGCGCCATCCAAAAAACACACTTCTTCTACATCTCACAAAATTGAGTCTTTTAAGTAAAAAAAATATATTTCAATAATCAATTTAAAAAATGTTTAAAATGTGTGCTCGAATTTCTCGGTCAAGTAATAATTGCCACCTTAGTGGTCTGGGGCATTATTTATTACTGGGCTAGTTTTTAACTGATTTTGTGTTTTTATACCTTTTTGAAAACATAATTATATCTTCATTTCGATTAATTTACCCTCTTGAGTAAAAACTTTTACGACATATAATAAATTTTACAAAAACTAAAAAAGTGACTTTTTCGCCTTGTATTTCGTTTTCTAAACTTTAGGGCTGAATGGGGTCGGGATGATATAGTCCGATTGAGCTAAAACTTTTACAATAACATTTTTACACTAAATGACACAATCCTAGACCTGAGCACCTTCAAATTTAAAAAAAAAAAAAAATTTGCCCATATACACTAAAACCACTCTAGTATACATAAATGATTCGTATTTGTTCATAAATGATTTATACGGGGGATCATATATCATATGGGGGATCATATATGTTTATGTGTGTGCATTAACGATAATTGAGGTAATATTTTGATATATATAATCATACATTTCCATACATGGCCCTATGAGTACATTAACGAAAATGTTTGTAATATTTACATGTATGATCACATATGAGGACTACATATGAATTCTTTATGGTAGTATATGGACATGTATGACCTTGAATGACTTCATAAATGAGCATGAATGTCTTCATACATGTTCATATACAGATGCATATATATTGATTTTTAACCGAGTTTTTTTTTTAAATTTGCATCAACACTTTTTATTTATGAAACTTTATATACAAAACTAAATTTTTAATAAATTTTTTTATTTAATAATTAATAATAATATAATTACAAATTTTATACTATTACCCTAACCGCGCACAAGCTGCTATGACTTTCAGCGCGTTGTAGCGAAAACAGACCAGTGCCCCTGGTGGGAATCGAACCCACGACCCCCGCACTGATAAGCCAGCACGCTAAACTTTTTTATTTTAAATAAATTATACTAAATTTTTTATTCTAAATAAAATTTAATAAAAATTAAAAAATATTTGTTTGTTATTTCATAAAACTGAATTATAAAGCAAAAACTAAATTATATTTGAAACAAATTTAAATTACTTTTCTATTCAATTCCCTTTTTAATTAATTTGTTAACCTCTTGCATTGGATGTTTCAATTAATAATTAATGCCTTTGGCTTTGATTTGTTATTTAAGAGCGAAATCTCCTACGTTATAATTTGCATTGAGTATGTAAATTTTTCTACTTTACGACCCTCTGCGAAATAATTTAGCAAACCCTCCCCGAAATAAGGTGGAACCAGCACACCAAATTTAATTTCAATTTTCTAACTCACAAAGTCGGTACAGATAAAATTCTTTCAGTGTTGTGTATGCTTTGTAGCAGTCAAGGGACAGAATCATGTGGTACTAATTGCCATATTTTCATCCACTGCTAATTGTTTTGAACCAGTTCAAAGACCAGTAACAACTTCAACTGCAACGGTAGTAGTTGCTTCCTTACACTTTGATGTTATGTTACTTTTTCTCCAGTTACATAATATATCTGATACCTACCAGTCAATGTTTTGTCACCATTACTATAGTCACGTGATTGGTCATTTCACTCAAATTATAACTTTTTGGTTCACCACAATTTTGGTTTCATTAGTTTCGCTATGATCATATATCACAGAATTTTCATTTTGGATTAATCGACCCTTAATTTCCCGCAGGGTACTTTCCGGACATTTAAAATATAACTATTTGGCCAGTCTAGGAATTCTGTACGACCCCTCACGTGACTAGATCTTTGTGTGTATGAACCAGTCCTAGTATAGGTTCTGTGAAAGTGACCGATACTTTTAACATGGGCTTGTCATAGGAGGTGACAATTGCTACCTGCGGAGCACTGTGTGACGTGGCGAATAACTTGACCAAGGTAACCTATCACCGTACCGACAAAAAGGAATATGCTACGGAACAAGTTAGAAGTATGTAGTGTCAAAGTATGACCATTTGAAGATTTATGGGATATGCAACAGAACCAGTAGGAAAAAAATTGTCACGTGACTGGTGTAGGTGTACGTGTCGTAGAACTTGAGAAAAATTGTTGAATTAAAACCGGTCACATATTAAGCGCAATGTGTACTGTTATACAGGTAGTTTGAGTGGAATAGTTTTGTAAAGTACCACTGCACTGGTCTAAGGGTACATGTCGCCGTGCATGCGAAAAGTAATTAGCAAGTAACCTGTCACTTTTTATTTAGCGCGTGTCATATTATGTACGGGTTGCTAAATAGCCCTTCCGGAACCAGTCACTGCACTTATTCAAAACAGCGTGTCATACCACCTGTTCAAAAAACCTTCAAAAAGGCACAACAAAAATCAGTTTTAAAATTAGTTTATTTTATCTATAACATTAAATTCATTATAACAATTTAAATTTTGAAAAGTACATAAACTAGACAAGAAGTCCGAATGTTCAAAATAAAGACTTTTTGAAAGTTTTTTTTTTATTTGCTAACATTGGTATTATCAAACAATTTCTACTAATTTTTATGTTCCAACACTTTTAAAAAGCACTTCATGAACATTTTAATTTTGTATGCTGCATTATTATTCTAGTTCACAGTAATATCTTTATAAAAAGAAGGAGCTGCAACAATTCAGCACAACTTTAAGCAGAGTAACATATTATGTACGGGGTTTCAATTTTGTTCCCAAAGAAATTCTTAAAAATCTTGTAAAATATCTAAACACGATATTTCGAAACCAATATGCAGAAATTTTTAAATTTTAATTTATATTCTTGTAAAGTGTAGCGATATTTTATGTGTAAAATCGTCATTCACTCGAAAAATCGCCAGTTGGCATTTCGAAAATTAACTTGCCAAACGAGTTTAAATATAGCGACGTTTGACGAGAAATCGCCATATCTGACAAACTTGGTCACTGTCTAAACAGTTCCGTATTCAGTTATTTTAAACCAGTGAAGTGTTAGGTCTTCATTTATACTGTCACAAAGTCGGTACATAAAAAATTCCTTCAGTGTTGTGGCCACTTTGTAGCAGTCAATGAACTGCATCCTTTGGTGCTAATTGCCATGTTTTCATCCACTGCTAGCGGTTTTTGAACCAGTTCAATTGTCTCTGGCTTGTTGGCGCAACACTTATCTTTGACTCCTGAACCAATTGGATTTTGTATGGCGTCATAACAAGGCCTTTATTTAAAATTCGTCTCAATGATGTCTCCGAAATGTTCAATTGTTGAGAACGACGGTGAATTGATGTTGATGGCGCATCTTCTCGGGTGTACGCACTGTTTTTGGCTTTTCGCGCTTTGGTTTATCGATGAGGATGCCAGTTTCTTTCACTTTTTTCACAAGATAACGAACATACGGAGCTGACGGTGCTTCTCTTCTTCCAAAATCCGTACGCAATTTTCGCACACATTCTGCAACATTACCATGATTTTCAAAGTAATGTCGCAATATTTCCCAGCGTTGTTCAAACGTATACACAACAATATTCGTTCAGCGGAAGGATACAACTAATTATCTGTCAAATCAGACATGAGCTAAGTGTTACCATTCACGAAATAAGCACTAGTTGAAAAAAAAAATGTTAGATTGCGGACCCTTTATTTCTTTTTCTAAAGTAACGTGATATATTTGGTACCAACCAGTGAATGGTTTGTCACCATAACTACACTCATAATAATCCATGCTAAAAATACGAAAAAAATATCAAAACAACAAAATCGTTTGTAAAGTGAACAAATTTTCGTTTATTTTACAAGATGTTTGGTTATTTTGACATTTATTTGTATTTTTACGCATGGATTATTATCAGTGTATAGTCACGTGATTGGAAATTTCACCCAAACTAACACTTTTGGGTGCACCACAATTTTGGCTTCACCAGTTGCGTGACGTGCTCCCCAATCATACATCACAGAATTACCACTTTGGATCAATCGACCCTTCATTTCCCACAAGGACGATCGACGATTATCCTCCATATTTAGTAGTTAAATTACGACCATATTACATACAAATTTGAAATAATGTTAACAATTTTGGTAAAAAAGCCACAATTTTCGATCATTTAGTTTAACGTTTTTCTAAGTAACATCGTCAAAACGATAGCAATTAAAGTATCGTTTTGGAATAAACTTGTTGAATTTTGTATTAAATAAGCTAGATCCTGATTTTACGCCTGTCCCATTCTATTTCGCACCCGGTGTCAAGTGTTACAATTTCGTCGGTTACATGTTCCATTCCATTGCGTCTTGATCTATTTGTTTTAAATAAGCAAGTCCAAATATTTTAAAACTATCAATAGAAGACTATCTATATAGTTTAGTATACCTGTTTTTTGTCTAATTTGTTTGCAACACCCTGTATGAAAACCCAAACCCAATTTAATTTTGATATATTTGCAACAGATGCTCTTGTTTTTTATTTACACTTATTTGTATAATTTTTTTTTTTCGGTTGATATTTTCTTTTTTTCGATTGTCATTTACACTTACATCACCCAAGGAGGTGTGTGCAAAATATTTTTTCATTAAAATTTTTCGTAGACTTGTTTGGTTTTTGCGGTGTATCGCGTGATAATGATGATGATGATGAAAATAAAAAAATATTTTTGTAGATAAAAAAAAAATTAATTTCCTTTAATATGAAGACGGTTTATTTAAAAAAAAAAATTTACAATAGATTAAAAGAAAACAAAACAAACTGTTTTTTTTTATTAAAAACTATTTTAAATTTTAAAAGTTTATCACTTTAGTGTTGTCAGCAATACTAATTATAACTTATACCACACTTTTTTTTAGAATTTTGATTTATTAATTTTATTTTTTTGTGGGAGACTACAAATTCTTATTTTTTTCTATTTCTTATTTTTAAAAGTGCTTTCTGGTGTTGTTATTTTGTTTGACATTTTCACATAAATTGCTAATTAAAAATATCTGTCACCGTGAAAATTGTATTCTGAAAATATTAAAAAAAAATCAAATCAGCACAACCCCATCTGTGTTTTTGTAGAAGAGAAAAATATTAGTTTTTTATGTGGTTGGATTTTATTTATTTTTTTTTTTGTTCAAAACAAGAATGACCGGATTGGTCTGGATTGGCATCTTTGCTTAAAAACTATAAACTTTTGTTCCCACTTATTCCAGATATTATAATATAAAATTTGTTGAACTAAGTACACAGGTCAACAGCAAAAAAAGGCTTGACTAACCACTATATAGATTTGATGCATCATGGCTGCCTAAGTACAAAAATGGTAAAATTTTTCAATTCTATGGATAATTTTTTTTTAAAAAAATTTTTTTTTAAAATTGACAATATTTTGAGCCATTTCTCCACTTATGTTGTCATAACTCAAAAACAACTAGTCCGATTTTGTCAAATTAAATTTACAAAAATTAAGGTTTACAATATCTTTAAAGAACTGTACAAATTTTTTAATGCGATCAATAGTTTCAAAGTTATGAAACAAATTGTTAGCAAAAAAAAAAAAATGCTAAAAAAAAAAAAAAATTTGAAAAACAAAAATCTGGAAAAAATCGAAAACTGCAAAAAATATTACTTTTTATTTTTTTGTAGTAAAGCTACATATCATGCAAATTAAACAAGATATGGATCATAAAAATCGATGCATGCTTTACATTTTTATTTACAATTAATTGAAGGTATCGCATATTTACAAGCACTGTAGAAAATTGTACCTACATAATGAAAATGCAGAACATAAAAACTCAGGTGCATTTTACGACACGCATTTTGGCAAAACCCCTTTGGGAAAAACCTCTATGACATTTTTATGATTCTAATAATTAAAAAAAATAAGTAATAAACAAAAGATTGTTTAATTTTTACGATTGCGGTAGGATAGTAATAAAACGCTCATAAATGTGCGTGTACGCTGAAGTGCTCTTATTTTCCGTTAGCTACCTGTAACGGATAATTGTTTTTTTTCATAAAAGTCCTTAATGTTTTTTAGGATTCTTGGGAATAATAAAAAATTTGCAGCACACACAAACTGTATCCACACAAAGGGTTATCCCAAATTATAGTATCAGTATTTATAAGATCTCCTTGACCCTTTTTATTTCATTCAAGAAGTGTTTGCGATAACGCAAACATCATTTAATACCTACACAAAAATTAGAGTCATACAGCTTAGAAGTTAAAAACAATTTTCAAATATTAATAAAAATGAGCCAGAAAGCCAGAACATTTTCATGTAAAAACGATCCAGATTTATTTTGTTATGTGTGCGGCCAATATATCACCGGGAAAAAAACGGAAGTGGTTCTTAACTTCATTGCAAAAGTCATATCAAGATTGCTATAATATCTATCCGCACAATTTGAACCAGCATTGGACACCGAGTACTATATGCATTCCATGTCGATTGAATTTATCTATGAAGTCTTCTAACGTAAAGTAAGTATAAATTAATAGATTTGGAATATTTTATAATTACAATATTTCTTAATTAAAATTTGAATTCTTCATATTCCTGATTTCAATTTTTTTTTTCATTTTACAGACGACACTTGGAAATTTTGAAGCCTATGCTATGGAGAGAAACAGCGAACCACGCATCCGAGTGTTATTTTTGTTTAAGTACAAAAAGCATATTTGATGGCCCACAAATTCGCAAATTGGTGAACGATACTGAATTTGGCAGTTCAATGTCAGAAATTGAGAAGAATGCATGGGATTCGTTTGTATGGTTTATTCAAAATTTCTTAGGAAATAACAAGGGTGATGATTACGTTGCGCACGTTGAAGAGATGTTAACTCACTTCCAGAATCTTGGATGCAACATGAGCATCAAATTACACTACCTGCAAAGTCACTTAGATCGTTTTCCTGAAAATCTAGGAGACTTGAGTGAAGAACAGGGCGAACGATTCCACCAAGATATCCGGACAATGGAGGAACGATACCAGGGTCGCTGGGATGCACACATGATGGCTGATTTTTGCTGGAGTATTCAGAGTAACACTTCGTTATTCAACAATAGTAGAAAATCGACTAAAAGAAAATTTCAGAGTTTGTAGTTTATAATACATATTTATTTATTTATTTTCTTGTTTTATTTATTATAATAAATGTGAATAATAAAATATAAATTTTCTACTATTTAATTTATTTATTTATTTACATTTAAGCTCATCCAACACAAATGTCTTTCCGAAGAATAGAATCAGTATATTCTAGGTAGGGTTTTGCCAAAAAATACACGAATGTTACTATGTAATGCATTTTTGATGTGAAAATTTGTACATAGCATGGGGAAAATGTTTTCAAAATTCAATCAATCGAAAGAAGAACATTAACTACTCAATTTTATGTATATCAGACAAAAAACTTAAATTTGGTGAAAATGAGCGAATTCACTTAATTGTGAATAAATTCGAAAAAAAATCAATCGATTTTTATGATCGATATCTCATTTTGTTCCTATTACATGTGGCTTTGCGATAAAGCAATAAATCTGAACGATTTTTGCCGTTTTCGATTTTTTACGATTTTTTTAAAACAAAAAAATTTGCTATTTTCACGTAAAAAAAATATTTTTTCCCTCAATTTTTTATTATAACTCCAAAACTACTGAGCCGATTGAACGCAATATATTAACGGATTAAAGGCTATGTAAATTTCAGTTTTTCTAAATTTATTTGAATAATATCGGACTAATTTATTTTTAGTTATCATTAATTATGTGGAGACACGTCTAAAAAAATTTATAATTTTAATTAAAAATTTTTTAAAAAAAAACCTCTCCATAGAATTTCAAATTCATATTTCATATTTGTACTACTGGGACCACAATACATCAAAATTGTATAGTGGTTTTCAAAGCCCCTAAAATTTTTTCAAAATTGTTGCCTTGTGGTATCAATTCCGCATGAACCACTTCTTTAATTTCACTTACCGGAAACTACAGGTACCGTGAAATACCTCCCAAATGAAATAAGTCCCAAAATGTTTTCATACAAATTGGGTCTTATTTCATTACATAGTACAACATTTTTCAACACATGATTTTGGGACTCAAGTCTAAGAATTGCATGTGAAAGTAGCCACAAAAATAAGAATTTCTGCATCATTCGTTTTGTCAAGTTGGCTACAGTAATAATTTAATGGACATACGAATTTTTAGGCTCAAGGCGGATTTTTAGAACTTTTTCTATATTTGAACACGGTTGTATCTCGGTATACCGTACGGAATATCTTTTTTGTGTCTGAGCAAAGCTGTAGATATTGAATAGGAGATATTGAAATGCGGAACAATCCTACACTCAAAAAAATAAGTTAGTAGAAAAGTTAGTAAAACGTCTTGTAAATCAGGTATACTATTTTTTAGCAAAATTTTTTGCTAAAATCGTGTTTTCAGCTAAAATTTTTGTTATACTTATTCAGCACTTAACTGTTTTATACTAATGCTTTACTAATATACTAATGTTTTACTAATTAATTTTGCTAAAAAAAATTGTGCTGATAAGCACATTAATAGTGTGGACGACAACCAGATTGAAAGATATACGCAGAATGAAGCAGATGTCGCGGCATGTGAAGATGTAGTAGAGAAGAGGAAAATGATACAGTAGTTTTGACTTAGCTGCACAACCAACTTCTGCACGAATTTTTGTGCAGGTAAGCCAAAAGCGTTGCTAACTCAAATTGGTTACCTGCCTTAAAGTGCAGGTAAACTAAATTGTTGAAAACTGCAAAGACCAGATATGATTTAATTTATTTTTATTAATTGTTTATTTCATACAATAGAATTTATATAAAAACAACAAAACGAAAATAAAAAGCATTCATAAAAAATTTATAAGGTTTTTACATACAAATTTATGTAGGTACAAGCGTTAACTAACCTAACTAACTAAGTAAGCAAAACATAAGAGGCAGCTAACGGCGATCTTTTGTATGAAAATAATGTACAACTGCAAAAAACATGAGGCACTTATTTTAAATGCGCAGGTATACACAGTGCACTTAATGAAGGCAATTGCATACGTAATTTTGTAAAATAACAACGAAACCAAAATTTTGTGCAGTTATGTGAAAAGTGCACGTAAGTAAAAGGCAGTTAAATCAAAACTACTGTACTAAAAAGTACAACTCTAATAAGACATATAAATAAATCAACCATGAAAGTTTTTGTATCTCTTTTTCATACATAAAACAAAATTGAGGATTAAAACAACTTAAATTTTGGGTTGTCACCGGCTTGTGGAAATAATTGTCTATTAATTAAATAAAAGACAAAATAAAATATTTATTTATTTAAACTAAATGTTTATAGATTAATTATCTAGTGTGGTCAAATTGCAAACAAACATATACAGAAATGTAGACAGAGTAAAGCGAAAGACAAAGACACACATCTAAGGTAGATTTTTATGGTTCCTTTTTCTTATTGCAAAAAAGGGTTGTTTTTTTCCGTTTCGTTTGTTTTATGATTTTCTGCAAAAAAATAACTAAATTACAATTTTTCTACAAATTTTTTGCGTTTTTTTCAGTCTACTAAAATTCAGTAAAAAATTTATTAATTTTTAGCAAGGCTTTTTTATTTCTAATCTACTAAGTGTTAGCAAAACTTTTGCTGAATCTACAAATTTTGTTTGCTAAAAATCAGCTCGCTCATTTTCAGCAAAAGATTTTGCTGACATTAGCAACTTTTTTGCAAGCATCCTCCTGACTAAAATTTTGCTGACTCAGCAAAATTTTTTGCTGACTTTACAAACTTTTTTTTTTGAGTGTACCCGAAAAAGTGCAAATCGCAAAAAATGTCCATTTTTTTCCCACTTTTTTGCTCAATAACTGGATTACAAATCCACAAATATGCTGTTTTTTTTTTTTCTTTATAAACTTTATTTTGTACGAAAATAAAAATTCCGATTTTTTTTTTATATTTTATTTTTTTTTTTTTTGAAAATCACGGTTTTGTTCGAAATACGTATCGCGCACTTCATAAGCCAATTTTGTTTAGCGATGAAGCTCACTTTTGGCTAAATGGATACGTTAAGAAGCAAAACTGCCATATTTGGAGTGATGATAATCATTAAGTGCATGTTGAGACACTATTACATCCAGAAAAACTGAATGTTTCGTATGCTTTATGGGCTGATGGAATCATTGGTCCGTACTTCTATAAAAACGATGCTGGTAAGAACGTTACAGTCAATGGTGACCACTATAAAGCCATGATTACTGACTTTTTCTTTCATCAATTGAACAACCATGATGTGCAGGAGATGCGGTTTCGTGCCACAATTGATTTATTGAAGGAAAAGTTTGGTAACCGCATAGTTTCACGGACCCGTGAATTGGCCTCCAAGATCGTGCGATTTAACGCCACTGGACTATTTTCTGTACGGATATGTGAGGTAGCTAGTCTACGCCTATAAGCCCGAAATGATTGACCAACATTCGCCAACATTCGCCGCGTTATTGTCAATATATGGCAACAAATGTTGGAAAAACTCATCAAATGTTGCAATGTTGGAAGATGACCGCCGTGGCGGTAATATGTCAGAAGTCATTTTTAAATTATAATGCCTCAAAATAGTAATATATTTCTTAATATATTTTTATGGACTTAATGGATATGTTAAGATAAACATACATTTGTATGAAATTGTTTCTATTATTTATTTATTTATTAATTAATACTCATATAATTACAAATGATATCCTAGTACCATATCCCAGTACTAGCTATTATGGCTTTTAGCTGTAGTGAAAACAGAACAGTGCATCTGGTGGGAATCGAACCCACGACTCCGCACTTATAAGCCAGCACGACAACTGGCCTACCCGGGCGCACTGTATGAAATTGCATATATTTTCACACAATCATATACAAAAATGTAACATTTAGTGAAATTTTACCAGACTAAACCTCGGATCTAATTATATGTAGATGTATCAGTTTACATACCATCATATACAATTATATCAGGTCAAAATCCGGATACAAACATATCTTGTCTTTATATAATTATATCTATTTTTATCGGTGTAGATATAAACTGATAGATTTGTATAAAAAACTGATAAAATCGAGTACAAATCTATTGAGCCATATTTCGGATGTTACTATATCAGGCATTCATCTAGTTGCATTAAAGTAGATCGAAACCAATACAAGTATATACAAATTTATGGGCCCATATTTCTAATGAAATTTTATAAGATTGCATTTCGCGTCCTATAGAATTTAAATCGGGTATCTGAATTTTGATATATTAACTATCAAAAGCCGTTTAAATTTTTTAAATCGGTGACAACAAAAAAATGGAGGTTATGGCCAACGAATTAAATTCTTGAGCCATAGTGCGGCGCTTCAAATGATTCTGATGAGAAACATCATAATATTAAACCACCTATTTAAAAAACCACGGCTGTCATTATCTTCCCCAATATCTTTGGATATAAATTTTTTGCCTCGTTCTTTTCAATGAACTGTCCCAGACATTAAATTCTAACAATTCAGTGTTAGCTATATTTAATTTTATGTTGTAGTTTTATTTCTTTCTGGTACTTTTTCCCCATGTCATTTATATCACTAATTATCAACTAATAACTATTGTTTTTTAAATTGTAATATATGTTTTACTTAGTCCCAAATTACCTCACCTTTTCTTACAACTAATCAATAATTTAGTTGTGTTTTTTAGGATTAAGAACCCTGTGGGAAATGAAGGGTCGATTGATCCAATGTGACGATTTTGTGATATATGATTGGGTGGCACGTCACGAAACTGGCGAAACCGAAATTGTGGTGTACCAAAAAGTGTTAATTAGTGTGAAATGACCAATCACGTGACTATAGTAATGGTGATAAAACATTGACAAGTTGGTATCAGGCATATTATGTAACTGGAGAAAAGTAACATAACATTATAGTGTACTGAAGCAACTAGGGCCGATGCAGTTGAAGTTCTTACTGGTCATTGAACTGGTTCAATCCCGTTAGCAGTTGATGAAAACATGGCAATTAGTGCCAAAGGATTCAGTCCCTTGACTGCTACAAATCGGATATAACACTGAAATAATCTTATTTTAAAATTGATTTTTGTTGTGCCTTTTTGAAGGTTTTTTGAACAGGTGACATACATAATAAAACACACGCTGAATAGAAAGTTACAGGTTAATTGCTAGTTATTTTTCGAAAGCCCGGCAACATGTAACCCATAGACCAGTACAGTGGTACGTCGCAAAACTATTCCTGTCAAACTATCCCTATCACAGAACACATTGCGATTAATATGTGACTAGTTTTCCTTCAAAATTTTTTCTCCAGTTCTATGATACTTACACCTACACCAGCCACGTGATAAATTTTTTTCCACTGGTTCTGTTGCATATCACATAAATCCTAAAATGGTCATACTTTAACAGTACCTACTTCTAACTCGTCCCGTAGCATATTCATTTCAGTTGGTATGGTGATAGGTAACATTGGTCAAGTTATTCGCCACGTCATACAGTGCTACACAGGTGGCAATTGTCACCTCCTATGACAAGCCCATGTTAAAAGTACCGGTCACTTTCATATAACAGAAACGAAACTATGACAGGTTCATACACACAAAGTTCTAGTCACGTGACCATACCAGTGACTGGTCCATTTCCCGCAGGGGAAAATAAAGGTGGACGCTATTTAGGAGCTAAAAAGGACTAGTCCTAATTTACCCCAACTTCCCCTATAATTGTTTGTAAAAATTAAAAAAATTGTTATCCTATCTATTTGTGAAACTTAGCAAAATTTGTCTACTTAATTTTAATTTATTATTTATATAATTTTTTATTAAAATCATTCATAATGTTAATGTACACTATACAACTATAAGATGTACTATACCTATATATAAGATTCCGAACAAAAAATTGTATATATGGTTTTGTATGTTTTTATCTTAAAATATATTATAACATGTGATTATATATAGTGTCACGCATAGCCAAATATCATTACATCGCGAGTAAAAAAAAAATTATATATAACGATCATATAAAATGGCATATCCATCAATATGTATTTATATATAATAACATTTTCAAAATGTTTTACCAAAAAACATTCACTCATGTGTAAAACATACTATTCTGAATTTTATATATGATAATGGTTGATAAATTTGATTAAATTTTTCAAAAATTAAATATAACGCAATACATAATTATATATAATACAGACATCAAAAACGTCTTCTGTCACTTTAGACATACTTGTATATGATCCAAAGCTGAAAAAATTTCCTAAGACATAATATTAATTTAAATATATTTGGATTATTATATATCTAATTGTATCAAATATAATATAATTAAATGTAATTATATCGGGACAAAACTCGGTTAGATTTGAATAGTTTTTTATTAAATTGTATCTATTTAAATATAATTAAATCCAAAGTGATATAATTTAATATAACCAATTTTCGGATCAAATTATTTCGTTTTATATTTGCGGAAAATATCTCATCATATATAGTTTTATAAAAGAACAACAACACCTTTCACAATTTCCGGAAAAACATCACATAAATGTTATTAGATTATTATTATCTTTACTTTTATTCAAAAAATCTTTAATCCTTTCTGTCAGGGGGACAAAAAAGACATATTAAATTTAATTTAAATTATAACTACAAGAATATAAAACCTTTATGTAGATCAGAAACAAATTTTCCACTTGGATTAATGTTTTTCCATATAGGGTTAATGTTTTCATACTTCACCATAAAAGATCCCGTAGGAAATTTACAGAATAAGATATTTCAGATTTTGTTTTCAATTTGGATATGTGGTACTAAAATAACCAGAAAAGTTTTTTACAACTAGTTACTTCAGAATGTATTCCAGAACAGCTTTTCCTCTCTTTTACTACCGGTTACATATAACCGATTCTAGTACACGTTCCTGGCAGTCAAACTGTAAGGCTTCACTGTTTCAGAACTAGTTCCATAACTGGTTCTAAAGCAACCTATTCTTGTTTGGAGGTAGAGGCCCTGTTGTACATAGGACAAAACTCCATACAAAATAATCGGTTGTAGAACAGAAGTTGGAACCTATTGTAATATAGTATAAGTTGTTCTGCAACCTGCTATTTGGATTTTACTATTTTACCGGGTAACGAACAAGAGCAATTCTTTATAGTCCCAACCTTAATTTTAGTGGTTAAAACGGTGGGCTCAAACCCTAAACATAATATTTTGACCATAAAGATTTGCGCTTGTTCGTTAATTGTGTACCCTTTATAATAAACCAAATATAATAAAAATCCCAAAGATGTTATTCTGTAAATTTCCTAGTGGGTGTTTTTTTTGGTGAAAATTGAAAACATCAACACTATATGGATCAAGTTATACAAAATAACAAATTTTAACAAGTGTAACATTTAAACATTTTGAGCCCTATTTCGAGATAAAATTCTAAACTTTTTTTTTGGTCAAAAAGCACTAAAACTGGAAATTTTAGTCGCTGGTAGGGAACCGAACATTCACTTCAATAATTGTTTACTTATTTTTCCATATTCAGTCCTTCAATATGCATCGATTGAGTGGTATGCCTTCAACTAATGAAAAAAGGTGCCATATTCGGGACACCCTAATGGACAGTTTCATTTATTGGAAAATCTTGATATTGGTTTGTGATATCGTTAATGATATTGACAATGTTGCTACTTTGAATTTTTGCTGCTTGTGTTAATGTTGCTGTCGTTGGTTGCTTGGCTTGGCATTGATATTATTTGTCATTTTCATATTTTTTTTCATCAGCAACATCCCCATTCTCATTTGCATCATCATCATGGTGATGATGATTCTCTTCGTCATTTTAAATTATGATAAAGTTGGCTTGTTTCCAAGGTTTTTCATAATAATTTGTATCTGTTCTCTGTCTTTTGCTTATTTTTTTTTTTTTACTCAAAGTTGTGGTTGTTCATAATTTTCTTTTTAAATTTTTGTTTTACTACTTATAAATTTTTTTAAAATATATTTTTTATCTCTTTAATTTTTATTGTGTTTGTTTCGGTTTCAGGAAAATTGCTGCCATTGTTGCTGTTTCCACTTCATTTTCTTTATACGATTATCTGCAATAATATAAAAAAATGAGAACAAAAAATTAAGAACTTTATTTTAAAACAAATTAAATTTATGTTTGTCTATATTATAAATATTAAATTTAAGATATTTATTATGCAGACTAAAATGTTCTATTTTTTAGTAAATTTTTAGGATATTTATTTTTTTTTTGTAAAATCTTGATCATTTAGAAGACGCGTGTTATGTTTTTTTTTTTTTGTGTGTTAAAAACATAAAGATTTCTTCTGAAATTAATTTTTGATTTACTATATTATTTTTGTGTAGTGGCATTTTATTTATATTTTTATTGTTATCATAAATTTGTTTTTTTTTGTTTTGTTTTATACCGCAAAGGCAAATTTGTTTGGAAAATTTTTAAATTTTTATCACAATTTAGGTATTTCAATAATAATAAGTCTAAAGATTTTTTACATTTACTTTTTAAGTTATAGTGACCAGGCGTGGTTTCAAGGGGGGTGGGGGGATATGGGAAATTCCCCTCCCCCCACCGCAAAATGATATTTTTCAATACAAAAATGTAAAAAAGATTAAAAAATTTATTAAAAATACTCTTAGTTACCCCATCCAACAAAAAACCTTTTCCTGGATCCGCGCCTGATAGAGAAGCTATCGTATACAGCGTTTTTTATGTTTAATAAATAATTGCAACATGTTGATAAAAAATTGTTGCTTAAAACTCTCACTTTTATTATTTTCAATTAAAATGTAATATAATTTTAATTGTATCTTGCTTATTTTTAACGTTAAACTTTGAAATATATAAAAACTTTATTAAGTTATTATTGCAAAACATGATAAATATTAATTTTAAATTTTAAATTTCTGCAACATGTTTTCATTAGCTCGGTACAAGTTTACAAACAAATATAATGAGGGCCGATTGAGATAGCCTGAGGTTATGCTGGCAAATAAATGTTTCATTCAATTTCTGATATTGTTGCTCTAATATTGTCGCTTTAGTGCTAAATTTAAATGGCTGTACATTTTAATCTTTGAAAACATAGATTTTTACATACCCGATCCATTTATGAACATGTATGAACTCATTCATTGTGTGATTCTAGGTCATATATGTCCATTAGCGTTGTCCTTCGTTGTATGGGCGAAAAATAAAAATGATATTTTGACTGTACCCACCCCCCTTAAAATATTTGTTAGGGTGTCAAAATACGCCACGCAAAAAATTTGAGTTCTAGCATAACGGGAAAATGTCCCGCATCACCCTCGAAAATCGGGCCCCTTGGAAAAATGGTCATAATTTAAAAAAAATTCAAATTTTTTTTTCTTCAAAATTTAAAATACATAAAATAATTTTTGTGTTGGGGTTAATTATAACTACTCAGATAAAAAATATTACTTTCCCAGAAAATCGCTAACTTACCCTAACTTTGTGTCAAAAAAATTAATTAATATTTTGGGGGTACCTCAAAATGACTTTTTTGCATTTTTGAAAATGTTATTCAACAAAATCAAAAACCTAGTGTTTGCTGTCAAGTATTTTATTAAACACATCTCAAGTATTAAATAAGTCAAGTACTGTGGATATCCGTTGGCAAATTTTTTTTTATAGAGCATTTCGATTCTCGATTTCAATGTTTTTTTTTTTTATTTTTATACATTTGTACTTTAAAACAAGGTTTTAATAATATTTCATCAATATTATTGTATATGCTCTTTTATATGATTGAAATAACTTTATTATAAAATACTATTTTTTCTGTTGCTAGTTAACCCATGTTAACCTGGGGTCAATATGACCCACGTAAGGAAAATGCAGCTTTGTGGCAAAATTTATAAATAAAATAAAAAAAAGGAATAATTAAATTTATATTTATTCTAAAAAATTTTCGTTAACCATTTCTAGTCTTCGAGTAGGTCAATTTAGTAAAAATTAGAACTTAAAACTTTTCCATAATAATAATTTTGAGGGAAAAAAAATTTACACTATTAAATTAAAAATACGTTTTTCAAAAATACTCCTGAATATGTAAAAAAAATCAATTTTAATATGAATACAAATATCTGAATTTATACTAAATAATTAATTTTAATTAATTTTAAAATGTAAATAAATTACAATTAGAATCATAACAAAAATTAATTTTATGTCATCTTTGTGATGTTTGACTCTTTAAAATACGAGGGTCAATTGTGACCCCATGAAAACACAGGTTAACTATGAAGGTGAAAAATTATATTTTATAATAAAGTAATAAATAACAATTATATAAAATAGCATACACAATAACATTGATGAAATATTACAAAAATCTTGTTAAAAAAAAGTCTATACAAATTTAAAAAACGTTGAAATCCGCTAGAATCAAAATGCTCTAACAAAAATTTATGCCAACGGATATCCGTAATACGTATGTTATTTAATATTTGGGATGTGTTTAATAAAACTTTTGACAGCAAAAACTAGGTTTTTGGTTTTTGTTGAATAAAATTTTCAAAAATGTAAAAAAGTAACTTTAGGTTCACCCCAAATATATGTGCATTTTTTTTGACTCCAATTTAGAATAGGTTAACGATTTTCTGGGAAAGTAATATTTTTATCTAAGTAGTTGTTATTGAACCCAACACAAACATTATATTACATTTTAAATTTGAACAAAAATTTTTTTTTTTTTTTATATTTGGTAAATTTTTCCAAGGAGGCATTATATTCAAGGGCGTTGCGGGACACATTCCCGTTATACTAGCACTCTAATTTTTTGCCTGGTGAATTTTTGTATCCAAACAAATATTGTAAGAGGGGGCCAGCCCCAAAAATCGCAAGTTGAAAAATAAGGACGACCCTAATGTCCCTATACAACTATATAGGATTCATAGGTGTTCACAAGATTTTATATGTATAAATATTACCTCAATTTTCGTTAATGTAGATATATGACCATTTATGGAAATGTATAGACATGAATGATTATATATGTAAATGTTACCTCAAATTTCGTTAATGCACAGAGATGACCACACACAGAAAAAGAAAGTGCCAACCGAATTAAAAAGTATGTTTCGGTGACTACAACCAATAAATTCAGTTAGTACAACCTAATTCAAATTGGATTTCTGAATAGTTTGGTTGTTGCAACTAAAATTCAGTTGTAGTAACGAAAGTTCGTAGTGAAAACCAATATTCAGATGTAGCAACAGCTTTTCTGTCATAGTAACCGAATTTTAGTTGGCAAATGCCTAAATTTTCTCTGTGTGCATATATGATTCCTCATATGAACATACAAGATGGTTTATGAATGTATGTGGACATGTACACTTAGGAAACTTCTGCTTTAAAAATATGTAGTTGTTTGGGTTGCAATACAGTTTCTTTATTTTTAATGTAAATGTCAGTCATTTGTAAAATAAATTAAATTTTTTACTAACCTTGTAGCTCATTTAAAAAAACAAACCACATCAAATGATTGTTTTATGATTTTAATTTAATTTTTTACAGTCGTTTTTTGTTATTTAAAAAATAAAAAAAATAAATATTTGTTTATTTTTTACTAACATATGTGGTTAATTTTTATTATATTTGTGGTTAATTTTTTGAACATTAAAAAACAAATGACAATGTCAGTTGAATTTACTGAAATGTAAGTCGCCCTTTCTTTAAGTGAAATTTCATTTGTTTTTAACTACATTTGCAGTGGTCTTTATCCATATATGTCGATTTTTAGCAGGATAGCAAACATTTTTGTTGATTTCTATAATTCACAGCTAACTCTACCTGAGTTTGAAAAGTTTACATACTGCAGCCACGATAAGCTTTTTGTTTTCAAAATTTAAAATTATTTTTTTTGTCATAAAACGGTACATAGGACTTAAAGAACTTCATAAAGTTATTTGTCATACGAGTTTTGAAAATGTTATTACCCTATGGGGAATGGGACCGGTTCTGCGTGTGGCACAGGGTCGGTCCCTTCGTGCCAGAGACCGGTCCTCTGGTAAACCCAACCCTATGTAAACAACTGGCTACTTTAACATGGGCCTGTCATAGGAGGGGGTCATTTTTCCTGCTTTAAACCACATAGTGGCATGCCTCAGGACTAACCAAAGATGGGCATAAAAATAAACGAAAACTAAACAGCTTCCAATGTGTAAAATTCTGGCCAACTGGCCTTTTCTTGTTAATAAGCATTCTGGTTAAGTGGTATGTCCTTCCTTTACCAGTCACAGGATTGGTAATTGTAGGTCAGTTGGCACTGCTTAACACAATTCAGTAATAAATTATACCAGTCCTGTGATAAGTCCTTCTTTAACCAGTCACTTTTAGGTCAATTGACTCCTTATTCCCCATATGGTAGTTTTATTATATATATACGGCAACATTCTGTACACTCAGGGAAAAAGCTTCAAAATTTATGAAAAACTTCATAGATTTTTTTAGAAAGGTTGAGGTTAAGAAGAAGAGTTAACGTCTTTTTTTGAAGTGTAAACACTTTTAATATTTTATTCAGTATATACTAGTTTCTGTCTTTTTTAATGGACATGCGTCATCAGTGATTTCCCATTAAAAGTGTATTATTATTTGTGTATTATAATTGTGAGAATGTCTCTATACGATAAATTTGTTCAGTAACCTGCCGGGGTAGGAATCGAACCTGTGTCAACAACGTAATAATACCAAGGCATAACCGCTTAACGATCATAAGGAATTACTCGAGAACACAAAAATATTGAAGCCCACATTGCCTATGATGAAACAATATAGATATGGGTTATAAGAGCTCTTCGAGATAAGTCGAGCTCGATAAGAAGTCGACCATTGATAAAATTAAATAAGCTTCATTAATTAATTTGAACTCAAACCAACGTTGTTGTTGGTTTCCCGTACAAATGTTTTATTCGAAAAAAATGTTTTTGAATAACAGAAATGTTCGGACATGCACGGATAAGTTTTATATACCAGTAGATGGGTTTTTAAATTACATTCAATTGAATACTCAATTTGCCTATAGTTTAATAACTTTAATAGGAAATATATTTAAAAATCGTTAAATAGGGCCATTTTTACCCGAATTTGTAACCCCTAAGTTTGAAGTTGAGCGCCTAAAACAGAAATATGAGTCTAAAATGTTTTCGTCCTTTACAACATATTCAGATTCACCACTGTGTAGTTTTCTTGTTAGTTTTGTTGATGTAGCCCAAAACCCGGCTGTATTCCTTACTTTTCTCATTAAACTTAAATATTGATTAATATGTTATTAGGAGTTGATGCCAGAATTCTGATGAGTTATATTCCTTAATAACGAAATATGCATTCGGTTAAAGAAAAACATTTTAAAAGTTTAAAAATTATTTAGCAAAATTTTAAACAACATATAATTTAAATTTGTATGGCAATTCATTGACTTTTGTTCTACATGCATCATTAAAAGAAGCAAAAAAAGAAACGCATACAATATTTGTTATATATTGCGACACAGACAATAACATTTAAAATCATTTCAAGATTATAAAAAGTAAAATCCTTGAATGAACAAAAATAAAAAAAATTGTATAAAATGTAATTTTACTTTTTTTGTACGACTGAAAAAATACAAAAAGTTTTAAGTGAAAATATTATAAAAATAAAATATGCACAAATATTATAAAAGTAAAATGTAAAACAAATCACAAAAACTAAAAAAACGGACGAAACTGAATATTTAAAATCCCTACATTAAATAAATTGAGACATTATAATATTAAAAACATATAAACATGCACTGAGAGAAGAAGTATCTGCATGCTAGCAATGAATTTTGCATTACATCTACTCTTAGAATACTATGTAGGCAAAGACCACTGCAAATGTAGTTAAAAACAAATGAAATTTCACTTAAAGAAATAATGAGTTCCCAGCAAAATTTTTTAGAACAGATTACCTTTGAACCTGTTCTAGAACAACTTTTTTTACCACCAGTTACATGGAACCGGTTCTAGAACAGGGTCCTGGGAGTCGAAATGTAAGGTGTCACTGTCCCAGAACCAGTTATATAACTGGTTCTAGAAACAATTCTAAAGCAACCTGTTCTTGTTTGGAGGTAAAGAACCTATTGCAAATAGGACTAACTCCATATAAAAAGAACCAGTTGCAGAACAGAAATTAGAACCTGTTATAATACAGTATAAGCTGTTCTGCAACCAGTTATTTGGATTTTAGTATTTGACTGGGTCATATTTCAGTACATTTAACTGACATTGTGATTTGTTTTTAATATTCAAAAAATGAACTACAATTGTAGTAAAAATGAACCACATAAATAAACAAACATTCTTTTTTTTATGTTTTAAATAACAAAAAACGACTGTAAAAAATGAATATTAAATCATAAAACAGTCATTTTATGTGGTTTGTTTTTTTAAATGAACTACAAGATTAGTAAAAAATTTAATTTGTTCTACAAATGACTTTCATTTACATTAAAATAAAGAAACTGTATTACAATCTAAACAACTACATATTTTTAAAGCTGAAGTTCCTTGAGTCTTTGAAGTGTCATTAGAACTCGTCCTTTGAAACTTTTCATTAATAAAGGGTCCGCCAAATAACTTTTTTTTTTTTGAAAATGCTATAAAAAAAAAAACTACTGAATATTTTCTCTAATTTCTTTTTTTATTTGAAAGCACAATCTTTCTGGTTAATAATGGAAAATAATTTCATTCAAATGGCTGCCTCGGCTGGCCATGCAGTAGCCTACACGATCGGTCCAATTTTTAAGCACATTATCGATTGTGTGCAGCTGTATTTCACCAATGGCTTCACGAATATTTTCCTTTAAGGGGTCAATTGTCTCTGGCTTATTGGCGTAACACTTAAGTTTGACGGCACCCCACAAATAATAGTCCAACGGTGTCAAATCGCAGCTCCGAGGTGGCCAAACGACATCAGCTCTGCGACTGATAATGCGATCTTCAGAAACAGGGCACACATTCTGCAACATTACCATGATTTTCAAAGTAATGTCGCAATATTTCCCAGTGTTGTTCAAGCGTATACACAACCATATTCGTTCAGCGGAAGGATAAAACTAATTATCTGTCACATCAGACATGAGCTAAGTGTTACCATTCAGGAAATAAGCACTAGTTGAAAAAAAAAACGTTATAATGCAGTTGATAATTTTTGTATGTATTGTTGATCTTTTTAAATTGAATTTTATTTTAAATGCCCAGTTTTGAGATCATAATTAAATGTTACTACGTATTACAAATAGAAAACACTAATTGTTAATAAATGTTAAAAACGATGAAAAGTCTACATAAAATTTTATGAAAATTTTCATTTTATTTCTTAAGAATTTCATACGCCCATTGAAAAAGTTTCATTAAAAAAAGTTTAACAAAAATAATGAATAGTTTTCATAAACTCTAAGAAATTTTTTAGCTAGTTTAATGAACAATTTTATTGAAATTCTTCCTAGAAAATTTTCTATGTGTGCCATATTTAAGACTATGGGATCCTTTATCCTTTTTTCCTCTTAATTTGCTTTATTCCTATTTAAGTTGATAAAGTTATTACTATAGTTAAAAAAATATCTGATTGAATTAAATACACACAGAAAATAAATCAGTTGGAAATCCATTAGGATTACCATATTTTTATTGCTACAACATAGTTTCTATATTATTTAAATAATATCAACTCCCAGCAAAAAAAAAACTGAATTTGGAAAGCAGTAACTACATTTGTATGCTTCCAAAATAGCTCTTCACCACCTTGCATACTATAAAGCAATTAGGGAAGGCATTCTGTCATGCTTCCCAGTGAATAATGCTTACAATGAATCAATAAAGTATGCATTCCATGAAGCACAACATACAAAAAAGCGATTCTTAGTGCCTAAGAAGGCGTGAATTAAATGGTACTAACAGCACATGAAAGAAGCGCTTTAAAAGAGACATACCAAGTGGGACATCGCGAACAAAAATCATGCCTTCTTTATTTGCTTTGGAAGCGCTTCGTTATAAAAACATGCCTTCCGGAAGCGCTTCTGGGTAAGCACTATTTTTTGCTGGGTTGTATTAGTAAAAGGTCTGAATTCGATTTCGAACTTAAGTTCACTAACTTTAATTCGCCAGTTCTTGAAACCGCGTCTCCACAGCTGTTAGATGGTTGTCAAGTCTCAAGGAGGCAACACAAGGGTCTGAGTGAGTTCTTATCAAAGCAGTGTCATCTGCAAATGTTGATGTTGTAATATGTTCAGATATCGGCAAGTCTGACGTAAATATGAGATAAAAAACAGGGCCGAGAACACTTCCTTGAGGAGCACCTGCATTCATTTTATAATCAGAAGTTGTAGTATCTTTATATTTCACCCTGAAGTAGCGATTAAGAAGATAAGTTTGTGTGTAATAGTTGTAATAGTTGGTAGGTGATATTTTATTTTATATAAAAGACCCTTGTGCCATACTTTATTGAATGCCTGAGCCACATCCTGAAAGGCTTTTCTAATCTCGCAAGTTATGCTTTTCACTTGCTCTATGGTTCAATGCTTTTCACGAAAGCCGAACTGATGAGCTGAAATACTGATTGAAAGTAAACACATCTATATTAAACATTCCTATGATGTATGTGCAGTATAAAGTTATTCGAAATTCGGTGTAGTTCAAAATTCGAAAAAATACCTAATGTCTGAAGTGCTCCTACTTTTAAAGTAATTATTCTACTTTCGTAAAGATTGTAAAAATGTCAAAAAGCTATTTATTCGCGATAGTGATAGATCATATTGTCTTGTATATGGATCATTTTGTCTTCTAGTGATAGATCATATTGTCTTGCATAAGAAATTCTCATATAATTTTTTAACAATAAAAATAATTAAATTTTCTTCAATATACACAAATTTTAAATGTCGCTAAATTCAAATGGAAATAAATTCAAATAACTGATCTTTGGCGCTCTGATTTTCGTTAGATTCGGGACGATACTAAAAGGCGTAGAACTTTTTTTTATAAAAAACTCGTTACGGCACTTTTCATTTTTATGGATCTTTTAATTTTTAAAATTCTTTATGCATTTTTTTTATATCTCAATTTTCTCTAAATTTCCAGCAATAACGAATGCGACATTCATTCAGAACACATATACACATATACAAAGAATTTACATAATTTTCAACGCACGGTTTATTTAAAAAAAAAAATTTCGATATCTGAAAGATTCGAAAAGTATTTTGATAATGATGAGTAGTAATTTTGGAAGCCGTGACAAGTTTCGAGTGAGAGAAAATATTCGCGGTGTATCAACGTTCCGAATATAACGAAAAACATGTTTAGGTTAGAATGTCCCAAAAACTTGATCACTGGCACTGATAATAATCCGTGCGTAAAAATACAAATAAATGTCAAAATAACCAAAAATTTTGTAAAATAAACGAAAATTTGTTCATTTTACAAAAGATTTTGTAATTTTGACATTTTTTTCGTATTTTTAGCATGGATTATTATGAGTGTGGAGAGCTCAAAAGATAATTTAAAGAGTTTGGTAAGTGCTTGCAGTTTGCCAGTGATTGCAGGTTGCAAGTATGAACATTTTTAAATTTTGTACGAATATAACGAAAAAACGTGTTTAGGTTAGAATGTCTCAAAAACTTGATCACTTGGAGAGCTCCAAAGATAATTTAAAGAGTTTGGTAAATGCTTGCAGGTTGCCAGTGCAGGTATGCAAGTATAAACATTTTTATATTTTGTGCACTGATAGAATTTTCCTTCATAATATTAATGAAACGATTTCATTAAAATCGATTCATTGGTTTAATGAAAAATTTCATTAACTGAATGAAAATTCATTAATATTGGTATTTTTTTCATAAACATTTTTTTGTGATTTTTTTATAATTGCATAAAAAAAAAATCCATTAAATCAATGAAACATTTTCAAATTTTTTTCAATAAAAATTTTTACTTTTTTTTACATTTTGAAATAAAAAAACTGAAAAATTTCTTTTAAACAGAATTAACCAAAACTTTGATATAAATAATTTTTTTTTATTAAGTTTACCTAAAGTTAACAGTTTTTGACGAATTTGAATAGTTGGTCACTAACTTCCAGGGAACAGATTTTTCAAGAAAAAATATATAGTTTTGTTCAAAACGAGACCTAAATTGTTATCGTTTTGACGATGTTACACAAAAACGTTATGCTATACGATAATAAATTTTTGTATTTTAATAACACTGTTAACACTACTTAACATTTTTATCTAATATGGTCGTAATTTAACTACAAAAAGTGGACTATAATCGTCGATCCTTCTACAGAATTCCAAGCCAGATCGATAAAAAATTACATATTTTGTACCGACATATATGAAAATATGTCATCTTTCAATACAATTTATAAAAAATGTAAAGAAAGATGAAATGTAAAGAAAAACAGAAATAAATTAAAATTGATTTTTTTAGTTCATCTTTTAATATTTTAATGCCTGTTAACTATATTTAAACGATTTTTTCAATCATTAAAGTTCTTAATATACATAATTTAAAAAAAGTACAATAGTTAAAATATTTCTTTTTATGGATAAAAAATTTTATTTTCAAAATTTGTAATTTGATTTGATTTGAAATCTAATCAGCTACTTTTTAAATTTTAAATTTTTAGAATTCGTCAAAAATTATGAGCTTTAGCAAATTTATTGAGAAACAATAGAATTTTCCCCACTGTGCTACATTGGTGGGTGACCCCGGGACAACCTTTCTTGTTAGATTTCTTTTTTACATGTTCCATGTCCAAAATATCTGCCGTTTGTTTACGTATTCCAAGTAACGAAAATTTGCTGAATCAGGCTGAGTTTAATAAAAATCTGCCATCGCGTTCGCAGAACAGCCTGTGATGTTTACTTTCGAACTTTTTTATCAAAATATTTTATAGATCCTATAAAGACCAGACCTTATAAGTAATATCAACACACATGGGAAAAATTTAGCTATTTGCCAACTTAAATTCAGTTACTACGTCTCAAATTCGATTGTTTCGAATATTAGTCGGTTGGTACAATTGAACGTCAGGTTTTACAACAAAGTTTGGTTAATTAAACTGAATTTTTGTTCCAACACCCAAAATATTCAGACATCTAATGTAAATATCGTTATACTAACTGAATTTATAAGTTGATATCGTTGAAATACACTTTTCAATTCGGTTGGCACTTTATTTCTCTGTGTGAACGAATGATAATTTCTCAAAAAACACCAAATTAATGCTATGCTAAAATAATCATAAAAAGTGCAAATTATTAAATATCAACGAAAGTATTTCATACAAACTATGAATTTTATTCATTAAATACATGAAACTTTCATAACGATTAGGCTAGGATTAATGAAAAACATTTCATATACTTTATGAAATTTTCATTGGGTCAATGAATCCATTCATTAAAATTGATTTGGGGACTTTTTTATGAAAAATTCATTGGATTAATGAAGGAATTCATTAATACTACGCACAAATTTCTATCAGTGTAACGTATTGCAAATTATTTTCAAAAGATAAAAGAATCACAGAAATATGTTTATGATTTTCAGCAAATAAATTAACTAAAGTATAGTTGTTTGATATAATTTTTATTAAAAATAAAAATTATGATTTTTTTCGACCTCTAATTGTGCAATGAAAATGAAAATTATTCAAGTTCGAGGCCATAGTCTATATTTCTTCATTAGGATATTGTCCTAACAAATAATCTATAAGTTTTTTTGTTTTCAAATTTATTATTTGACCCTTTCAGGAATGTGTTGTTAGATCTATTTCGGAAATTTTCTAGGTTCCCATCATCAGAAGACGTTTTGAAAGCGGTAGCAATCCCATGCCAAACATCAAACATTCATATAAATTAGTTTACTCACTACATGAGAACTAATATACATATGAGCTTGAAGTTAAAGATTATAACCATTAAGTATAATTTGTATACAAATTTTTTGTATTTTTTTCAGTCTACTAATATGTAGCAAACATTTTGTTAACTATTATCAAGGGTTTTTTTAGTTTTTAATCTGCAAAATTTAAAATTTTATATATTTTTCTTATTTTATTTGTTTGGTTTTAAGTAAAACAAAATTTATTATTTGTAGTGAATAAAAATAATTAACATATGATTTTCTATTGTTGATTTACTTGAATAAACGTCACTACATTGCTAGGTCTGTCAAAAAAACAGAGTAGTATTTGGAAGATGACAAAGCCAATTGTGACAATTTTTTGTTGTTGTTTTTGTTTTTTCTTTGATATTTTAAATTTTGAATCTCGCTCCTAGACGAGGACAAGAAATTCTCATTGAGTTTGTGATTTAACATAACAAATATCTCTAGAAATTCTAATAACAAAGTCCCCTGAAGATTTCCTTGGGCAAGAATGAAATCCGGATAGGGACACGCCTACATCAGATTGCTTTTCACAATTTGTTAAATAAGTTTTGGGACTTTAGCACATTTAATTACTATAAATGCAATTAATGTTTATCCCGATTAAAAAAATAAATTTAAATAACAAATATGCAGGTGCTTGTGCAAATTTAAATGTAACTGACACTAATAGAAAACATATGATTTTCTATTGTTGATTTACTTGAATAAACGTCACTACATTGCTAGGTCTGTCAAAAAAAACAGAGTAGTATTTGGAAGATGACAAAGCCAATTGTGACAATTTTTTGTTGTTGTTTTTTGTTTTTTCTTTGATATTTTAAATTTTGAATCTCGCTCCTAGACGAGGACAAGAAATTCTCATTGAGTTTGTGATTTAACATAACAAATATCTCTAGAAATTCTAATAACAAAGTCCCCTGAAGATTTCCTTGGGCAAGAATGAAATCCGGATAGGGACAACGCCTACATCAGATTGCTTTTCACAATTTGTTAAATAAGTTTTGGGACTTTAGCACATTTAATTACTATAAATGCAATTAATGTTTATCCCGATTAAAAAATAAATTTAAATAACAAATATGCAGGTGCTTGTGCAAATTTAAATGTAACTGACACTAATAGAAAACATATGATTTTCTATTGTTGATTTACTTGAATAAACGTCACTACATTGCTAGGTCTGTCAAAAAAACAGAGTAGTATTTGGAAGATGACAAAGCCAATTGTGACAATTTTTTGTTGTTGTTTTTGTTTTTTCTTTGATATTTTAAATTTTGAATCTCGCTCCTAGACGAGGACAAGAAATTCTCATTGAGTTTGTGATTTAACATAACAAATATCTCTAGAAATTCTAATAACAAAGTCCCCTGAAGATTTCCTTGGGCAAGAATGAAATCCGGATAGGGACAACGCCTACATCAGATTGCTTTTCACAATTTGTTAAATAAGTTTTGGGACTTTAGCACATTTAATTACTATAAATGCAATTAATGTTTATCCCGATTAAAAAAATAAATTTAAAGCACATCTCTTAGTTTTGTAATTTATATAATGCAATTTAGGGAAAAATTTCAGACATAATTTATGAAAATTTTTCATAATATTTATGAAACGTTTCTTAGTATTTGAAAAACATTTCATAAAAGCCTATGAAGCAGCTTCAACCTATTTATGAAATGTTTAATACTATTTATGAAGCACTTCATAAAAAGTTGTGAAACTTCTTATGAAACATTTCAAAAATATGAAGATGTCTGTCATCAATTCGCTCTTGTATGACACAAGTTTATCATATTTAGTAAATGTTACATTGGACGAAAATCAATGAAGTTTTGCTTCACATATGAAGATGTCTGTCATCAATTCGCTCTTGTATGGCACAACTTTATCATATTAGTAAATGTTACATTGGACGAAAATCAATGAAGTTTTGCTTCACATTTATGAAGTTGTTTCATAAACATTCGTGTATTGGTTTTTAAATTAAGACCATGTCGTGTATTTTGGGCCAAAGTAAGGACTTATTATTAAAAACAAAAATTCAATCTTATTTACATTTCAGTATTCAGAGTTTTTTTAGATTAAAAAATAAATATTTTTTTAAATGTTACGAGACTTTGATTTTGAAGCTTTCTGGCTTCCAAATCGTGTACGGCACACCAACAATTTCTTCTCGAAACATTTAGTAAATTTAGTTTTTCCTCGGAATATATTAATTTCTTAGTATATAGCACTCATTCGATGTATTTGTGGTCAATTTGATTAAAGCTGCCCTTAGGCAACCTTACCCTTTAGAGGGTTAAAGAAAAGCGCCCAGCATTATTTTAATGTTTGCTATATTTAAATTTTTTTTAATTTTTATTCATAATTGCAGCTTCGGAAATAATGCCCAAATTTTAGTCATTTTTTAGTCTAGTGTGGTTAAGGGTTAACAATCTTATAAAAACTAAATATTTTTTTCCTGAGTATTTGGGGTTAAATATAATCACCCTTATTCTAGTTGTCGACGTCGATGCCGTCGTCGTTTTGAGTCAACATCACTTTCTTTCGACGTCGACATCAATTCGACACCAATTTGGTATTCTCTAAGAGTTTTGTAACGACGTCGACTATTTATCGGTAATTTGAAAAAAAACAAAAGCACATCTCTAATATTTGAGTCAGCTGATTTATTTTACTTGTTATTTTTGTGGGAAAATGTTTTTTATTTCTGATTCTGATTCGAGTGAAGAAGAAAATACTCGTAAAAAAAAAAAAAAAAAAAAAATATTGCAAAGAAGACTACTCCGACAGAAGTCCGACATCTTCAACCAGATAAAAATTAAGTAGCAAAATCAAAGACTGTTGCCTTTAAAAATATTTTGTCATTTCTTCAAAAGGTTTGAAAGTTACTTTCGACTTAATAAAGCAGCATTTAAGCGTGTGCTGGAAATAATATCCCCTAATTTGAAAAGCGGAGTTAGATCAACATTCATTTCGAAAACAATCAAATTGGCAGCTACATTGAGATTTTTAGCCCAGGGATCGTACCAGCTCAGTGTTGGAAATGACTTTAACTTGGGACTGTCACAGCCAATAGTTTTCAAGATTCTGTCTGATACTCTGGATGCCTTAGAATTGACAGTTTGCCCCCTATGTATAAAATTTGAGATGACAGATATTGAAAGAAATGAAGCAAAATTTCAGTTTTTTGAAAAAACATATTTTCCTGGTATTATTGGGTGTGTGGATGGAACCCATATCAAAATTTTAGCACCAATTAAAGAATACCAGCATCTATACTTCAACTGTAAAGGGGTTTTAGTTTAAACGCTATGATCGTAAGTATGTTAAATATTTAATTGCATTTTATAATCATATATATTTGACTTTCATGTAGATTTGTGATCATAAAATGCGGATACGGTTTTTGGTTGCCCGATATGCAGGTTCTGCTCATGATTCATTAATCTGGAACGTTAGCCAAGCAAAACGAGTTTTGCAAGAACTATATACTGGTGGTGAACGGAATTCATGGCTTTTAGGTAAAAATTTATTGTTATTTAAACCATTTCCTGCCACTGATCGATTCTGTGCGAATTTTTTTCTTTAAAAATATTTTACGTAGATTTTCATATAGAAACACATACAAATTTTAGTTTTGAAAAAATTTTAATACATTCTGGGTGTTTTGAAAGTAAAAGTTTGAACTAAAACTGGATGTGTTTTCGCTAGGGAGCACTGTATAAGTGAACAAAAATTCCTACCGGATCCATCAGTGCCAGGAAATGCGTTAAGCGCACGGAAAAAGTGCAAAGTACTTCGGTAAAATACAACTTCAAAAATTTTTGGGTTAGTTACACAATATCTAAGTTAAAAAATAATATTTTCTTAGATAAGTTACAAATGAAAAAACTTAGGTAACCTAAAAAAGTGTAAACTGCTTAAATCTTCCGCCACCAGTAGCATTACACTCAACTTTGTTGGCTACGATTTTCTTTTTCACTTTAAATTTAAAGTCTCTCCAAACCTGTAAATAAATTTGAAGTTATATATATATTTTTATAATGCCTATATACGTTTATGATTTCCTTACCTTCTGCCACCCATCTCCAAGTCTTCTTGGTGGGCCAAGAGAATTGAGGACTTTTGATACTTCATCCCATTGTTGTTAAAATTACTCGAAACAGTGCCTCTGCAAAATCCTCGAGCAAGTGATGGATTTTTCTGCAACTCTTCCACAAGTCTTTCAAACTGTTTTGCGTTCGTTATTTTAATTTTTTCAATTTTTCCATTTTTTTCTATTTCTTATTTTTTTTACACTCCACTTCAAAATGTCGTTAGCAAAAATGACGACGACAGAATCAGAGTCGTCTCAACACAATAACGTCGTTAAGTTTTCTTAGAGAATACCAAATATTAGTCAACAGTAATCGATACAAGTCGATAACGACAACTGGAATACCAATTTTAAAAAGATGACACAAGACGACGTCGTTTTGTGTCGACGTCGACAACTAGAATAAGGGTGAATATAAAAAATTTCATATTAATTTTTTTTAAGTTTTTATATAACAACAATTTTTATTAGATAGGCGTGGTTTTTATGAAAAATATGTTCTTTTTGAAAATCGTAAAAAATTCAAAGTCTGGTAGCAACCACTAAATTTTTTTTTTGAAAATTTTGAAAAAATTTTAAAATTTTGTTTATGTATCATAATCTAACGCAGTCTTGCACAGTCAAAAATTCATAAGTTCGTTTTTTTAAGAAGCAGCCTTATATATATATCATAGGAACTTTGAATATCTTCACTCAGGGAACTTCTGCTTTAAAAATATGTAGTTGTTTGGATTGTAATATAATTTCTTTATTTTTAATGTAAATGTCAGTCATTTGTAGAACAAATTAATTTTTTTACCAACCTTGTAGTTCATTAAAAAAAACAACCCTCATCAAATGACTGTTTTATGATTTTACATTCATTTTTTACAGTAGTTTTTTGTTACTTAAAAAAATGAAAAAAAAAAATTTTTTTGTTTATTTTTTACTACCATGTGGTTAATTTGTACTACAATTGTTAGTCATTGTTTGAACATTAAAAAACAAATGACAATGTTAGTTGAATTTACTGTAATGTAAGTCGTCCATTCTTTAAAATGAAATTTCATTTGTTTTCAACTACATTTGCAGTGGTTGTTACCTACATAGTATACTAAGTGTATGTGTTTATTTTCAACGATATCCAGAGACACATGTCCTAAGAACGTATAGAAAAATTTTGGAATGACTCATACAACTTGCAGTAATTGATACTATCTCTAGCTTGATAGGAGCAAACTCAGTTAAGGCCAAAGTTTCAGGAAATAAATTATCTTTAGATTAAAAAAGTTTTTAAATGAAATACTGCTTCTGAAATGTGATTTATTTAGTTTTATTATAATAAAGACAAAAAATTCTAAACACGACTACGAGGTTCCGAAAATAGTAATTAAAAATACTTGGAAATGGCAGACAAAATTCGTTATCGGTTTAACTAAACCAAGTTTAACTAATATCCTCCGCCTAACAAAGTAATTGATTTCAACAATTTAGTAATTTCCATTAGTTTTTTATTTTGTGTATGTAAGTATTATGGCTTCCCGGTCTAAGTATAACTACTTGTAGTGTAGAGTATTTGTCATAGTCTTCATGCCTATATTAAAATACACCGCAGCATGTGGTGTAGGGTACACAAAAAGTACACAAAAGTAGTATACGTTTCGCACTTGAGCCGTGTGCCATATTTTATGGTCTCTCTTTAGGAAAGAGTATATAAAAACATTTTATATTTATCGTATGTACTTTTCTGTGTTTAGTATGATGATGCCACATGAGTATGAAATAGAATTGTGTGGGTGGGGGTGTGTTAATGGTGGGAAATACATTTTCTCATGGTACGTTTGTATTTGTAGGCAACATGAATATGTGTGTTTTGTTTTTGGGTAACATTGGTGTAGGCCAATGTTAATGTCATTTAAATAAATTAAAATAAAAAATAAATATAAAACATTTTCACTTACAATGAATAACAAATTTTTGTTTATTATTTAATATAACACAATTTTGTTTAAAATGAAATCTATTTTAATTTTAAAATATTAAAATTTGTTTAGAGTATTTTTGTTTTTTTTTTTTGTTTAATTCAAATTATTTAAAAATTGCAATAATTTCATGAATTTTAATATATTTAATTACAAACATTACACCTGTCTCAGTACATTTATAACATATGAATTTTACCAATTGTTGTCATTTTATTTTGTTGTCTCACCTTGAACTTTATAGAAAACAAAGTTAAATAAAATATACCTACACTCATACATACATACATATTGAACATCTAGTTCAAAAGTGACTCAACTCAAAATTTTTAATTTTTCAGAAATGCAAAAGAAATTTTTGCTACATAAACATAAAGAAAAACATAACTGCTGTTTAGCAACAGTTAACAACAACAAAATACACTGATATTTTTTTTATAGATAAACAAGCTTATTGTGCATAGTTTAAGCATATAACCCGAAAAATTTTAAATTTGAGTTAAGTCACTTTTGAACTAGGTGTGCGATATCTACACTATCCTATATAATTTAAATGAATACTTAAAAAGTTCGCCAATGTTTATTTGTATAAATTATTTCAACATTTTGTTAACCTACACATATGTATATGTATATATGTTAAATAATGAGTTTTTATGGCACAGGTGGTCAAAACAGAAACAACAAAAAAATTAGTAAAATATAAATGTATTCATTAGAGTGGAGTTTGCTTAATTTGTTGCTAAAATTTGGGACATAATATCTAGAAACAACAAAATATATACAAATTTTAATACATCTTTTTTTGGACACAAATAATTTTATATAATTTGACTTTCAATCTAATGGCCAATACAAGTTAAAAAATTTCAAATTTTTTTTTTACTGTTTTAAAATAAAAATCTTAATTCAATCCAAGAAATTGCCACCCTAACATGTTTATTCATTAAAATGGAAATGAAATTGTTATAATTTGGATAATGAAATTTTGTTAGTTTGCATTGTTGTTTCGGTTTTGGTTATTAGTTGTTCTTTTTTTGTCATTAATCAAATCATAAATATGCCTCCTCCGTACATTGTTTAATTAAATTTGAAATTTTTATAAGCTTTTTATTATTAAAACACATGATCTTTAAACATAATAAAAGTAATATTTTTGAGTAAATGTGAATTGAATAAATTGTTTTTGGTAGGTATACTGAATTTATAATTAACTTTATTTAATATTAATAAATAGGTTTTCTTGAACATTTGAACGATTTTCCTATAGGATGAGTTACAAATTAAAGGAAAAAAATCTTCCCTTTAAATCATACCCGTGAAGTTATTAAAAACTCAAATTGGAACATGCAGTTTTTTTATAGCTGTTCAAAATCAACTGAAATCTATACTCTATACTAATATTATAAAGAGGTAATGTTTGTATGTTTGTTTGTTTGTTTGTAGAAAGTAATCTCCGTAACTAATCATACGATTTCAAAATTTTTTTACCAATCTTTAATTTGGTCCTCCAGGATGGACATAGGCTGTATATCGTTCCGAAATTTTTTTTTTTTTTTAAGTTATGAGCGGAAACATAAAAATAGTCTATATATATAAAATACAATGTTTGTATGTTTGTCCTCTATAGACTCTAAAACTATCCAACCGATTTGGCCGGTTTCATTTGAAAGGTTATAGTCCAAATTAGGGTTTCGGCTATATATATTTCAAGTGGGCGTGGCACCTCCCACATAAATTGAATAACATCATATATCTTGACTATTGTGATAGCAAGAGTTTTGAAACATTGCAGTATCCCATCTGTTACTGATTTGAATAATCAAGAAAAAAATGGGCGGGATCGGACCAGTGGGAGTGGCAGCTCCCATACAAAGTAAATATTTAATATCATATATCTACAGTACTATAATCGCCATAATATTAGAAATTTGTGCACGTTGATTATTTGTTCATGTGAATAGTCATGGGAAAAATGGGCATGATCGGACCAGTGGGCGTGTCAGCTCCCATACAAAGTAAATATTTAATATCATATATCTACAGTTCTATAATAGCCAGTCTTAGAAATTTGTGCACATTGATTATTTGTTAATGTTAATAGTCATGGGAAAATTGGGCGTGATCGGACGAGTGGGCGTGTCAGCTCCCATACAAAGTAAATATTTAATATCATATATCTACAGTTCTATAATAGCCAGAGTCTTAGAAATTTGTGCACGTTGATTATATTGTGAATAGTCATGGGAAAATTGGGCGGGATCATACCAGTGGGCGTGGCAGCTCCCATACAAAGTGATTATTTAGCTTATATACAAAATTTATATTAATATTAAATATGTAGGGTTCTATATAAGCTATATAGCCTTCAAATTTTGTACGAGTCCATCAATTACAAATATTAGTAGTCGAACTGAAAATGGGCGGAATGGGATAAATGGGCGTGGTACCAAAAGCAAAAAACAAATAAGCATTAAAATAAATTATCACATTCAAGACTTTTTGCAAGGTTATTTAATAATGTTGTTCAAAAATTGTTTTAGCGTTCCTCATAGTCCTAGAATAAATAAAAAAGGTAAAGAAGTAAACAGTAAATTTTATGATATGGTTTTAAGTAACAATTCATGTTTAACAGGTACACTTAACATAAAAAATATATTATTATTATATTATTATTTGCGTAAAAGAAATTTCTTGATTTAAAAAATTAACTACAATTAAAATTTGAAGGCAAAACAACGTTTGCCTGGTCAGCTAGTATTTAATAAAATCAATTATCCGATCAAAAAAAAGTTACTTCTTAAATACAAAATCAGATCTCATTTGATACAGATCGATATTTATACTCATTCAAGTTTAGCTCAAATTGGGGGTATCCAGTAATATCCGATTAGATTCCTCAAATATATTACTGGATATTGTGCGCCCCGGTAGGCTAGTTGGTAGCGTGCTGGCTTATCAGTGCGGGGGTCGTGGGTTCGATTCCCACCAGAGGCACTGGTCTGTTTTCGCTACAACGCACCGAAGGCCATAGTATCTAGTGCTCGGTTAGGGTAATAGTATATAATTTGTAATTATATGATTTCAAAATGATTGTGTAATAAGAGGATTGAAAGTTGATGCCAAAGATAATGCAATGGATGCTGTAGTTAATCTGTCTAAGGATGTTGGTGTTCATTTTGAACCGAATGCTGTTAATGCTGCATATTTTCTTAGAACTAAAAAAGAATCTGAGGATGGAAAAAAAACTGTTGTGGTTAAATTTTCTTCCAAATTTCATAAGGAACGGCTGATGGCTTCCAAATCCAAACTGAAAGAAAAAGAAAGTACAAGTGAGGTGTTTGTAAATGATTTTCATAGCAAGGAAACTATGAACCTTTTTATTATGCCAAATCATTAAAAACTATTGGTTATCAACATATTTATGTAAGAAATGGCAGAGTCTATTGTAGAAAAAGTGATATTGCAAAACAACAGCTTATCAGAGATGAAGATGATGTTGATAATATGTTATTAGAAGCAACTACAAATAAACATTGGAAGAGAAGATCTATGGTTAATAGTAGAAGAGTTGATGATGCTAATTCAAGTGATGATGGCGATGATGGTGCTGCTTACGTGTCCCCTTAAAAAGGAATGTATATATTTAATTTGTATAATTTTTTATAATTTTATATTTTTTTATGATTAAAAATCAATATTTCCAACAATTTGCAAATTTTAAAACTTATTTTTGTAATTTGAATTTAAATTTTCTTAATATTATTAGTATAAATATCAGAAGCGTTTCGTCTGTTGATAAATTTAATAAATTTAAATCGTTGATAGCAAGCTTTCCTAAGTTACCGGATATAATAGCTGTCCAAGAAACTTGGTTTCAGAAGGATATTACGCAAATTTACAAACTTCCAGGTTTTAATAATATACATTGTTGTAGAGAAGATGCTTACGGTGGTACGAGTATATATATTAATAAAAACATACAATTTAGTATTGAAATATGCAAAAGTAGTAATTTTGTTGACCTTATAGTTGTGACTTTGAACAGTGTTAAAGTTGAAAGGAAACCTTTGAAGATAGTGTCTTTTTATCGATTGCAAAAGTGTAGCGTAAATGACTTTATTAATATTTTTGACGGTATTTTAAGCGAACATGCTCGGAGTCCAATAATTATAGTTGGAGATTCTAACATTGATCTCATTCAAAATCCTCATTTTATTGATTTGTTGACCGTTTTTCAAAATTATGATTGTGACAGTGCTCATAATTTAATAACAAGACCTGTCAGTAGAACGTGTATTGATCATGTTTTTAGCAATTTTTCTGAAGAAATTTATATTGATTCAGTTGAATGTAATTTATCTGATCACAATATAATTTGCTGTAAATTTAAGAAAGAGGTAATGAAAAATGGATATGTAGAGATTGAAAAGACACACTGTGACTATGAAAAGGCTAGAGAATACTTGCTTAATAATTTACCTGACAACTATGCGTCATTTAATTCTTCAGAATTAACAAACGTATTGGTGCATTGTATTAAAGGTGCTATAAATAATTCAACTGTAGTAACTAAATGTAAAAAACCGTTGCGTTTTGAGCTAACTCCATGGGTTAACAAGAATCTTCAAGATTTAATTTTATTTAAAGAAAAACTTTAAGGAAAAGACATAAATCCAAAAACAAACAAAACGTTAATGATATCTTAAAGCGAATCAGCAAAGTTATAAAAATTTCTACAAAAAAGTGTAGAGATGATTATTACGCTGGAAATTTATTGAAGGCAGGTAATGATCCTAAGAAATCGTGGAAATTTATAAATAGTACTCTTGGTCGAACAAAAAGTAACGTCATTAACCTTAACGATTTTCAAGGGCAACCAATAATATGTGAGCAAGACAAAGTAAATTGCCTTAATAATTATTTTATTACAAGTGTGGCAAATCTTAAAAGGGAAATTGAAATTTATCCTGGTGAAGTGTTCAATTCTTTACGGACTCTTTCTCAGTCACCTCATCGTTTTACACTTTGTAACGTTAATAATAATGATATGTATGAAATAATTCAAAATTTAAAAGATAATAAAAGTCCAGGTTTTGATGGTATTTCGCCTAAATTTGTAAAAGAATGTAGAGATATTATAATCCCAATATTAAGAGATATTTTTAATAAAATCGTTAACGATTCAGTGTACCCTGACATCTTAAAAGTGCACAAAATAGTTCCAATTCCAAAAGAAGTTAATGCAACAAATATAGATAAATTTAGACCTATTGCTGTTCTTTCTACAATTGATAAAATTTTTGAGAAGATTCTTTATGATAAACTTTTATTTTACATGGAAGAAAATACTTTTTTATACAAGTACCAATTTGGATTTCGAAGGGGATGTAGTACTGAAGATGCTGTGTTGAATGTAGTGCAGTTTATTTGTAGTGGGCTTGATTGAGGTTCTAGTGGAGTTGCCGGAATATTTTTTGATTTTACTAAAGCTTTTGATTTAGTAGATCATGAAATAATGTTACGGAAATTGATGAAATATGGTATTCAGGGACGAGAACTTTTATTGTTTAAAAATTATTTCGTTAATAGGAAACAATATGTTAATATAAATAACACGGACAGTTTTCTTCTCTCTGTTGATTACGGTGTGCCGCAGGGTAGTGGACTGGGTCCTCTATTGTTCTCTATATATTTAAATGATTTAAAAAATCTGAATTTAGATGGGCAACTTTTTATGTTTGCAGATGATGTGTGCTTGTTTTACCCCTACAAGTATGATTTATCACTTAAAACAAGAATTCAAAGAGATGCTGCTTTGATATTTGAATTTGCGCGATTAAATTTATTAGTTCTCAACCCTGATAAAACCAAATTAATACGCTTTAGACCACATGCTTTAAGTAGAAATAGTGATTTCAACGTGTTTATTAATGGGAAAGCTGTTTATGAAACCCATTCCGTTAAGTATTTGGGAATCATATTGCAAAGTAACTTGTCATGGGATTTACATATGAACGAATTAAAAAGGAAAATAGCTCCAGCTATTGGAATTTTATATAAATTGAAAAATAAACTGGATGTTAAATCAAAGATGATGAAATTTCAATCTTTGATTCAATCGCATTTGAATTACCTAGCAATTATATATGCTTACAATAAAAATAACATTTCACTGAAATCGCTTCAATGCATGCAAAACAAAGCATTAAAAATTATTTACAAACTACCATACTGTATTCAACTGTCACATTGTATAAAGATATAAGCAAAACAATTTTACCAATTTATGGATTGCATGAGTATCAGGTGTTAATGTTTGTTTTTAAATGCATTAACCATATTGGTCACCAAAGCATAACATTTTCTCAACAGCAATTTAATATTAACACACGGAACAGAACAAATTTAAGAATTCCTCGATGTAGACTAGTAACTACCAAGCAACGCATTGATTACCTAGGTGCTGTAAAATTCAATAATTTACATATAGATTTGAAATCAATTACTCGAATTTCATTATTTAAATCGTCTTGTAAACAACATTTATTTAACAACTTTGAAACGCTTTTGTAAATATATTTTTTTTGTAAAACAGTTTTTATACATATTTATTGTAATTTAATAATCTTTTAACATTAAGTTAAATATTTTATTTGTACTTTTGAAAATGAATTAATTTGCCAACTTGCCTCAATAATGCCTTACGGCGCTGAGGCCGAAATTGAAATGTATTTAAAATATTTTGTACAAATAAAATTTTTCTGTAGAAAAGTTTTTTCTATAGAAAACAAACAAAAAAAAAAAAAAAAAAAAAAAAAAAAATTAATAAAAAAAAAAAAAATTTTACTGGATTAAATTAGATCAAAATTGATCTCAAACTTGAGGATCAAATAATATCTAATGTCTGATCCGGATAGATCTCAAAATATATCATGGGATTAATTTAGATGTAAATAGATCTAACTTAACTTAGTGTATTTGTAATTTATTTTTTTATCTCTTTTACATTTTGTAATGAAAAATATCATTTGGGGGGGGGGGGGGGGGGGGGAACAAAATGTCTGTAAATAGTAAATTGGTCCAGTAAAATCCAAATAACAGGTTGCAGAACAACTTATACTGTATTATAACTGGTTATAATTTTTGTTCTACAACCGATTCTTTTGTTTGTCTTATTTGCAATAGGTTATTTACCTCCATACTAAAACTTTTTTAAACATTTTGCTGGTGGTTTGTTATTTGTAATAGAAATCGAATTCTCAAAAATTGTAAAGCATTTTCGAAAAATATTTTGCGGTTTTTGAATTATATATAGTTACATAGAAACTGAATTTTTTCAGTTTCTGATTACATATACATAAGTATGTGTAAAATGACAAAAAACTGTTTTTGATGGTTGTATTACACAGTATAAACATTTTTCAACACATGATTTTGGGACTCAATTCTGGGAATTGCACGTGAAAGTAGACCCAAAAATAAGAAATTCTGCATCATTCGTTTTGTCAAGTTGGCTACAGTAATAATTTAATGGCCATATGAATTTTTTGTTTCAGGGCGGATTTTTAGCACTTTTCTATATTTTAACAAGGTTATAGCTCGGTATACCGCACGGAATATCTCTTTTGTGTCTGAAGCAAAGTTACAGATATTGAATAGAAGAAAAAAATGCAAGCAATCATACCCGAAAAAAGTGCGTCCGGTGCCTTAAAAATCGCAAAAAATTCCCATTATTTTTTTTTTACCATTTCTTAACCATTTTTCACCTTTTTTGCTCAATAACCGGATTAAAAGTACACAAATATGCTGTTATTTTCTTTTTTAAAGTGCCTCTTTACAATACCCTAGGGACGCCGTCTGGTGTGTTCACACCAGCAAAAGTCTAGACACTAACAAATGTCTACACAACGACAAGTGCTTATTACGTAACTGTGTTAAATCCACTCATGATACTAATGATCGGAAACTCTCTTTTGCATAATTTGTATTCTGACACAATTGTACTAGTTATAAATAACGAAATGTATTTGTAAGTCTATCACATAATAGAAAAACCCACTAAGATAATATTTTAGGTACTTTTTAACAATTAGTAAAAACAAACGCTAGTTATGGAAAATCCCACTATTACTTGAATAGTCTTTTAGGTAGATTTCCCAGAAAGGATAACAATAATTAAAGACATGTACATTATATAATACTGAACTATTATAAATAGTGAAATAATTCATTTTAATAAACGTCCCACTGTGGCGCCTTATGATGCAAACCGTGTCAAAAATCAAAATTAAGACAGAAGCATGAAAAACATAGTTATAGTTCAGCAATGTGATGTTTGTTAATGACTACACTCAAAAAAATAAGTTAGTAGAAAAGTTAGTAAAACGTCTTGTACTATTTTTTAGCAAAATTTTTGCTAAATCGTGTTTTCAGTTAAAATTTTTGTTATACTTATTCAGCACTTAACTGTTTTATACTAATGCTTTACTAATATACTAATGTTTTACTAATTAATTTTGCTAAAAAAAAATGTGCTGATAAGCACATTAATAGTGTGGACGACAACCAGATTGAAAGATATACGCAGAATGAAGTAGATGTCGCGGCATGTCAAGAAGAGGAAAATGATACTACAAAGTACAACTCTAATAAGACATATAAAAAAATAAACCATGGAAGACTTTTGTATCTGTTTTCATACATAAAACAAAATTGAGGATTAAAATAACTTAAATTTTGCGTTGTCACCGGCTTGTGAAAATAATTGTCTATTAATTAAATAAAAGACAAAATAATATATTTATTTATTTAAACTAAATGTTTATATGTGTGGTCAAATTGCAAACAAACATATACAGAAATGTAGACAGAGTAAAGCGAAAGACAAAGACACACATCTTAGGTTGATTTTTTATGGTTCCTTTTTCTTATTGCAAAAAGGGTTGTTTTTTCGTTTCGTTTGTTTTTGTATATTTTTTCATTTCGTTTCTATAATTGTCTTCGGCAGTTGCGATAGCATCATTTAAACGATAGCATCATTTAGACAACCATTGATGTAAGTAATTGAAAGACAATTTTTGTTATGTTATATATATTTATTTCTATATATTTTCAGATATTAAATAAATTCATGTCGTCAATGTGGAAAAATGAAAATTTTTATATTGCGTTATTATAGTAAATTATTTTAAAAGGAATCACAAAAATATGTTTAAGATTTTCAGCAAATAAATTAACTAAATTACAATTTTTCTAACAAATTTTTTGCGTTTTTTTCAGTCTACTAAAATTCAACAAAAAATTTATTAATTTTTTGCAAGGCTTTTGTAGTTCTAATCTACTAAGTGTTAGCAAAACTTTTGCTGAATCTACAAATTTTGTTGCTAAAAATCAGCTCGCTGATTTTCAGCAAAAGATTTTGCTGACATTAGCAACTTTTTGCAAGCATCCTCCTGACTAAAGTTTTGCTGACTCAGCAAAATTTTTTGCTGACTTTACAAACATTTTTTTTGAGTGTATTTTAAAAAGAATTAAATAATACAAATTACTTATAGTCCAATCAAATCAACCTCCGAATTCCAGGTAATAGGCTGGAAACTCGTATATGGCTTTATTTTGGTGTTCTAAAGACTGCCTCAAAAGTTTCATAAAATCTCGTGTCTGCGTCGTGAGTTATTCAAGGTCAAAAGTCACAAAACTCAGTTTTTGGCGATTATCTCAATTTCTAATGCTCCCTTGATGTCAACATCTATTATAAAAATTGTAGGTCATATAATTTGTAACAGATTTTATTGGAAATATTTTTTCATGCGCTAAACCGTTTTCGAGATAGAGGGCAGAAACTCCGGAGCGCTCACCCCTACCTGCAATTATTCAAGGTCAACCGTGAATCTCGGTTAATAATACTTTTATAAAGTGATTAAATATAAATATATTAAAAAAATAATAAATTCTCAGGATGTTTTCTTAAATTCTCTTTATTTGGAAATGTTTGTTTGTAATATGAAAACAATTTATATTATTTATTGATAATACATTGTATTTCTTATGAATTCATTTAGTAATACTATTAAATAATTAAATTAAACAATTAATTAAGTAAAAGTGAAGTTTTTATATAACGAACTAGTTTTCTGGACCCTTTTACGAATTTATATAACAAACACATATAAAACTCTAGATTTTAAATGAAAAATGTCCTGCAAGTCTTCAAAACTCTAGCTTTTTACTTGAAACTTCACTAAACACATTAAAAATGGTATGAAACGTAATTTAATGGAATAATTGGTTTCATATTACAACAAACATTTTCAAATTAAGAGAATTTAAAAAAACATACTGAGAATTTATTATTTTTTTAAATATGTTTACCATTCTTAAGCGAACTTCGCTTATAACGAACTTAATTGTCAGGTCCCTACGAGTTCGTTGTAATGGTACTCCACTGTATTATCTAATAAAAATAGATGTTGACATCTTTGGAGCTATAGAAACAGAGATAATCGCCAAAAACTGATTTTTGTGACCTTTGACCTTGAATAACTCACGACGCAGACACGAGATTTTATGAGACTTTTGAGACAGTATTTAAAACACCAAAATAATGCCATACACGAGTTTCCAGCCTATTACCTGAAACTCGGAGGTGAAACCCTAATTTGACTGGACTATTATACTAATAATACTTATACTAGATTTAAAAAATCAAACAAAAACTAATGTTTAAATTACTAGTGTTCGACCAAACAGTTCGGCCAAAAAAAAAAATATATTTGGTGTGTTTCTTAATATCTAGAGGCAATTACGATAAATTTTGCTATTGAAAACATGTTTGTTGGACCGATTTAATGTGATTTTGTGTATAAAATCTCAGGCAAATCCATTGCAGATGTCGAACAGTGAATTAATGCTTAACTACGGCCTGTTTCGCACTTAAAATCTCATCTAATCAGCACAATAAACATTGCTTATTCGCCAAATTTTTTCATAATGCTTTAGAACATCGAATACCGACCATATACATTTTTTGGCCGAACTGTTCGGTTGGACACTTTAAATTACATAATATGTATTAAATTTTTTTTTTAAAGGAAGCAACACTCAGGAAATTCTTCCTATTAATTAATGTGTTGCTTTCTTTGGAAAAGGGATAGTGGAGAGATGAAAGGTGGTGAAAGATGAAGGTCTTCAAACATAGCAACACTGTAGTTGCAGGAGATGATAAGTGTTGCTCTCCACCTGATGCAGGGTAAGCGAATTTATTGCAGCTTTTTGTTTCATAGCCCTGATTCATTATTTTACTTCGGTGGGGTTAAGTGCTATGGGAACACCGAAGGTGGGCGCAGCGATACATATAAGTGACAGAAAACTCATACATATTATTCTTTTTAAATTGATGTTGGCGTCACCGGGAATCGAACCCAGGATCATCTGTGTAACAGTCCAACGCGCTAACCATTACACCACAACGCACCACAAATCAAACATGTATTATTTCTAGTCAAAATAATATTGAATTTTGACCGAAGAACTTGAAGCTCCCTGGTGGCCTAGCACATCGTATGAGCATACTTTTGGAAGCTAAGGAGTTATGTTTTAAACGCTTTTTAAATTTTGAAAATATCTTCAATATTTCACAAGTTATGATTATTACAACGATCATAACTTGTGCGTCATGTCCAAATGTCTTGGTCTGAAAACTAATATGTGTTTCTTGAGGTATGGGCTAATTGACTGTATTAAAAATAATATGCAAAGTTAACAAAGTCCCAAACCGATATTTTGAAGAGTAAAATTAAAAAAGCAGACTGATAAATACCCTGGCGCACAATGGGATAAATAGTTTATAAATCAATTTACAACAATTCTGGGCACTATTTGATGTTATAATAAATTGTTTGTATTTGTTTCAAATAATTTCTGGTTAAAACCGATCTATTTACTACAAATACTATTTGTTTTACGGCCTGTTTTTACAATACGTGTATAATTTCAGACGAACGTGTGACTTACAAATAACACATTTTTTGTTGGTAGATGGCAACCCAACAGTGTAAATGAAATATTAACAAAAACAGCTGTTATTTGTTTGGAAAAATATTGTATTCATTTTAAAATAATTAAAGTGTTCTAAAAATTATATTTGTGTAATAAAAAAACAAAACAAATTCACAAATAAAATTGTTCGGATCAATTGCTATAGGATTTGATAGCGATTCCAGTGCCAGTGACAATGAAGAAATTATTAAAAAATTATTTTAACAACACCTTTGACTTAAATGATTTTAGTGGCATAACTCTATTTAAAAGAAAATCGTTGTTATGATACTAAACTCAGTAGTTTCATACCTTCTTCCACTCACTTCCATTTCTTTCCGGGGGACCGTTGGCATTTAGCTTTTGAGCAATAGTGTCCCAGGTGTTCCCGTTACCAGGTGGGGAAATTCTTCCATTAGACATGTCAGTTTTCCAAATTGCACTGAATTAGTCTCCTTTAAGCTAAAATTGTCAAACAAAACAAATAAAAACAACGTGTTTTGTGTACAAAATGCATATTTACCTTTTTTTTGTTATTTTCGCTGCTCATAATTATGTTTTTTATTAAAATTTTTAGTTAAATGAAAATTTTTTTCGGACGAACGTTTACTTGACGAATGCTTTTTTATGAACGTCTGTTTTTGACGTTTCAAATCGCAATATAGGAACCGAAAAAAGAGACCGAAAATGACAACTCTTACGTTTTCACTCATTACAAAGTGACATTCGTGATACAGAGCCCCAAAGTAATTTTTATCACTCGTCTAGACGAATTTTTTGAGTGACTCGTCATACAAAAACAAGCCATTCATTTTATTTAAATGGAAACTCCTATACGATAACAAAATTTATGTTACAATAGAAATAAATTGTTTTATTTTCAATTTGTGTTTTATAAAATTGAAACATCTGTATTGCAATAAAAAATATAAATGAATAAAAATTGTTTTATTTTGTATGGGAATGTTCCCTAATGCAGCATGTTTTCTAAAGTAGACCATTCGTTTTCCTGTTGTATCATGAATATATCAAAACTTTCTGCTGTCATCAAGTTTTATTTTAGCTATCTGTATTTGAAAAAAGTTTCGACGTGAATGAACACGTTCTTCCCACTTTTATAGAGTCGCTGCAAAAAAAACCCAACATAAAGTATAATTTTTCTTTAATGTAAAAACTGAATAACAAGCCGAATGTAAAGAATAACCCAATTCGGATTTTTGGTAAATGGTAAGAATTTCATGCACAATTTTAACACGTACACTACTGACTTTTTGTTTGTGGATATATTTATATATTTTAACTTCAGATTGTTGTTAGAAATCCTTAACTTAAAATAGAAAAAGGTTTACCTATATATCCCCTCCTACACACCAAAAAAAATTTATTTGAAAATCATTTTCTAAAATTGTATATACTTTTAGAGATTTTTTTTGTATTTTAGGTATTTTCGCTTCTTTGCTGTCTTTAGGTCTGTTCGTTAATATGACCGTATTGAGTGGTATTGAAAGCTGTAATATACATTTTTTTATTAGTGGCCACAAAAATATGATCTATGGCAAAAAAAAAAATGCCTAAAGAGTTGGCTTATAAGCTGCTGTATTTGGATTTTTAGCATGGTTGGCAAGCACTTCCTTTTCATTATATCGGTAGTTGCCTACCACACCCACATCAATACCGGTATGAAAATTTTAAGGCTACGATTAGAATACTGGTATGAGTTTTTTAATATCATTGGGTATATTTAAAAATTGTACTCATTAAATTTGGTTATATCTACAAAATACCGTTATAAATCGATGTTTCGGAATTTTAGCGTTAAAACCGATTATACAAGAAAACACATACATGTCTTTAATGGAAACCCGTTTTTTAAGTTTTAACTTCGGCCTTCATTTAGCTGTGAGTAGCCAAATGCTGTTATTTTAAAAAAGTATTGAATGCCACTGTTCCACTTATTGTAAGTTTTTTTTCAGTTATAGCTCAAAAACCAGATGCAGATGCTTATTACAGAACATTCCCTTAAGTAAATTTTTATATTTTCTATTTGTGCTTGATTTTACTACAACATCATCCATCAACAATAGCAGCAACATCAACATACCAAAAGTACTCACAATCAAAGTTGAGAAGAAGGGAAAGTATATCGCTTGTAAGTATACCGCTTGTAAGCTGGCAATAGCAACAGTAATCAACTGAAAATGGTAATAAAAAATAAAAAAAAAAAAAAAAAAAACAAAAATAAAATGCCTAAAAACAATAAACAATTTTATTTCTAATGAAAATTAATATAATTCATTGATGGCGAAAAGCTTAAGACCTGGCCCATCAACACACAATTTGTACAACAAATTTTCAATTTTTTTTTTTTTTTTTATTTATTTAAAATTTAATCGATTTTTGCTTTTTTATATAAAAATAGAGAAAAAAAAAGAACCAACAATTTTGTATGTTGTTTGAATAAGCGGTGTCGGGGAAGACGAAAAGTCGGGGTAGACGAGGTAAAACATTTTTTTGTTTGACAAAATTCTACCGCGTGTTAATGGTACAAGTTTATTTATAAATTTCAGTTGTTGCCATTTTCTTTTTATTGTTATACAGGGTGGGCCAACTTCGACTGACTGATTTGAAATGCTTATAACTTTTTTATTTTACAGATTTTTATTTAAGTTTTTTTTGAAATGAAAGTATAACTTATATAAATTTTTCAAGGTAAGTATGAAAAATGACATCCATTCAATGGCGTCCATTTTCCTGTTTGCATTTAATGGCACTTTTCAAGACGTTTTGCATTATGTTGCGCAACGTGCCTGGCTCTAATTCTGCAATTTCAGTGCGAATATTCTGCTTCTGTTGATGAAAAAAAATTTGGAAAGAGGTGGCCACGCAAAATAATAATTTTTTGAAATTATATTCTGTCATCAATAAGTTCTCACAGAATCGCCATTATGCCTCTCGCGGTATGAGCTGTAGCTCCATCTTGTTGGAATCATGTGTCAGGTTTATGGAGAACTACCGGCTGTAAAAAACTTTTTCCAACATGTTCCGATATACCGCTCCGGAAACGGGTTTTGGTTCCCCAGAATAACTTTCGAAAAAATATATGTGGACCGATAACTCTATCAACCATAAGTCCACACCAAAACGTGCATCTGATAGGTTATAATTGCCGCTGATACACTGTTCTAGGATTTTGGGTATTCCAAATTCGCCAGTTCTGTTTATTAACAAATCCATTTAAATGAAAAATTGCTTCATCGCTCATAATGAGATGGTTCAAAAAGTTCTAATTTTCTCTCGCAAGCAAAATTAATAAAAGTTCAACAGGTTTTATACATTTTTGCATTGAGTATGATGACATTATAAAATTTTGTTAAATTATTTATTACCTGCAAAGTAAATCATTTTAAAAACTGTAAAGAATAAAAAAGTTACAAGCATATAAAATCAGTCAGTCGAAGTTGGCCCACCCTGTATTTTTGATTTATTTTATAAGGATTTGTTTTATTTTTATGTTTGTTTAATTTAAAATTTTAATGCGCAGGTTTTATGGTTTTATACCACTGTGCATGAAGGTATTTTAAGTTTGTCATTTCGTTTGTAACACATCAGTCTTGGACGCCTGAAAGCGATATGTATTCTTAATTCTAATTAACAGTAAAACTGTTAATGAAATGCTAAAATTCTTTCCCTATACACAGTGGGTAAAATTGGACTTTTAAAGAGCCAATTTTCCTACAGTTTCAGAAACTAGTTGATGAAATTTATAAAAATTTATACAAAACAAAATAAAAAGTGACCACATTTTTGATAACGATTTTTTCCAAACTATTTTTACGAGTATAATGTGTATCAACAAAGCGTAGATGTATCTTTCAGAACATACCAACCACTTGTACCAATGTGGTTGATGAGCCGAATAAGGTGCCACATGTGTTTTAAGTTTCAAGGCGCCACGTTGGCTAGTATTTTTTTTGGAACCATCCAAAATAAACGATTTCCGTGAATTTGTAAACATAAAAAAAAATTGGTCTCCGTTATGTATTTCAATACTTTCATTTGAAAAGTCTCAGTCCAACCAATATTAAAGCTGAGCTAAATTATACTCTGGTGAAGTCTGCTTACGACTATAAAATATTGGGTGGCAGAGGTTCAACGAGGCCCTTTGAGCTGCCAAGACGAAAACCTTAGTGGTCGACCGATTGAGGTGTCCGTCCAAGTCAGAAACTGTTAAGAAAATCCACAAAATTATGTTGGCAAATCGTCGGCTGGCTGAAATGGGAAATTATCATTTTTAGTTAAGCGCTACATAAATCCTTCACAGCATGGTTTTGTCTCGGGAAGATCTACGACGACAAATCTTGCCGTATTTACAAAGTATTGTAACTCTAATTTAGAGTCAGGATTTCAAGTTGTTGTTATATATACAGACTTGAAAAAAGCTTTTGACCGTGTATCACATGAAGTGTTGATTCTACAACTTTCTTTATTGGGAATTCACTCGAATTTATTAAATTGGCTAAAATCATACTTAACTAACAGAGTATGTATTGTAAAATAGAAAATATCACATCTTATTCATATATTGGTATCTCTGGAGTGCCGCAGGGAAGCGTTTTAGGACCGTTGCTTTTTAACCTCTTTATATATGATATTCAATTTTGTTTTCTTATGGCGAATTTTTGTTATATGCTGACGACCTCAAGGTCTACAATAGAATCTCGAGCATAAATGATGTTCGTGGTTTGCAACGTGTTATTGATAAAGTTGTATGTTTGACATGTTAAAATGGTTTAACTTTTAATACTGATAAGTGTTATCATATGAATTATTATAGATGGTATTCCCCCTTTTATCATCGCATAAAATTTAAGATTTTACACTTAAAACAGTTAATGAAATCAATGATTTGGGAGTAATGTTCGACTCAGATCTCTGTTTCATTAATCATTTGAATTTCATAATTCCCAAGGCATATTCTGTCTTAGCATTTATCCAAAGAAATTCTACAGATTTTAGTGATGCGTAGACTAGAAAACTATTGCACACAACGTTTATCCGTCCGAAACTAGAATATGCATCTTTTATATGGAACCCTTATGCTGCAGTTCACATAAATCGCCTGGAAAAGCTACAGGTAAAATTGATCAAATTTGCATTGCAAAATATAAATTATCATGACCCAGTGCCATCCTATGAAAATCAATGCAACTTAATACACCTTCAAACATTAGAATCGCGTAGAATGAACTCATCGCTTTTATTTATTCATGGACTTATTTTTTAGGTTCCATTGATTGTCCGCTATTGTTGTCGTATATACATTTACGTGTCCAGTCTATGCACTTAGATATCATGAATATTTTTACGCCGAAACACATCGTACTGAATATGAGAAAAATGAATCTATTGACGGGGCTCTTATTTTATATAATTCTTTAACATTGATTGTCAATATTGTAAAAAATGTTAACATTGCTTATTAGATTTTAGTTTAAAAACATGTTATTAAATTTTTCTTTTTATGAGAAAAATAAATAGATTTAAGAATTAATTGTTCTAGTCTGTAAGGACTTGTATCCAAAGACTTAATAAACAAATAAATAAACAAATAAATGATAGACATTTAAAAAATCGCTGGCCACTTTGTTGAAGAACTACCCAGGAAAAAATTACACATTCCAAAAGGAAGGTGATGCCCACACTTGCTTACATATCTCATTGCCAAATTTAGTAACTGCAATACCAAACTCATTCCAACGATAGAGTCAAAAAAGCAAGTAGTATTGTAATCAATTCTTTAAATTTAAACCAGAAAGCATGAACTCAATAACAAAGTAATCATTTACTTAAAAGAAAATTACAATGTTATTAACTTATATGTATAACATTTTGTACTCAAGAAGTAATCATATACTCGTTATTGGAAGTAGTTCCTAATTTTGAAAAAAATAACCCAGCAAAAAATTTCCAAAAAGGTAAGCGGGTTTGTAATCAAGCATTTTGGGCAGAACGCATTCCATACTAGATTACCTACTCGATTCTTTTAACAGGGCGTGAGACTAAAATAATTGATTCTTTAGAATTGATTATTTTTTTAACGGAAGAACCATTTACTTTATATTTTTAAAAACTACACACATTTTTTAATAAAGAAATAGTTCCATTGTAAAACTACGAAGTACTTACACAAAAAAAAAATAAATAAATAGTTCCCTAGAAAAAATAAGAAGTACTTACATTTAAAAAAAAGAAGTAGTTCCATAAGTAAATTCAACTTTTACTTACACGTGATTCTCCTAGGTCACTCAAATATAACGATCAAAACTCATACGGCAATAAAATCCTAAAAAGTGAAACATCGAATTGTTATGATAACATGGGTTTGTTATAATTTTGGAGCTATAAACCACGAAAATATAAATTTTTCAAAAAAAAGAACAATTCAAAATTGAAAAACAAAAATATGACTCACGCACAATCACCCTCGAAATTTTTTTTACACTCACTCACAATTTTCTGCTCACGTGCGCTTCCCTAATTTATACCTAACCGCAGTTTAACAAAATTTAGGCAACATACAATTTCTGTTTTTAGTATTATTTTCCTGCAAATAAAAATTTGTTTGAAAAAATATATGACATAAATTCTTTAAAATTGTATAACTTCTTTTTTCAAAATTAGAAACTACTTCCAATAATGTCCTTTTATTAAGAAAAAGTATATGATTACTTCTTGAGTACAAAAAGTTATACATATAAGTTAATAACATTGTTATTTTCTTTTAAGTAAATAATTACTTTGTTATTGAGTTCATGCTTTCTGGTTTAAATTTAAAGAATTGATTACAATACTACTTGCTTTTTTGACTCTCTCGTTGGAATGAGTTTGGTATTGCAGTTACTAAATTTGGCAATGAGATATGTAATCAAGTGTGGGCATCACCTTCTTTTTGTAATGTGTAATTTTTTCCTGGGAAGTTATACAATTTTAAAGAATTTATCTCATATATTTTTTCAAACAAATTTTTATTTGCAGGAAAATAATACTTAAAACAGAAATTGCATTTTTTTTTTGAAAAATTTATATTTTCGTGGTTTATAGCTCCAAAATTATGACAGACCCAAGTTATCATATCAATTCGGTGTTTCTCTTTTTAGGATTTTATTTCCGTATAAGGTTTGATCGTTATATTTGAGTGACGTAGGAGAATCGCGTGTGAGTAAAAGTTGAATTTACTTATGGAACTACTTCTATTTTTTAAATGTAAGTACTTCTTATTTTTTCTAGGGAACTATTTATTTATTTATTTTTGTGTAAGTACTTCGTAATTTTACAATGGAACTATTTCTTTATTAAAAAATGTATGTAGTTCTTAAAAATAAAAAGTAAATGGTTCTTTGGTTAAAAAATAATCAATTCTAAAGAATCAATTATTGTAGTCTCACGCCCTGTTAAAAGAATCGAGTAGGTAATCTAGTAAGGAATGCGTTCTGCCCAAAATGCTTGATTACAAACCCGCTTACCTTTTTGGAAATTTTTTGCTGGGTATGTTTATCATTCCAAAACAAATATTTTATATTTTTTCCTCGAAATTTTCTAATATTAATTTTCATCCAAAAAAATAGATATGTCCGTCTAATTTCGATCCGTTTTCCAGTAAGCTGTTTAATTTAAAAAAAATAAGCAGATAAATTTCATACCTTTTTATTAAAATCGATGCTGCAAATACAATTTGTGTAAAATTTGGAAAAATAGAAAAATTGTTTTGTTAAGCTTCAAAGTTCAAATTGGTTTACCAAAATATTTTTTGAAAAACCAATAACAGGTTATATTAAATTTACAACTTTCATTAAAAAGAAAACTCATCAAAGCACCGGCTGCTAAAAAATACCAAAAAGCTATGCTTTCAAATAAAAAAGCTAAAATAAGCTTATTTTTTAATAAAAAAAAAGTCCAAAAGTAGCTAATATTTTCAAAATAAGCTAAAATAGGCAACTATTACAAAATTAGCGATAAAAAACTATACAAAATTTAGCTTAAAACTTTCATAATTTCATGGTCAAAACTTTCATTTATTCTAAATATTTCTTTACTTTAAATTTAAAAACAATCTCAAGTTTATTTTTGGTTGCCCTAATTATAACCCAGACTTGTGTACGGTATTTTGTGCTTTATATTGAATGACTATAATTTTTATATTGTAATATTTTCTTTGAAGTCGTGGAAAAAGAACTCATTTCTGTGGGAATGTTAAAAATAATCCAATATTCCATATCAACCACTAAGAACTAATTCGAACTGTAAAATGTTGTATCTTTTGATATCACTTTACTAAAATTTTCTTAATATTTCTTATTTTTTTTTTATTCAGTTTGTTTCATCATCTTTTTCTGATATGTATGCAGTTTTTTTTTTTTTTTTTTGTCAACAAAAATTGTAATTCCAATTCCCAATGATTTCCGAAACAAAAACACAAAAATAATCATCATAATCCATTTAAAATTCTCTGAACACCACAAATGCCCATAATAAATGTACATTAGGGTGTTTCAACAATTATATATTTTTGGTTTTTTGCAACTCCTGGAGCGGAATATAAATGATTATGGGCCAAAATATGTTTGAGGGGTTTGCTAAAATGGATTTTATCTAAAAAATTAGTTTAAGAAAAATATCAATTTTCTGAGTTGCTTTGTTTCCACAAAAACTTTAAAAACTTTTTCTTATAAAATTTCTGCACCCTAAATTGTTCACCATTCTTATGCAAAAAAAAAATTTTAATATCATACACCAGGCGCGGATCCAGAATTTCGGTTTGGGGGGGGGGGGGGGGAACTTTTTTTGAGCAAAAATTTTTTTATTTTTTTATGTGCCAAAAATTTTCTGTAGTTATTAGCCATATGCTTGCCAAAATGTTTTTGGAACCTAAAACTGTCCAGGTAAAAGATTGTGTAATAATGTCCGATGGCAATTTGTAAGGAAGGGTTTGGGCAACAACAACGTGGAGTGTGGTAAATCTCTAGCTGTTTCCACTTACCCGTTAGGAGCTCTCAAAGTTGAAAAATCCTATATTTTAGAGCCAAAACAGTATAAAAATGAGGATCAAGGAGGGCCTATGAATCCAGTTTGTGGCATAGTAACTCTTATTTAGTTGTAGATCACGAAATTAAAAAAAATAAAATTCCTTCAGACAAAACTCCGTGATCGGCAAATAGCAGTTTAAAAATTTTATCGAATTCGGTCAAATTAAAAAAATTGTAGCACCAATTAAAATAGTTTGTAGCTTTCTAATTAATTTCAGTTTCATTCAAGTATCAATTAAATATTGTTTTCAATTTAAAACAAAATTTTAATAAATACTATAAAACTATGCCAAAAGCAAAAAAAAAATACAATATTTACTTACAAGAAATATAATCGATAACGTTTCGAAGATTTAAATAAAAGATATATTTATCATTCAATTCAATGCAAAAGGAATTCAGTTATAATGTTTTTTATGTACTAAAGATATAATGAAGTTTTCTTATTATTTGCAAAATAGGAGCATATCAATAATAATATATTCAAACTATATGAGAATATTTAATAACATGAAATAATCTTCGATTATAAGTAACCCATAAAATTTAAATGTTTACTTAAAACAGATTTCGAAGCAAGAAATAACAAAAAAAACAAACATTTGTTTTTAATAAATACAAAGAAATCGGGGTTGATAGTTTATTAAAAATAACATTTAAAAAATAAAAAAACAAAAACTCAACAATAAAAAAGAAAAGAATTAATTCAAGTAAATTCGATAAAAATAAAAATTCATAACTAACAAAACAGTTTAAATTAGTAATTTGTGGTTTCCACTTGAGGCAAATCTTGCAAGTACAGCATCTGGATCAATTTCTATTTTATTATGTATATGCATCATAGCTAAACCATTCAGTCTGTCCTCCGTCATGGTTGATCTCAGCCATGTTTTAATTCGACGAAGGCTTGAGAACGACCTTTCAGCTGTGGCGTTGCTGACAGGCATAGAGGCAAATATTTGAAATATTTTTCTTAAGTTGGGATATATATCTACATCACAGCTTACTAGTGCGGTTATTGTATTATCTGGAAGCTCTTCTGAGTTCTTCCATTTATAATGCCAATGTAGGAGTTCCGCCTCTAGTTTCTATGTCAGGATTTTTTGATCTGTTCCATAAAATTTAAGCAAATCCTCTAGCAGTTGTGGGATTAAAAGTTTAATTTCCGAAATTGAACTTGTGGCTATATTCTTAGGTAGCAGTTTCGGTATATTTAATAAATTCAGGACGTCTTTCGAAAATCTTGATTTTAAATCTACTAAAATCGATTCTATCAGTGGAATGTAGCAGACAACCCTGAAATACTCCTCGACATCATTTATCGGATGTTTTCTTTCGAATCTAGATTTTTCAATTGGAATTTCCAAATCAACACAAATAGCTTTTGCTTTCTCAAAAATTGTTTTAAACTCAATTTCTGCTTCTTGTCTTTTATCCTCAAGACAGGTAATTAAATTTGTTATAAGATCTGATCCTTTTTGTAGGTCTATATCTTGTTTTTGTAGAATAACACTAAGGGGATGTGTAATAGAAAGCATATCACATAAAATGCACAGGCCACATATAAACTCAAAAGTGCTAAGTGAATTTCTTAATAATAAAGCTTTTGATGATGTTTCTCTATCTTTCCATTCAGATATTTTTTCTAACGCTTCTATTATGTTCTCAACACTTGCAGTGAATTGCAATATAGAATCATGGCAGTCCACCCATCTCGTCTCGCACAACGGAGAAAGCTTAGCTCCCAAAAACTTAACTAAGAAAGTATTACGTTTAGGATGATGATATTTAAAAAATGTTGTTGTCTCTTTTACAAGTAAAGTCACTTTTTGAATAATAGGCACTTTATTGCTTTTTGAAATCGAATTGTTGAGCTTGTGTGAAAAGCAGGGAGTTTGTTTTGCGTTTAATGCTACTTCTTGTATTTTTTAACATCTCCTTTTTCTGCTAACATCATTGGGCACCCATCCGTACCAATTCCGACACAGTTTTTTAAGTCAAGCCCAAAACTTATCAAAGCTTTTATTATTATTGTTGACATTGTCTTTGCATCAATTGATATTTCATCACCGTCAGCTGTATTCTTAATAGCTTCTTCAAATGCGTCTACAAATCCTATAAATTCTTCGTGTACATTGTTGTCCTTTACATTCAAATATCTTAAAGATAAGAAAATTTGGCTTTTGCCAGACAGGTCCGTTGTTTCATCAAAAATTATAGAATAATATTTGGCTTCAGAAATATTTTTCAAAATTATTTCTAAAATTAAGGTATTGCAGCAGTCTATTATTTGGTTTTGAATAGTTTTGGATATATATGTAGCATTCAATGGGCTTGTTTTCAAATGGTTTTGAAGTATTTTATCACCGGCATCTATGCGAAACCGTAGAAGCGAACGAAAGATACCTTCTGAGTCTGAACTTTCAGACGAGAGCAAAGCACCATCATCTCGATGACCACGGAGTGGTATGTTATTTCTTCCAAGAAAAATAATTGATTTTATAATAGGAAGTAAACGTTCACGGTTTTCAATCTTTTGTTGAAGAACATTTCTTTGCAATTGATTTACTACCTCGGTACGAAAATTTTCCGGAAGTTAGTTTCATCGAATGTGATTTTTAGCACATATTCTAACCGGATGCTGACTTATTGCTATGCGCATGTAGATGGCATATGCACATGCAATCGTTTGGGCAAATAAGTGTGTTAAAAGGCTAAAAATACAGTTTTAATTTAGTTTTATGTATCCAACGATATTTTTCTAAACCAAAATTCTAGAAAATAATCTACAAAGTTTGTTTGTACATGTTTCAAAAAAAAAAAAAGTCATTTTGGGGGGGGGGGAGATATCCTCTTCTCACCCCCCCCCCCCTGGATCCGCGCCTGCATACACACAATAAAAGTTATGGCCTTTAATTTATGTCCCAAACCCAAATTTTGCAGTATTTCAAAACGGGTTGCCACAGCTTTCAAAAAAAAAAAAACTAAAAATTGTTTTAGAATAATTCATTTACTTCCAAACATTTTTCACCCATTTTTTCTCAAAATCGGAGGCCATCGTTAAAATAAAATGGAAATGCTCTTATATAAAATGAAAGATATTAAAAAAAAACTCTATTATACTCACATTCATTGTTTTTTTTTTTTTTTTGTAAATTTAGAATAAGGTTTGAGTTTTTAAAATTCCGAATTTTTACTGTTAAGGACATTAAAGTGACCTTTAAACTAATAATTTTTACGAAGAACAATTTCATTTTGGAATGCTGGAACTTTTGGGTAATGGTTTGACAAGATTTTGTGTAAAAGGAACACATGAGAATGAGAATGAGAAATTGTATTTTTCCTATCCTCACTTTTTTTATAATAGGGCACGGTGGATTTAAATAGAATTTGCATGTTACTCCAATCTGAAAGCGGATTCTGTTTATAGATGGTCTACAAACTAGTATCCAATGAAAAAAGTCTAAGTGGCGCTTTGTTCAAAATGTTCAATATTTGGCCTGTCCTTAGCTTAGGGGAATGTCACCGATTTTGATACAAAAATTAGGGAACTATTGAGATACGTGTGCGGAGTCGAGAATTTTTTTTTGTCAGACACGTCCATTTTGGAGGCGCTAAGGCTTAAGGATAACATTTTTTAAGATTAAATTTTCTCAAAAATTACTAATCTGTTCAGGACAAATTATATATGATTGGATATCTTATAAAATCTTCTTTCGTATGATATATATACATTTTTATTTTCCATTGATGGGAGCGTGTTATTTACTTCAAAGAAAAACAAAGTAATTTTTAAAAAAATGAATGCCTAAAAAAATGTACTTTTTATTTTCAGGCTGCCGCCTCCAAAGGGGGCGTGGCTGACAAAGAAACCAAATTACGTACTCAACGCACGTATCTTAACCGTTCATAAATTTTTGATCATAATCGATTAGGTGATCTGCCCCTAAACTAGAGACTGACCAAATTTTGATTGGCCTTAAAAAAATGCGCCACTCAGATTTTTTCTCTAAAAAGGTAATACTTTTTTATTTGTCTTGTCTATTATACGAAATAAAAGTTTTTGTTTTTCATTAATTTTTAATTTTAAAGTGAAATAACAAGCTCTCCTCGCTAGAAAATATAAATGTTTATATATTTATATAGGAGATTTTATAAGCTTTCTAATGATATATAAATTGTCCCAAATAGAAAAGTAATAACTTTAAGCCTTGCCGATTTCCAAAATCGTCTGACAAAAACAAATAAACTTATTGGCTCTCTCTGGTCACGTATCTGAATCGTTCCTTAGGTTTTTTGTTTTTTATCACAATCGGTAATGTGCCCCTAAACAAAAGACAGGCCAAATTTTTTCGTTTTCGTTGGAAAATGGCTTTCAGACCATCCAGAAACAGGATCCGCCTTCTGATTGGAGTAACAAGCAAATTTTATTTAAATTGACTTAAGCGCACAGTGAGGGAGTTAAGACTGAACAGTTTATCTTGAAAACAATAGATTCACTGTGCAATTTCAGTCAAAGCATTGGCGGTTCATTTAAGTGACCTTAAATATCCCTTAAAAAAAAAAAAAAATGTTGGGCTAAGCATTTGTTGGCGCTAATCTGAGTTCCAAAATATTTGAGAAGTAGCAAATTTCCAGACATTTGAATTCTATCTGATGCCTGAAATCCATAGTTATTTAAAAGTCTTTGAACTAAAAACAGGGCTGTATATTTCACTTTAAGATAAGCAAGAAAACAAAAAAAAATTGTGAATTGCCCTAATGTTTATTGGTGTTATTCAGTTTGCATATTTTTTTTCTTCGTGTCAGAAAAATATTCATATAGTCTGCTGAGCGTAGGTATAACTTAATTTGTCATGCAAATAAAATTTGTATCAAACTGGCATAAAAAAAAAAATACCTGCAGGAAAATATACAAACCCCAAAGGAATAATAAATAAAATTTCGAAATAACAGTAAAAATTTCAAACTCATTCACTCAATTTTAATAACAATTGTTTTAATTGAATAATTGAATAATTAACAAAACAACGAAAACTTTTTTTTAGAAAAAATGTAATAATGGTATGAATGAAAATTGCATAAATAATAAAGTTTTAAATTAATATTTTTCCCCACTTTAGCTTTTTAACTCTTGCCTTATAATAATCGAAAGTTAAAAAATCCTTCTAAAGTTTAACAACTTTCGTTTAACCAACTGCAATCCCTTTACTCTCATTTTATTGACTATTGTCCTGTTAAAGGATGTCTGTGTACTGATAACCAATAATTCTCAAATCAAAATACTCTTAGGATTATATAAATGTTCAAATCAAATCAACCAGCAAATACTGTAAACTGTAATAAAAAATATTTATGACTTTTGTAGAGAGGGAGGGATATTTGTTCACCAAGTAAGTACTACCACATACACACGAAAGTAATAATCAGGGCAAGGAAGTTTATGATTTTGAATGATAAAAAAATTATTTTAAAATAGGAAAAATATGCATAAAAACGTTGAAAAAAATAAGCCCATTAAAAGTATATGACGAATTTTAAAATTGTTGGACATTTTGAGGTAAACTACTTAAAAAATTTTATTTGTTTTGTTGTATATAATGAATAAACTATTGTGTATATGGTAACCTTTTGTGTATATGTTAGCCATGCGTTAACCGCTCAAAAATTATGGCGGTTAAAAATATTAAAATTGTAGTTTTTGCTGCGATTTAATCAACGCTTAGATTTTATCACATTTCAAAATATCCCTGCGGGAAATGGACCAGTCACTGGTATGGTCACGTGACTTGAACTTTGTGTGTATGAACCAGTCCTAGCTTCGGTTCTGTTATATGAAAGTGAGCGGTACTTTTAAAATGGGCTTGTCATAGGAGGTGACAATTTCTACCTGTGAAGCACTGTGTGACGTGGCGAATATCTTGACCAAGGTAACCTATTACCGTACCGACTGAAATGAATATGCTACGGGACAAGTTAGAAGTAGGTAGTGTCAAGGTATGACCATTTGAGGACTTATGTGATATGCAACAGAACCAGTGGGAAAAAAATTATAACGTGACTGGTGTAGGTGTACGAATCGTAGAACTGGATACAAATTGTTGAAGGAAAACTGGTCACATATTAAGCGCAATGTGTTCTGTTATAGAGGAAGTTTGAGTGGAATAGTTTTGTAAAGTACCACTGCACTGGTCTAAGTAGTACATGCCGCCGGGCATGCGAAAAGTAATTGGCAAGTAACCTGTCACTTTTTATTCAGTGTGTGCCATATTATGTACGGGTTGCTAAATAGCACGTCCGGAACGAGTCACTGCACTTATTCAAAACAGCGTGTCATACCACCTGTTCAAAAAACCTTCAAAAAGGCACAACAAAAATCAATTTTAAAATTAGTTTATTTTGTCTACACCCAACACAAAACTATAACATTAAATTCATTATAACAATTTATATTTGGAAAAGTATATAAACTAGACAAGAAATGCGGATGTTCAAAACATAGATTTATTGCAAGTTTTTTCTATATTTGCTAACATTGGTATTATCAAACAATTTCTACTAATTTTTATGTTCCAACACTTCTAAAATGCACTTCATGAACATTTTAATTTTGTATGCTGCATTCTAACTTTAGTTCACAATAATATCTTTATAAAAAGAAGTAGCTGCAACAAGTCAGTACCAATGTAATGTATACCTTATAAAGCAGAGCAACAAAATATATATAATATCAATTTTGTTCCAAAGAAATTCTTAAAACTCTCCAATTACTTACACATAAAAAATCGTTACCAAAAATTTCGAAACCAGTATGCAGAAATTTTGAAGTTTTAATTTATATTCCTGTAAAGTGTTTCAAGTCTTTGAATAAGTTGTGCAAAAAATCATGTTCTGGTGATAGTTTTTTAGTAGCGATATTTTATGTGTAAAATCGCCCATCACAAAGTCGTTTCATAAAAAAATTCCTTCAGTGTTGTGTCCACTTTGTAGCAGTCAAGGAACTGCCTCCTTTGGTACTAATTGCCATGTTTTCATCCACTGCCTAGCGGTTTTGAACCAGTTCAATGACCAGAAGTAACTTCAACTGCAACGACAATAGTTGCTTCAGTATACTTTGATGTTATATTACTTTTTCTCCAGTAACGTGATATATCTGGTACCAACCAGTGGATGGTTTGTCACCACAACTATAGTCACGTGATTAGACATTTCCAAACTTAGGCGACGTCAATTACATTTCAAAATCGTTCACTTGCGAAATTTTTCTATATCATTAATAATATCAGACCTACACTCACACCTGTGAGCTTAATCGCTTCCTTGGAAAATTTGTAAAATGTTTAATACCAAACATGGGGATTAGGAACAACATCTGGGTATTTAATTACAGGGCAATTACTCAATTACACCCAATTACATGTAATTGAACATAAAAAAGTAATTGGCCTGTAATTAAATACACATTTATTGGAATTATGTCAAATGTCTGGTATTGACAAAATTGAAAATTTTCCAAGGAAGCGTTTAAGACCACAAGTGTGAGCGTATGTCTAAAATTATTAATAATATAGAAAAATTTCACAAGTGAACGATTTTGAAATGTAATTGACGTCGTCCAAGTCTGGACATTTCACAAAAACTAACACTTTTTGGTGCACCACAATTTTGGTTTCACCAGTTGCGTGACGTGCTCCCCAATCATACATCACATAATTACCACTTTGGATCAATCGACCCTTCATTTCCCGCAGGGATATATTAGAACACCAAACATTAAAATTGACTCAAACTATTTTTTTCTCTTATACTATTAGAACTTAAATAGAAATCCGCGATTATTTTGGAAAATACGATTTTTTGGCAGTTAACTGCTATTTAGTTGCCTTTGGGGTTAATTAAATATTTGCATGAAATCATATTAAATAGTTCTGAATTCACAAAATTTAAAATTTTATGCTCCATAAAACTTCAAGTAATTTTAATTTGTTGATGACTTTTCGATTTTAGTATTAAGCTTATTAAAATCTATTGTTTCTTGTACATTTTGCCGGAATTGATACAGGGCTTTAGTTGTCTCAAAGCGAAATGCGTTTGGCAAGAACTGCCGCTGTACTCTCAACACGCAGAGGAAAAATATGGTTGCTACAGCCATAAATGGTTGTTTCAATTATATTATTATTGTATCATTCATATTTCACCAATAATATGGTTTCTTCAACCATAGTAAAAATCTCTTTTTTTTCGGGTCCTCTACAATTATAATATATAATTTTTTTATCATATTCCTTTCTCGCACTACATCCATATTATAGTTGCTCCAACTAAACATGATCAGTCTATTTTTTTAAAAGCATCTTCGAACTTTTAGTGTCATTATTGTTGTCTTGTCTTGTTGTCTTTATGTTTCAAAGTGAACTGCGTTTGGCAAGAACTGGTGCTGCACCCTCAACACGCAGATTAAAAATATGGTTGCAATACGATTGCGACCACAAAACTATGTTTTCCACAGCCATAAATGGTTATTTTAATCCTATTATTAGTGTATCAATCATATTTCAAAAATAATATGGTTGCCTCAATCATAGTAAAAATCCCTTTTTTAGGTTTGTCTTCAATCATATTATAGATTTTTTTTTATCATATTCTTTTCTCTACCCACATTCATATTATAGTTGCGCCAACTATAACATGATCAGTCTATCTTTTTAAAGGCGTCTTTGCACTTTTAGTGTCATTATTGTTTCAGATTTTGTGAAGAGAAGTTGTGAGAAACAGCCAGAGCCCCAACAAACTAAATAATGTTAAACTAAAAGACATTAAAAATATAAAATCAACGTAATGGTGTTAATTGTACTGCAGATTTGTTGTGTGGAAGAAGAAATATGTTAGTAGTCTAAACTCGGTCTACCACTGAAGTCCAGGCAAAAGTTTAGTTGTCACGCACCCCTTAAACAAAAGTGTTCCAATTTAAGTAAAAAGTAATATATTTTTAAATTTTTTTATACTCAGGCAAACAAACATATTGTAAAAAAAAATTATAAAAATATGAAAGAAAAATCCAAACAAATTACATATGCTTTTAAGTCTGTAGTACGAAATAATCATAATATGTTTGCAATAATCATAATATGGTAACAAATGATGTCAATTTTTTTCCATGATCATAATATGAAAACTATGACTAAAATATGGTTATAATGCAGATATTATGATTGCTAAAAATATTGTTTTATTATTATAAATGTTTTGTGTAAATTATTAAATAAATATACTATTAAAAAAATATAAATAACATTTTCAACAGCTTCAGCAGAATGTTCGGATAATAATGTAGGTCCATAAAAATTCACAGAACTATAATATGATACTATTGGGAATCATTAAATGGTAATCTTATCATATTATGATACAGAAATAGATAAGAGTATGGTTGCCCCAACCATAGTAACATCATGGTTGTCGCAATCATAAATGTAAAAATGTATACTCTTCGAATACGGTTACCACAACCATGTTTTTTCTTTCCTCGTAGGAATGAAAAAATAAAATTTTGTCCACTTTATAAATTTAGTACGTCATAAAGATTCTTTATAAACAAATATGTGAACAAAAAATTATTAATTTTCGCAAAATTTTTTGCGATTATCAATTTTTAAATTGCCTTTTTTACTCGGAGGTGCTGTTTACTCAGTTCACGCAATATGCTGGCCAATTTTAAACATTGTCAATGTGCACTTTGAGCAAAATACACAAACTAAGCACCAAAAATGTTATACCATTTTTTTTTTTAAATTTGTTGATCCGATAAGATTATTAATTTATCTTGTTTTAAAGCTAATGGCAACAAACGTGTATTTACATGAAGTCCCTTGCCCTGGTAATAACGATTTTATGGTCAAGACTTATTTTGTTTTTTTATAAATAAATTTGTTGTCATAAAACTGATGGAAAAGTATTTATCGTTTTGTAAGATGGGCTTATATTTTAAATACAATGGGTTTTGTAAAAGTTAGAAAATTTTGTAAATGTTTATAACAATAGCATTAAAGAATTATACAACAAATGTCATGAGGAGCTTATTATCTCGATTCTATGAGCATATTTCATATTGCCTTGCTGGAGATTCAAAAAGTAATTTAATCGCCATTAGAACTATTTATTTTAAAAGTAATATCAATCCACTTGTAATTAAAATGAGATATAAAATGTTTTGCTTTTTAACATGTTTAAAAATCCGTGTGCTATTATTTAATAATTTGTACATGTATTTATTATCTTTAGGGCAAGTTTTGAATGGCATTTTCCAAAAAACTACACTAGCTTTATTCTCAGTGAAGAAACGGTAATGACATGTCATTACACTGAGGAAACTTCTGCTTTAAAAATATGTAGTTTTTGTAATGCGGTTTCTTTATTTTTAATATAAATGTCAGTCATTTGCTGAACAAATTAAACTTTTTACTACTCATTTAAAAAAAAACAAACCACATATATTGACTGTTTTATGATTTTATATTCGTTTTGTAAATGTTTTGATTTTATATTTTTTAAGCAAACATTTATTTAAAAAAATAAATGTTTGCTTATTTTCTACTAACATGTGGTTCATTTTTACTACAATTGTTAGTATTTTTTCGAACATTAAACAACAAATGACAATATTAGTTGAATTTACCGAAATGTAAGTCGTCCTTTCTTTAAGTGACATTTCATTTGTTTTTAACTACATTTGCAGTGATCTTTCCCGGCATGCTATTCTAAGCGTTCCTTTATCACTACCATTAAAGACACCTGCTTACTCTCTGAACTACTTTAACACAAATAATAAGGACTTAGTAATACTTAGTTAATTTGCCCATTATTTTAATACAAAAAATAATGCGTTGCTAATAATTACTTATTTTTATCATTGTTTGAAATATAAAGTAATGGTGTCAACATTTTTTGAAAATCTATTTTTAGATCTATTATTTCAACTCTAGTAAGTACATTTTTTAATTTTTTGTAAGCTAGAAAACAATAATATCTATCAAGTATAACATGTCGAAATAGCTCACATGGTAGACAACCTGTTGTCCCAGGTTCGAGTCCCGTTAAGACCATGGTTTCGCTTGTGGTAAATTTGGCGAGGATGTCTTGATTCTCTCCAATATTTGCGGTAGCAATAAAAAAAACAAATTTTTTTTAACTTTCTCGGGAAAATATTTCAAAATCTTAAATTTTTGGACAAATTTTAAGCTGTGCATCAATAATGCTTGATTCGATTTGTTTAAGGCTTTAATAACGATGTCATTTAACAATAAATAAACTGTATTTCTATTTTAAATTAAAAAGTATGTACGATAAATATGAAATTATTAAAATATTATTTACTGAAGAACACATAAAAAGTACTACAGGTCTTTGTTGGCTATAAACAAAAATATTTCCAATTTATGAGATGAAAAATTCAGTGAAATGCATTTAATTATTTACAATAAAAATATGATTCATTAAACAGAATACAAGACAAGTGAAAGATTGTTTTTAAGTAATGAACTTTAAAAAGCTTTAAAATTTAATTTTACTGAAATTTTGTTTCACATTAAATACCTAAACAAAATTTTAATTGACTCAAATTACACTACTCACCAAAAAAACTGTTTTCAAATCACATCTTTTTTTAATATACCTATAAAAGGTGAATACAAATCAGGTAAATTTTTTTTTTCTCATTTGCGATTTCGATTGTCGAATTATCGCGATTTTTATATTTACATAATTCACATAATTTTTAGAATATCTTGCTTTAATTTCTGAATTGTGGCGCAAAATCATGATCATTTTTTTTTTTGGAATATAAAATATCTTGGATTTGAGTATAATCAGGCCGGTGTTTACTTCAGAATGTTATACTTGTACTGCAAGGCAGTTGAAAATTTTGCTTTTTTATACTAGACATTCCGATTAACAAGTTTTTGTATTCAAATTGCAAATCCATTCAAAATTTCTTGAAATATTTAGAAAACATCAAAAATGCTTAAATTTTTGTGTTAAAAATACAAAAATTGTTTTTTGCGGAAATAAGTTGCCAACCGAATCGAAAAGCATATATTAATGGTAACAATTCAGTTAGTACAACGATATTTATATTAGATTTATAAATATTATGGGTCTAACAACTAAAATTTAGTTATATTAACCGAACTTTGTTGTGAAAACTAATGTTTAGTTTTACCAACCGACTTAAATTTTAAATAACGAATTTGTGTCGTAGTTAACGAATTTCGGTTGGCAAATAGCTAAATTTTTCTCTGTGTGTATCTCAACTCCAAAATCTGATATGATAATGTCATATTAGATTGTATTTGCAGCTTTTCAAAAAGTTTAATAATTTTCATGATATACAACAATACAATTGTTTCATTGGCATCACCCAAATCTTCAGTTGTCCGTAATAGATAATTTTTTTAATTTTTGTATTAAAAATACAAAAATTGTTTTTTCGGACTTTCCACATTTTCATATAGTTCCTTAGAATATTGTTCTACCTCAAGTCCGCCTGCAGACAAACAGATTCTCATAGAGTTTATTTTGTCTGTTGTATGCAATGTCTCGTGTTGAGTTAGGCCACTTATCTTCTTCTATTGCTGACAACTGAAGATTTGGGTGATGTCAGTGAAACAATTGTAATGGCTATCATGAAAATGATCAAACTTTTTAAAAAGTAACAAATAAAATTTAATATGACAATATAATATTAGATTTTTGGACTTGAGGTAGAACAAAATTCTAACTAAATATGTGTACATTTATATTCTAAAAAAAAAAGTCATGATTTTGAGGTCAAATTTAAAAAATTAACAAAAAAAAACCAAAAAATGGGGTTAACCCTTAAATGCATGAGGTCAGCACCTGGTATGGAGACCAAGCTACCGTTATGTAAAGTCGCTGGCTGAACTCGAATTGGGCATTCATTTTCCTGAGGATGGTACACTATGCATTTTATACATATAACTAATACAATATATATCACATTTTATCCAAATTTATTATAATTAGCTAAAACTAATTCCAAAATTTATTTTATATTCTTTTTTTCACTTTTGAAATTCACTTTTGAAATGTTGTGCAAAAAGTGCATACTCCCACTTTGGCAGCTTACTGACAATTAAAACAAATTGTAAGTGAGCTAAAGCGTTATTTTTATGAAGAGTAATATTGTTTTAAACAATTTAAAGGTAACGGTATCACTATTTAGTTTAATAAGAGGGATTGTCGTAAGATTAAATGCATGTACCATATATGATACATTATGCACTTAACGGTTAAATGATATAAATATGAAATCCGCGTTATTTATGAGAAAAACAAGTTTAACCAGGTTATGATTCAGCGTGCCTAATTTTATTAAAAAAATATGTAAAAACATGTACAAAAAAGCTAAAAGTTGTTGAGTAGTGTTATTAAACAAAATGTTTTGCATAATCCTTAGATTTATATTGTCATTAATAGATTTCCTAATAACTATTAATACATCCTTTTTCTACACAAGTTGTTGTCCTTACTTTTACCTTATTCTGCACAATGTATGTTATCCTTTAGAAAACACACAATTTTCAAACATATAAATTATAGGCCTAAATAAATATTATCTCCAAATAGCTTCGGGCTAAATACACTAATAGTTACCTAAATATGCTCAATATTGACCATTCAATTTTATCAATACCCAGAAAAAAAAAAAAATAATAAATACAAAATGAATTGAAATCGTTTGAGACCATCATTATTCAACATCATTTATCATTAACAAATGTCAATAACAAGAACTACAAGTTAAATATTTTCACCACTTGGATTTTTTGTGTGTAACAAATTTCGATGATATTTAGTTTTTGTTATACAATTTTTTCGAGTATAGATTTAAATTACCAAACAAATGAAAAGACCTAATTTGATTGCTTAACTCTTGAAATGATTTGTAAGAAAGATTTAATTAAAATTTGCAAAATGTTATCAAACATTTGAGTGCCTTATTTCATGCTTTTGAATGTAATCACAAAAAATGAGGACATTGTTGTCAACTCACATCATTTCAATAAAGCAACAGTCGACAGAATTGAGAAAAGTGAGTGTAACGAAAACCATGCATTGCATTGCTTGTCTAGTGTTAACCTCACTTAACACTCATGAAAACAACGAATGCACAACGATTGGTATGAATGGTCTCAATGTTAAATGAATAAAACGTTAACAAATTTTTTTATGAAACATATTACTGTATTAAGAAAATTAAAAAATGTTATACATATTTCATGTTTAATAAAACTAAAACAAAATTATTATTATTGCTACAGGTCAACGAATGCTACGCGAATGTTTTGATTGATTTCATGTTATTAATGTACATCATTTCATTTCATGTAGCGGCATTATAAAAATGAATGTTAAATGTATTTATAAATGGACAACAAAAGCGAATGGTCTCGTTCTGTTCTCTGGTACAGATGTAAGATCACTGTTGCCAGGTTTGACGATTTATCGTCATTTTGACGATTTTTAGTACCAAAATTACTAACTGACGATTTGACGATTTTTGCTTCCAAAATGACGATTTTTTGACAACCGTTTAATATGTCAGCAAAACATGTTTATTTGCTATTATTAAAAAATCACCGGATCTAATTTTGGATTTTTATTATTTCGTTAAAATTAAGAACTATTTTTTATTGAAAGAAAACTGCAAATGCAGCTAAAAATAAATAAAATTTCACCTAAAAAAAGAACGACTAACATTTTAGTAAATTCAACTAACATAGTCATTTGTTTTTTAATGTTCAAAAAATTAACTAAAATTGTATTATTAGTAAGTGGTTCAGTCAGTGCAGTAAAATATAAACAAACATTAATTTGATTTACTTTTTTAAATAAAAAAAAAAAAAAATACTGTACAAAATGAATGTAAAATTATAATACTCTAATTTAATGTGGTTTGTTTTTTAAATGAACTACAATTGTAGTCAAAAATTAAATTTCTTCTACAAATGACTGTTTTTTCACTTAAAAATAAAGATACTGTATTACAACTGAAACAACGACATATATTTACAGCAGAAGTTCCCTGAGTATGTGCTTACTTTTTTCATGGTTTGCAAACACTACCTTTTCATTACAATGGCAGTTGCCTGCCACGGCCACACCAATGCCGTTATGAACGTTTTAAAGCTACGATGCCAATAGTGGCATGTGTCTTTACAGGGTTTATTTCAAAATTCTATCCATTAAATTTTGTAACATCAACAAAACAACGTTATAAATCATCGTTTTGGTATTTTAGCGTTATTTTGACTTTAACTAGTTCAAGACATTTCAAAATCAAACAGGTTAAATAGAAAACTAAAAGCGTTTACATAAGAAGAAACATGTCTTTAATGCATTAGTGTTACTGTGATAGCCAATCGTTATTATGAAAATTTATTGAATGCCAACCCTGCTTTTTCTTAATATTTATATTTTTTAAAGTTTAATTAGTGTAAGATTGAGATAAAAATAAAATATTTTTTAAGTAAAAAAAAAATATATATCCAAGTTTTTGCGAAACAAACATCGAGTTCGAATATTCTCATTTATAAATCCAAAAATAAATCCGGTGCTTAAAAAACAGGCCTAATAATAATATAAATAAATGTTCCACAGTGAAACTTCAGATATTCACAATTTATATTTGAAAATGGAAATAAATAATAATAATAAATATTTTAAATTTAATAAACAATATTTAAATAAAAATAAATAATAATATAAATAATAAATAAAATATTAAATAATTTTTAGCAATATTAAAAACCAACCCAAAAATGTGAAATAATCAAAAATTTCAAAATCACATGTAATGCAATTTGAAACTTTAATTCGTTAATGGAAGTCCAAATTAAATAATTAAAGAAAATAACATTGTTAAAGAATTTCTAAACTATGTAAAAGAATTTAAGATTTAAAAATTGTGCTACTGAAGTGGTGTTTACAGCATTATGTACAAGGAATTAACAGTTAAAGTGGTAAAGTGCTATCGTTATAAAATATCATGATTTTCGAAGTTTAAATTACAGACAAGTGTAAAAAATCGTATTAAATTACACCGATAGTACATGAGCATTTGTAAAGTGAATTACATTATTATTCTTTTTTTTATTAAAACTTTATCCCACTTGTAACAAATATTTTTTTATTTTGACGATTTTTTTGACGATTTTTGAAAATAAAATGACGATTTTGACGATTTTTATTGGAAAATTTGACGATTTTTTGCTCCACATACCTGGCAACACTGTATAAGATACATATGGCTTTGTTAACTTTTTCTTACATACTTAATTTATACTGAGCCGTATGAGCAATATTATTAGAAAAATATTGCTCATACGGCTGATACGGATATAAATAATTTTGATGTTATATTACACAGTGCAGCATTTTTAAGGTCATCGTTTGGTTCCTCCTTCATACCCGTTTTTTTTTTTGAAGTGTATATCGAAACTAAAAAAAATCCGCAAAGGACTTGGCCAGATTACATCGAATTTTTTTTTTTGGACACCCTAAGTTTTTGCACCCAAACATGATTTTTTTAAAAAAGGAAAATTTTTATGGAATCCATATATCATAAACCGTTCGGAATTTTGTTTTTATGTCTTTGGCAAATTTGTAGATCCAAACCAAAGCAAAAAAATTCTCATATGGACCGACCCAAAAAAATTGCATCCACTGCATCAAAATTGCAAAAAATTGGGAAAAAATGCTATTTTTTTATGATTTTTTCATGATTTTGTCCTGAAATGGCTTAAATACTGGGAATTTAAGAAATCTTTCTTCAGCTAAATTATATCTAACAACAATATAAACAACTCTCTAGTACATGTCATCTTAATACGAACATTCCTTAACCCTAGAAAGCACATCTTTTTGCTCACACTTATTTTGCATAGCCAATGTTTGTCGTTTCGACAAAGAAAGACTATATAGGTTAATGCAGTTTTTGTTGTTACTTGTTTTCGAATTTACAACACCCTTTTTTAAAAAATGTTTCTGAATGGGTGTAATTGTCAAGTGTATTTTATCTTCGTGTTGCACTTTGCAGGTAGAACTGGGTTTTTACAACACCCTTTTTAAAAACTTCTTAAAAAATGTTTCTGAGTGGGTGTGATTGTCGTGTTGCGGTTTTTAGGTGGAACTGGGTTTTTACAACACCCTTGTTAAAAACTTCTTAAAAAATGTTTCTGAGTGGGTGTGATTGTCATGTGTGTTTTATCTTCGTGTTGCGGATTTTAGGTGGAACTGGGTTTTTACAACACCTCATCTTCCTAAACAGGATTTTAAAATTGGATTTTAAAGTTTGGCTATTTCCATATTATCATAAAAAAATAGCATTTTTTCCCAATATTTTGCAATTTTTATGCAGTGTATGGAATTTTTTTGGGTCGGTCCATATGAGAATTTTTTTGCTTTGGTTTGGATCTACAACTTTGCCAAAGACATAAAAACAAAATTCCGAACGGTTTATGATATATGGATTCCATAAAATTTTCCTTTTTTAAAAAAATCATGTTTGGGTGCAAAAACTTAGGGTGTCCAAAAAAAAAATTTCGATGTAATCTGGCCAAGTCCTTTGCGGATTTTTTTTAGTTTCGATATACACTTCAAAAAAAACCGGGTACGAAAGAGGAACCAATGTATGTGATGGACTGTGTTATAGTACAACAACAAAACAATACTTCAAAATTCACTGGGCAAAACCTAAGAAACTTTTAATATTTGTTATAATTACCCTTATTTTTTATCACTGCGGCGCACCGACGCGGCATAGATTTTATTAAATTATCAATTATTTTTGAATCTATGCGTTTCCATTAATCCTCCAGACACGAAAACAAATCGTCTTTGTTGGAAAATCGTTTTGGTCCAACGTTCCTCTTCAATATTGAAAATAAATTTTCAATTGGGTTCAAATCGGGCGATTGGGCCGGCCAATCAAGCACTTGAATCAGAATTAAGCTTAAGTGTTGACGCCAGCACAGTCCGCAGACGGGCGAGAGAGGCTGGTTTGAAAAGTTATGCAGCTTCCAAAACACCTCTTTTTACAAAACGTCGCGCAAAAAAGCGGGTAAGTATTTTTAAGCTATACAAGTCAACCATTAATGCACACATTTTTTTTTTAGACTCGAATTTGCAAAAAAATATCTTGATTGGTCAGTTACAAACTGGAAAAGTGTGCTATTTAGCGACAAAAGCAAATTTAATTTGTTCAATTCTGACAGCATATGTCGTGTGAGACGCAATAAAGGTGATAGGCCCCGATATTATAAAAAGACTGTCAAGCATAGGGGCGTCAATGTGATGGCGTGGACGTGTTTTTCAGGTCATGGTCTAGGGCCGTTCCACAGAATTTATACCAAAATGGACAGATTTGTGTATAGGGACATTTTAGAATCTAAGATGTTGCCATATGCCGAGTGGAACATAACACTTCGATGGGTGTTTCAACATGATAACGATCCGAAACAAATATCGAAGTTGGTCAAGGAATGGATATAATCGGAAGGGATTCAAGTGACAGACTGGCAGGCCCAATCGCCCGATTTGAACCCAATTAAAAATTTATTTTCAATATTGAGGAGGAACGTTGGATCAAAACGATTTTCCAACAAAGACGATTTGTTTTCGTGTCTGGAGGATGAATAGAAACGCATAAATCCAAAAATAATTGATAATTTAATAAAATCTATGCCGCGTCGGTGCGCCGCAGTAATAAAAAATAAGGGTTATTATACCAAATATTAAAAGTTTCTTAGGTTTTGCCCAGTGAATTTTTAATGGTGTCCGACAGAACAGTTCGGCCAAAAAACTACATTTTGTCGGTTTTTTGATATCTAGAGGCAATGATGACAAATTTTGGCATTGGAAACATGTTTGATGAGCCGATTTAATTCGATTTTGTGTATAAAATTTAAGAGAAAAGCCGAAGTTTAGCTATAAAGTTGCACACGCAACTTTAACATCGCAGGACCGGTCCCATTCCTCATAGGGTTGTTACAATAGTATTCAAATTTAATTGTAGTGATAGTTGGTGGAACAACAAAAATTCGGTTGCAACTATAAATCAATTTACTGTGAGTATGCAATAAAACAAAATAAATATAAATAAAATGCATTTTTTATGCAAATGCAATTGTTAAGATATATTTTTGAAATTGTTCTCCCCTTTCAACATTTTTTAACATGGATAAATCGAAAATTTTAAATGTTTTATATAAAATTAAATTTAACATTTTCTGTAACATATTTTTCTCGTTTTAAAAAAAACCTTATCTAATATTTTCATACATAAATTTTTTTTTTGTATAATTCTTAATTTTTATATTTTGACCAGGTTTTTAAATAGTTTAAAACTTTTAAAAATATTCTTGATACTAAAATTCTAAGACTATATAGCGTTCGGCCGTCTGTTGAAATGGCGATCACGGTGTGAAAACGCACCGTGTTTATTTTTACCCCGAATGATGGACATCTTCGTCAAAAGTTTGGTATTTGAGATTAACAATTGCTCGGACTTGCGGTTAAAAAGTTATGAGTGAAAATGTAAAGGTACCTTTAAGTTATCCATTCAAATTTGTGGGGACCACTCGAACTACTTTTCTAAAGCTATAAGGTACGCAGAATGCAAATCTTATCTCAGAATCACACTTAACATCAGACGTTTGAGCAATATTAACTGGAAAAGTATTGGTTTTGCTCAAAATGTTCCCATTTTTCATCTTCCTGGAAATATATTTTCATAATAATTGTAACGGCACCTGAACGCAGTATCCTAACCCTTTTTTCGGTTTTTAAATTTTCAAAAATATTGTAAATTGATATTGAGGCTGTAAATGTAATCTTATAAAGTCGTCGCACTGTGGTACATATTCAGAGAAGGCAGTCAAAACTCTATAACGTTTGATGTAGTCGACGGATTTCGATGTGGTTTTTTTGGTTAGAAAGATCTCATCAGAATTCGAAGTTTTAAAAAAGCTAGAACCTTCATAATAGGCAGAGCTTTAACAAAAAACTTATTAATCATTAATTTTGCTTCATTCTTATCTTCTTAATAATCAAACACGTGGTTAGGGTCTTTTCCTAACAAGCATCGTGACGTTACTAAACTTTGAAGACCAAAAATGTACTATTTATATAAAAAAATTTTCATTCACATTGGCTACAACTGCAATTTTTGAAAAATCGGTTTGTGACAACTAAAGCGCCGTTATAAATCCACCAAAACGTGCATCAAATAAAAGATTTAAATGAGCTTAATACTCGAAAAGGCATCGAAAAGCAAACAAAATTTTCATAACCTCAAAAAATAGACTTACATAAAATTTTTAATTTTCCGAATTTAAAAGTATTTATTAATATGAATATGAACAAGTCTCCCGAAACCCAACAAAATATCGTTTAACCGCCAAAAGATTAATTTTGTCCAAAATAATCGCGTTTTTTTAAAGTCCTAATATATGACAAAAAAAAAATAAAAATATTTTGAGCGTATTTTTAAATTTCTTGGTATATATTTCAAAATGTAATAAATGCAATGAGATCTATCAATTGATGATACTTTTATTAAATCAAAGCAAAAAAAAAAAAACATTTTTAGTAGTATTTGAAGTTCCCCACATTTAAAAATTAAGTAAAAGAATTTCACTATATTTAAAAATAGTTTTTACAAATTTTTAATATTTTGTGGACAATAAAAATAAATTTAAATTAAATTTTACTCTAGAAAATACGAACCTCGCTTATAACGAATTAGTTTTTTTTTTTTTGGTCTCCCAGAGTTCATCTTAATTGGAATTTACTGCATTTGGTTTTCATAATGTATTTTTCATTCAAAAATCCAACTTTAGTTTGCTTCTTTACTTTTGAATTTTTTTTAAATATATGAAAATAAATCATTTTATTAGGGGGTCCGTGAACCTGTAGAAGTGCATCTAGGGGTCCGTGAAGTAAATGTTTGTGGGAACCGCTGGTATAGGGAATTATTTTAATAAATGACCAGATACAAGCTACTTCGTTTTTGTTTGCCTCTTTCTGTTACATTTTGTATTTGAACGTTAACAAAGAGTATATACAAATAGAGAAACTACACTTCCAAGGAATCTCAGCAACAAAATACCGAATTCGGGAAAGCTAATGAAAAAATTTTGTTTACACTGACAAATAATTGCAGCATGTTGTTAAGAAATTGTTGCTTAAAACACTCAATTTAATTTTGCTTTTATTTTTTGCTATTTTCTGTCAAAATTTAATATAATGAAAATGAAAACTAAAAGTTTGATATAACTTTTATTAAAAATAAAAATTATGTTTTTTTCGACCTTTAATTGTGCAATGAAAATTAAAATTATTCAAGTTCGAATCCATATTCTATATTGCTTTATTAGGATATAGTATTAAAAAATAATCTAGAGAGTTTTTATTTCAAATTTACTAATTGACCACTTTCTGGAATGTGTTGATAGATCTATTTCGGGAGTTTTCTAGGTTCCCATCATCAAACCATCGGGATTGTCACTTGTTTTCTCAACAAATGAGAACTAATGTATGAGCTCGAAGTTAAAGACTATCACTATTTATCAAAAATAAATTGAAAACTTGTTTGTTATGTGCACCCATTTGAGATATATAAAACACGCTTTTTGTTTTTTCCCTTTTTATTTTTGAAAGAAGTGACAATCCCATGCAAAATATCAAACATTCATATAACCTAGTTTTCCCACTAAATGAGAACAAATATATGAGCTCGAACCAGTTTTCAATTTATTTTCGATCAATGGTGATAATCTTTAAGTTCGAGCTCATTTAGTGGGAAAACTAGGATAAATGAATGTTTGATATTTTGCATGGGATTGTCACTTCTTTCAAAACTTATTCTGATGATGGGAACCTAAAAAATTCCCAAAATGGACCTATCAACACATTCCTGAAAAACTCTATAGATTATTTGTTAGGACAATATCCTAATAAAGGAATATAGAATATGGCCTCGAACTTGAAAAATTTTCCTTTTCATAGCACAATTAAAGGTCAAAAAAACATAATTTCTCTTTTTAATAAAAATTATATCAAACTTGTAAAAAATTTAATATATTTTAATTTTATCTAGCTTTTTTTTATCGTTAATATTTTAAATAAATAAAAAAATTATTAAATTATTATTCAGAAACATAACATAAAAATTAGTTTAGACTTTTAAATGTTTTCATTTGCTCGATGAGAGTTTACAAACAAATAAAAAGAGAAAAGATTGAGAGAGACTGAGTTGGATAGAAACCTACTAATGTCAAGCATATAATGATACTGACACTGAGGAAGTAAGTATATATTTAGGAATTAAGTTACAGCAGACAGTCAGAGATACGGACAATGACAGAAAGAGCTTCAAACATCATTACTACCAAATCTAACATTAGAAATAACAATTGGATTTAAATATAAAATAGTCTTGTTTGTATTTGTATGTATGTCACTGACTATTATAGATATTTACAAGCAAACAAAGAAATCTACAAACTTAAATACAAAATTAAATATTGATTTATAAGTCGAAAAATAAGCTTATGCTGAAAAAGTAAATGGAAATAATTTATCAATTGACTTATGTATAAAGTATTAATAAAGTGAGTATGGAGCAGTAAGCGGACATACAAATTGTTACATTGTGAGCCACCACGTCTTAAAAAAGGGTTACTGTACTCAAAGAAAAAACATGGTTGAGGTCAGTGTTGCCATAAGTAGGGAAAATCCTTATATGTATTTTTTTTTTTTAAATAACGGCGTCGGGGAAAAGGGACAGAAATTTTAAATTAGGCAAAATATAGGTAAACTATTCAAATTATAGATAAACGAATCTAGGTAAATATTAAGGTTTTAAATTTTAATTTTTAACTCTTTCAACAGCATTCTTTATATAAAAATGTGATATTCGTGTGCTGGAAAGGGTTAAAAATTTTAATTTTTAAAACAGAATATTTAAGCAGATTATTTTATCTTTCACATACAGAAAAATTCACAAAATTGAATGTATAGTTTTTAAAACAAGGGCATTTATAGTGCTCCTTAACTTAACATTTTAAAATTTAATTTTAATAAATCTGAAAAATAAAAAAATAACAAATTTCTATTTTTTCTATGGGAAAATGTTACTAAAAATCATTAAAAATAGTTAAGCCCCGGGAGCCAAAAAAGCGAATGTGCAACTATTTGGCGAAAATTTCATATTTTGCAAATATACTTTCTTTTTTTAAATCGAAACTAAATTGCATAGAAATGCAACTCTTTTTGACTCTGGAAAAAAATTCTGATTCGCAGTATAAAAGTAGAGTATATATCGCACACCTAAGCATGGAGTGGCCGTTACAGTCAATGGCGATCGTTATCGGGCCATGTTGAACGAATTTTTGTCCACAAAAATTGAAGAGGAGGAAATACAGCTGCACACAATCGATAATGTGCTTAAAAATTGGACTGATCGTGTAGGCAACTGCATGGCCAGCCGAGGCAGCCATTTGAATGAAATTATTTTCCATTATTAACCGGAAGGATTGTACTTTCAAAAAAAAAAAAAATTTGAGAAAATATTCAGTAGTTTTTTTTTTTAGAATTTTCAAAAAAAAAAAGTTATTTGGCGGACCCTTTGGTTCAAAAGTGACTCAACTCAAAATTTTTCATTTTTCAAAAATGAAAAAAAAAAATATTTGCAACTTTATACCAATTGAAACATAAAGAAAGACATAACTGTTTTTTAGCAACAGTTAACAACAAAAAAATACACTGATATTTTTTTTTTTATAGATAAACAAGTTTATTGTGCATATTTTAAGCATATAACCCCGAAAAATTTAAATTTTGATTTGAGTCACTTTTGAACTAGGTGTGCGATTTAAATGGTGATGATCCGATAAATATTATAGAAAATACGAATACACAGACTTACTTACTTTCCAACTAAAACTAAATCGCATATAAAACCGTGGATTTTTTACAAATTTCAAAAATTAACAACGAGAATCTTTAAGGGGTCCATAGAGTTTCTAAATACAAAATTAAATTGAAATCGAAAAACCCAGATTTGTACGATTTTTCGTGTAATGGCCGACATATATTTGAATTTTTGTTGCATCAAATTTTTTAATCCAAGTTTTACCAATTTTTAATAAAAATTCCCCGAAATAATAAGAAAGTGTTGAAAACTTATTGCTCATTTCATTACTTTTTGGAAACCACAACAAAAAGCGATATAAGCAATCAATGAAATTTGGCATTTCACTTTTGCTCTTTAAGAACGTATGCTTTTTACGAAGCAGTAGGAGAAGCAGTAAACGGTATTTACTGCTTAATATTTTCTGCTGGGATACGATACAATGAAAACACATAAAATAATTACAAACGCAGATATATGTTAGAAATTTTAGGAACACAACGCAACGGGTGAAAATTTGGAATATTATTGGAAATAAATAATTATAATTTATAAATAAAGGATCTTAAGCTCGTTTGAAATAAGAACAAGCAAAAAAATAATAATAAACATGGTCCGAGAAGTTGATTTCAATTCAAACTTAATATTTGTATGACATTTAAATAAAACTAAAGGCGTTACCAGAAAAACAAAGCAAAAAACCTTTGCAATATTCTAGTCTTTTTTAGTAAGTTGTTTTAAAAATAATACATTTGGGACATTGAGAGTGCTTTAATCTTAATAAATTTGTACTGTTCTTAGTTTTAGAGTGTAAAACAGATTCAATTAAAGATTTTGTTAGATCAAATGTCCTTAAAATTAGAAAACATTGCCACTGAAAAATTTCAAAAAAATTACAAAACTGTTTTACGATCCGTTCAAAATATGCTATATTTTGGTAGAGTTGAAGTCAAAGCGCCTGACTAATAGCAAACAAGACAAAGAAGATCACTTTTAATATTCTATAAATACTATGAATTAAAACTGAGAGTTTTTGAAAAAAAAACTCTGATATTTTGGAATAAAGAATTTTGTCTGGTGTTGGTTCAACATCAAGGATAACAGGAAACTCCGATCAAGTGGGAATTAATGAGTGAAATATATGTAGATGTGGCACAAATAAATATCAGTTATGAAATAATTTATTAAATGTTCGGTATCAAAATCAAAAAAAAAAAAATATGTTCTAATGAAACATAACTTCAAATGTTAACTTAATTTCATATTATAAATAGATATTCTTTAATATTTTCTATCCAAGAAATTTGTTTTTATATTCTTTAAATTAAGCAAAATATAAGCAAAAAAGGCATTAAAATCAATTAATTGTCAATTAACTATTTGTATAATATAATTTTTCGTAATATACACTGAGAGAATTATCTTCACTTCAGTAATGAATTCCTTCATAGCTTTAATGAAATCTTTGAAACAGCTTTCATTAAATTCAATGTTTATGAAATTTTTGTTGAATTAATGAAAATCTGCATAAAACTAATGAATCATTCCGACAATGAAACGTTTAGAAAATTTCTGAAACATTTTCATAAAATTTTTTAATATTAAGAATATGCTTGACTCAATAGAACTCTGCATTAATGTCGTGGTACTAAAACAGTAAACCGCTTCAAAAACACAATTTCATAGAAGTCCACATGGACAGATGAAATCGAATAAATTGTTTTTATGAAACTATAAATTTTATGAAAAAAAAGTTTTTGAAAAATTTCTTAATATGAGTAAAATTTGTTGGATATAATGAAATTCTTCATTGAATCTACGAAAAGAATTCTATGAAATTGTTTCATTAATATTATGAAGGACAATTCTTTCAGTGTATAGCACACAAATTTAAAAATATCACATAATTTAGATATCACATAATTTTGCAATTCTAGTTAATTCAATGAAAAGAATTACGGAAAACTATTTGTGTAACGGAAGATCACTGTTTTATACACAATATAACGGTTTTTGAAAATAAAAAATCCGCTTTATAACAAAAATTGTGTCATTGTAATCGTTTCTATTACTTTTTCCAACACTCGAGATATATAAAATCTGTCTCTTTTGAATATAAAAAAATCACCATTACAATTGATAATATTTAATTTGTTTAATATTATTTACTTTTTGTTTTATTTATTTCTTTTCGCAAAATCTTAAACAATAATGACACTAAAAGAGAAAATATGCTCATAAAGAAAATATACTGAGTATCTTATAGTTGGCACAACTATAATATGGCTGCAGTTAGAGAAAGGAATATGATAATAAATACTATATTATGATTGTAGACAAGAAAATAATATGATAACCGAAAAAAGAAGCAAAAGGATTTTTACTAGTTTTTTAATAGTTTTTTAATTTAATCGGACCTCAAAGACAAACAATAAAAATCCAAAAAATTAAAAAAAATTAATATATGAGCTAAAATATATGGTTATGTATGAGCCATACGAATACGGATACGATCATATATGTCAATATATGATCATTTTCACAACGATTTTTAATTATAATACACTTTTTTAAGAACAATAAATTAAAATTTAAAAAAAAAGAAGTGAAATGTTCTATTTGAAATCATTTGCAAAAAACTCGAGGGTGCAATAAACACATGCCTATGAAGCGTTTTTAAAGCAAATCCTAATGTTTATGTGTATGAGCGTCTTTATAAAGACCCTTACGTTCTTAAGTTTGTACACTAAGAAAAACAAAATCTGTTCAGTAAAGTGCAATTTAAAATTAATTTGCTAAAATCTGCAATAAATTTGCTAGATTTTAGTACATTCAATATAACTTCACAGAATAAAAATTAAAAATAGAGTCGAAGGCCCTCGATGCTAGCACTCGTTACAAATCTTGTATTATATAGTACTATTTATTATATTATGTAATTCTAATAAAATAAAATAAAAAAAAAAAAATAAAAATTAAAAATGTAAACTAAAACGACTTTGTTTATCAATCCGTTACACGTTTTTCCTAATAAATGAACATTATTTTAACTCTGTAATAAAAAATTTTTTTTATTGTTTAAAATGTATATTTTTTTGTGATTATCAAAATTTTGTAAAATTATATAGTACAAAATTCAATAATTTGTAAAATGAGAATAGCAAAATATGTTGCTAAAGTAAAAAAAATGTATTAAAAATTAGTACAAACATAGTAAAGTGCGTTTGAAAAATTTGCACTAACTTTTTTTCTGAGTGTTATAACCATTAATATAGTTAAGATGCAAAAGCTAAAATGTTAAATTAATTTCATGATTTAACCTATTTGATGAAATTTCTACAACAAAACAGACACAAACATGGGCACACATTCTTACTTGTATACAAGCACACACATACATATGTAGCTTTAAGAAGGGTTGTATTAAGAGTTGCCATCAGTGAAATAGATATATAACAGGACGAAGATCGGAAAAATCTCTCAATACTACTCAAATATTTTTAATAAAAAAATTGAAGCACGCAACACTTTGAGTACTTCATTTTTCAGTATAAGAGAATGTTAAATTTAAAATTGCCTAAATATGCGATTTATGATTATTTGTTAACCTTATGCCTTACGAAATATATTTAAGGAAAAAAATCCACAGAATGTAAAAGATTTGTGCTCCTACAAATGCTTGATTTTGTGAAGAAGTTCATGAACTCCCCAGCAAAATTTTTTAGAACAAGTTACCTCTGAACCAGTTCTAGAACAACTTCTTTTACCACCGGTTACATGGAACGGGTTCTAGAACAGGTTGCAGGAAGTCGAAATGTAAGGTGTCACTGTCCCAGAACCAGTTCTATAACTGGTTCTAGAACCGGTTCTAGAGCAACCTGTTCTTGTTTGGTGGTAAAGAACCTATTGCAAATAGGACAAACTCAATATAAAAAGAACCAGTTGCAGAACAGAAATTAGAACCTGTATAAGTTGTTCTGCAACCAGTTATTTTGTAGCGGATATGACAGTCGCATATACCGTCATATTCATAAATGGCATAATCTCATATAACATTGTTTTGAATGAATGTACAAACCATCAAGCGGTGATCATGTTTCCTTGTTCTAACTGATATACAGACATTGAACTTAACTAATAGTGAAGCATTCTATTGTATTGTATGGTATTTTATGTTACGTTATTATATTGACCTAATTATTATATTATGCTAAGTAGACAATAATTTTACTTTAATTTTACTATATAAACCTGTAACTTTCACTTGAATAAAATATATTGAAATCTATAACCAAATTGAACTCGCCTATTTCCTTAAATGTTAAATGGCGAATATCTATCGCTTATAACTAATTTATTAGCTACATGGCGACCGTGACAGTGTTCACATCAGAACAGTCACGTAATAATAACCAGGGTCCGAAACCGTTATCTATCGAGGAGTACCGGAGACGGACTCAAGGAAGACCAAAAGAGGACACCCCAAAAATTCCAGCCACCAACAAGCCAAAGAGAAGAGGAGGATATCTTGTGGGGAAAAGAAGAAAAATAGCCCAGCTGAAGAGACTAATCAGAAGCAACCCACCACCTTCATGGGACGTATCCACCAGGTTATGGAACAAAATAGAAGAACTGGAGAAGGAGATAAAAATATATAAATTTTCCAAAAACTTAATGAAAACCTTATAATAGAGGTAAAGTAATTTTAACAGAGTGCTAACCTGGTTATGCACCGGTAGGGACGGAGGCGATTTCGCCCGTGTCTGACACAATTTTTTTTTTTTTCCTTTCTTCTTGTGTAATGGCAACGGTCATGATGATAATTATACTAAATAAATGAATAGTAAATACAAGTAACAATTATGTTAAGTTAATAAAAATTACTACAAATAAAAATTAAAAATAAAAACTATTTAAAATTTAAAAATTTTCAAAAAAATAAAAAATATTTTATATTAAATAAATGAAAATTAATAAAAATTATTTAAGAGTTAAAAAAAAATACTCAAAATTTTCTTTAATTGGTGCACCTGTCTTGAATTAAAAACATAAATTCAAATCAGTTTTTTTATACATTTTCGCTCTTAAAAATCATTTTGCATTAAAACTCATAAATTAAAATTGAAATGGGTAATCAAGAGGCAAAGCTAACAAACCCTAAGGCTAATGTTGTAAATGAAGTAATTGTTGAACAAAAAGATAATGGTTGGGAACAAATAAAAATTTACTTGCTTATTATCACTGTTATATTAGGGATAGAATTAGTTTTGAAATTATATAAAATGCATAATAAGAGAATAAAAAAGAGATATATTGGTCAAATTAACGAAGTAGAGAGAATATAATGGACACTTGGTCCGAAGTTTTGAATAAATTAAAGTCATATGAAGGGCAGATTAGAAGATCATATAAGTGTTTGAATAAGAATAGAGGAATTAGAAATGAAACTATAGAGAAACATAAGAAAGTCTTATTAGATAATTTTGAATCATTACGAAAATTTTTAATTGGGTATGAGAATAAATTAAAATCAGATCACAATAAAGAAGCAATTGCTATCTACAATAATTGTAGGGATAGAATTCTGAAAGTTTCCACAAAACATAGCTTGCATGTGAAAATTTCACACTCACTCACAGAGGGCGCAAAATACGAATGCAGTTCAGAGAGCGAAGATTTGTCCGAAGACGATACTGAAATTAATAAGGAATTGGAATCTGTTGAAAACGAGAACAGCGCAGATATGCCGCAAACTAGTATAGAGTTTTTGCAAACCGTCACCAGGATCTTACCTGATTTCGACGGGAAACACGAAAACTTACAAAGTTTTATAGATGCCTTGAGCATTTTAGAAACTATAAAGGAAACCCATGAAACATTGGCGGTAAATGTAATAAAAACCAAACTAAAAGGTACAGCCAGGAATTTAATTTCTTCAGAAACAACTATACAACAAATTATAAGTAAGTTAAGAAGCACTGTGAAGGGAGAAACAGTCGGTGTTCTCTCGGCAAAACTGATGAATATAAAACAACAAAATAAAAACACAACGGCTTACGTCAAGGAAATAGAAGAGCTTACAAAAGCATTGGAAAGTGCATACATATCAGACGGTTTAACACTTGAAACAGCTGGCAAATATGCAACCCAAGTTGCTGTAAAATCTATGGCGAAAAACACTCAAAATGAGCAAGTCAAAATTATCATGCGTGCGGGACAGTTCCAGACAATGGACGAGCTTATTATGAAATATGTAAATACTTGCACGGAAACAAAAGATTCTTCGGTAATGCACTTCAGAAATCGGAGAGGACGTTCTTTTAGAGGACGTGGTCATAACAATAACCGTTGGCGTAATAATAATCAAAATAGTAACGGCAATAACACTAGTAATCGGAACTACAATGCTAATCGGGGCAGAGGCCACCGAAATTTTAATAATAACAACCGTGGTTATAATAATAATAATCACTACCGTACGAGTAATGTACGAGCTATAACTCAACAAGAACATGAAACGGAAACGGAAAACTAATTCACACCCTTGAGAATACAAAGTATGACAAAAAACGATTCAACCGTATTTTACATTTAAATTTGAATTTAAGCATTTTTGTAAAAGTCTATGATGGTGAGAACAACCAATTAACTTTGCTGGTTGATACTGGAGCAGATATATCGTTACTAAAACAGAATGGCATTAAATATGAGGGGGGTAAATGAATATAATACAACAACAATTAGTGGAATAGGTGAAGGAACAATACAGTCACTGGGTACCACACATTTGAAACTTCGTATTAAAAATTACTTTGTTCCCCATGAGTTCCACATAGTACCCGAAAATTTTCCTATTCCATGCGACGGAATACTCGGTATAGACTTCATCAAACACTACAACTGTATCTTGGATTTCGGTGAAACGCAAGATTGGTTTATATTAAGACCCGGAAATGTTCGGGACGGAATTCACATCCCAATCTTACACTACAGTTCGGATGATACTATCTTGTTACCAGCTCGTTCTGAAGTTATTAGACAAATAAAGATAAACACACCTTATGAAGAAGTACTTGTTGTTAATCAAGAACCACAACCAGGAGTAATAATAGGTAATACAATAGTAAACAGTAAAAGAGCTTTCATCAGGGTTATTAACACTAATACAGTAACAGTATCACTTAAATGTATTGATATCGTATCGGAAAATCTCGACAATTATACAATATCAGCTACACAGAAGTGTAGTGGATCCAGAAAAGTTGAAATTATGCACAAATTGTCAAAAAGCTTTCCTGAACCATTTAAGGAACAAATGGAAAAATTATGTACAGACTACATTGATATTTTCGGATTAGACACGGAACCCATCACTGCGAACAATTTCTATACACAAAAACTTAAACTCAAAGACAAGGAACCCGTTTATATTAAAAACTACAGGATACCCCATACACACAAGATCGAAGTAGATGCACAGGTTAAAAATTTAGTAGAAGACGGCATCGTTGAACCTTCCACATCAGAGTACAATAGTCCACTACTCCTAGTACCAAAGAAATCACTACCTAATTCAGATAAGAAGAGATGGCGTTTGGTAGTAGACTATCGTCAAATAAACAAAAAACTAGTCGCTGATAAATTTCCACTACCAAGAATAGAAGATATTTTAGATCAATTAGGAAGAGCAAAATACTTTTCGTGCCTAGATTTAATGTCGGGTTTCCACCAAATTGAACTCGACGAAAAGTCAAGAGACATTACATCCTTTTCTACAAGCAACGGCTCATATCGGTTTAAAAGGCTCCCCTACGGATTAAAAATAGCTCCAAACTCTTTTCAGCGGATGATGACTATAGCATTTTCAGGGTTAAACCCCTCACAAGCATTTTTGTATATGGATGATCTAGTGGTAATAGGTCGATCGGAGAGACAAATGATAAATAACTTGAAAAGCGTTTTTGATCTATGCAGAAAATATAATCTAAAGTTGCATCCTGAAAAATGTTCATTCTTTAGACATGAAGTAACTTTTCTTGGGCATAAATGTACAGATAAGGGCATTCTGCCGGATGATGGAAAATACGAAGCAATTAGGAAATATCCAGTTCCAACTGACGCAAATAGTGCAAGACGATTTATTGCGTTTTGTAATTACTACCGAAGGTTTATTAAGAACTTCTCTCTTCATTCACGCCACATTACGCGTCTGTGCAAGAAAAACGTACCATTCGAGTGGACAGAAGAATGTAATAACGCATTTCTTTACTTAAAGGAAGCATTAATGCTACCAACCCTTCTACAATATCCAAACTTTGATAAGGAATTTTGCATAACAACTAACGCCAGTAAGCACGCTTGCGGAGCGGTATTAAGTCAGGAGTACAATGGCAAACATCTACCTATAGCATATGCCTCGAAAACATTCACACAAGGAGAGAGCAACAAATCAACAATCGAGCAAGAGCTCATAGCTATCCATTGGGCCATACTACATTTCAGACCATATATCTACGGAACACGTTTTCTTGTAAAGACCGATCATAGACCTTTGTCATACCTATTCTCGATGAAAAATCCAAGTTCAAAATTAACAAGAATGCGTTTGGACTTGGAAGAGTATGATTTTACAGTTGAGTATCTCAAGGGTAAAGAAAATTACGTTGCTGATGCTTTATCAAGAATAAGCATTGAAGAATTTAAAGAATTACACAAAAATGTATTAGTAATAAATAAAGCGACCACAAGGTCCGACACCAGAAAGAACGAAAAAGTAACTAAACAAAAGCATCATGAAAATATAAAAGAAAAGCCCAATATATATGAAGTCATACAATATGATGACGTTAAAAAGCTAGTAAAGTTAATATTAACTCCAGGAAGATGCTTATTGAAGCATGGAAAATTAATATTGAAGCGAATAAATGTTGAAGATCTGTGTACTAATGGGAAATTGGACCTAGGAGGATTTTTCCTAAGGCTTGAAAAAGAAGCCGGTAAGCTGAATCTTGAAAAATTAAAAATGGCACCCGATGAAGAAATTTTTAAATTTGTATCTATAAATGAATTCAAAAGAAAGGGCAATGATTATTTGAAAAAATTAACAGTAGCGCTACTGCCAAAGGTGACCATAATTGATGCTAAAGATGATAATAAAATAAAAGAGATATTAACTACATATCATGATAATCCAGCGGAAGGCGGCCACTGCGGGATATCAAGAACATTAGCAAAAATTAGAAGACATTACAAGTGGAGAGGTATGCCTTCACACGTGAAAAAATATATCAAAACATGCCTAAAATGTCAAAAAGCTAAGATAACAACACATACTAAGACACCAATGATACTGACAGAAACCCCAGCAACTGCATTCGACATCGTATTAGTGGATACCATTGGTCCATTACCAAAGACGGAAAATGGTAATGAGTATATTGTCACATTAATATGTGACCTAACTAAATATTTAGTGGCCATACCAATATCGAACAAGAGTGCAAGCACAGTTGCAAAGGCTATATTTGAGTATTTTATACTATGCTACGGTCCAATGAAGACGTTCATATCGGATATGGGAACAGAGTATAAGAACTCAATAATAACGGATTTGTGTAAATATATGAAAATCAAGAATATTACCTCTACTGCATATCACCATCAGACTCTAGGTACTGTGGAACGCAGTCACCGAACTTTCAACGAATATATACGTTCATATATATCGATTAAACGAGACGATTGGGACGAATGGCTTAGATACTTTACATATTGTTTTAACACCACCCCATCGGCAGTTCACGGTTACTGTCCATACGAGCTAATTTTTGGACGGATACCTCATGGTTTTCATTATTTTAATAGTATAGATAGAATAGATCCTATTTATAATATAGATGATTATAGTAAAGAAGTGAAGTATAGGTTAGAAATTGCATACAAGAGAGCAAGATTACTACTAGATAAGGCTAAGGTTAAGCAGAAACAATTTTATGATATAAATTCAGAACAGTTAGATTTAAATTTAGGAGATTTGGTTTTATTAAGAAATGAGGTAGGACATAAGTTAGACAATAGATATGAGGGCCCGTATAAGATTATAGAAATAGGTGATAACGATAACATATTATTAGAAACTAAGGGAAATAAGAAGCAGAAGGTTCACAGGAATAGAATTAAACTTTTTAATTGAAACAAGTAATTTTTTTTTATCTTTTCACAAAATCATTATTTCTCAACATAATACACAAAAAAAAAAAGATGAGTTAAAAACATATATCATTAAACAACGATAAGTTTGGTGCACCAATATATAAAAAGTAAAATAATAAAAATAACCAATATATTAAAAAAAAAAAATAATAATAATAAAAAAAAAAAATATTGAAAAAAAAAATAATATTTTCAAGATGATATGTAATCTGTCATTGAATTTAGACCAAGGTAACAATGAGTAAAGAATATTCATATGCTTAATAGCGTATGAACATTCTTCCAGAAAATGGAGGTGTAGCGGATATGACAGTCGCATATACCGTCATATTCATAAATGGCATAATCTCATATAACATTGTTTTGAATGAATGTACAAACCATCAAGCGGTGATCATGTTTCCTTGTTCTAACTGATATACAGACATTGAACTTAACTAATAGTGAAGCATTCTATTGTATTGTATGGTATTTTATGTTACGTTATTATATTGACCTAATTATTATATTATGCTAAGTAGACAATAATTTTACTTTAATTTTACTATATAAACCTGTAACTTTCACTTGAATAAAATATATTGAAATCTATAACCAAATTGAACTCGCCTATTTCCTTAAATGTTAAATGGCGAATATCTATCGCTTATAACTAATTTATTAGCTACAATTTAGATTTGACTATTTTACGGGGTCATATTTTGCTGATTTTTCTAAAGAAAACTTCAAGTTATTATACAAAGAAAAAAAAATTGCCAACCGTATTAAAAAGCATACTTTGGATGCTATAACCAATAATTTCGTTAAGTAATAATAATAAAATCATATTCATAAGTGATTCCTAAATATTTTTGGTGCTGCAACTAAAATTCAGTTGTATTAACCTATTTTAATTGTAAAAACTATTTGTTTATTGTACCAATCGATTTTAATTGTAATAACTGAGTTTCAGTTGGAAACTGTTAAAAATTTTTCTCTGGGTGTAGTAATTCCATAATGCACACTCGATTATTCATTGAAATCTCAAGTATTTGACACCCTGAAAATAAAGTTTTACTTCCTCAGATTTCTTAAACTTAGAAACTGCTCCGGAAAAGAAAAAATCATAAACATGTTTAACTTTTGAGTAAAATGCCATCCAAAATTATTAATTTAAAAACCATCCATTAAAGAGATTATAATACTTTCCATCCTTTTTTTTTATTATAACTTAAAATTGCCTTCTTTATACTCATTCTGTTTCTGTGCAGTAACGCAAGAGAAAAAATATAAATATCAGGGTTGTCACACTGCGAAAATTATCTGCATGATATCAATGAATTTTTGCATTATATCTATGAATTGTCACTGGAACTTGTCATTGAAATTTTTCATTAATGTTGTTTTTCATAAAGCTTAATGTAAAATTCTATATTATTTATTAAAAATTTCATAAATAAAAACTATTAAGCTTTCTCATGATGTTTAAGAAATTTTTCATTTACATTGTGGATAAAACTTCATTCGTTTAGTGAAAAAATCTCATTAAAAGTCGTCCAAGGAATTCCCTCTGTGCATATTTATTTTGCTGTTTTTCTCCAAACAGAGTAATGAAAATCGCCAAAATTTAATTTTGATCCATTTTTGCATTAAAAACGTTGCCAAAAATTACAAAAAAACACCTTTCTTAGTTCTTGGTCGAACTATGACACTCTAAAAATGCGTTTTGACGAGTGAAGAATGAAACTAAATAAATTAACAATTTTGGAGAGTAATTTTTAGCAATATTAAATAGTTTGTTAATAGTTTGTTAACAGTTTGTTAATAGTTGTTGGAAGTTTTTTTTTTTTTAATTTGCTTACTTTGCTTTTTATCAAAAAATTTCTACGGATTTTAAAAAGCACTTCAGGAACATTTTAATTAATCTAAAACTCTAGTTCTCTGTATCGCCTAAAGGAGCATCAACAAAACATCAAAAATTTAATGTTTAATTTATGGCATGCAAAATTCCATTGCCAAACAATTATGTTAAGCAGAGTAACAACGTTTTTACTCAATTTTAATTTTTTACGCCGAAAAAAATTCTCAAAATATTGCCAAATTACTTACACATAAAAAACTTCTAAAATATCAACTTAACAAGATATTTCGAAAACAGTGTGGGACAATTTAGCAATTTTAAATTATATTCTGATCAAATGTGTTCAGTTTCTGATTAGTTTGTGCGAAACATCATACTCAGAAGATATATTTAAAGGAATTTTTCATGTGTAAAATCGACATTCACTTGAAAAATACAAATCGCCCGTCGCCATTTTAAAAACTAAATCGCCAAAAGAGTTTGAAAAATACCACATTTGGCAAGAAATCGTCATATCTGACAACACTGATAACCATATTTTACTTTTGAGTAGAATTACACATAAATTACACATAAAATTGTTTAAAAAAATACCATTCATCTAAGAGATTATAAAACTTTCTCCTTTTTTTTTAATAATAACTCAAAATAGTCATTGTGTTTCATTGTGCAGTACCGGAAAAAAAAAATATAAACATGTTTACATTTTAAGTGAAATTACACAGAAATTATACACAAAACTGTTTATCCAAAAACCACCCATCGAAGAGATTATAAAACTTTCCCGTTTTTTTTTAATAATAACTCAAAAAGTCGCAACACTGGGTGACTTCTATAAAGTCATTGTATTTCAGTGTAGTAACGGAAAAGAAAAATGTTTAATTTTTGAGTAGAATTACGCTAAAGCGCTCTGTCTAACGTCTAGTGCGAGTGCATGTGGAATTAGAAATCAGTTTATCTATACCACGGTCAGTGATTGCACAGAAAAATTTCATATAGACGCAATCGAACAAATAAAAACATAACAGATATTAGATAATTCAAATTCAAAAAACAGGGTCACTGACGAAGATTCAATACCAGAAACTGCGCAGTCTGATTCAGAAAAAGTTGAAAATTTGCAATGTAGTTATTTTTTTTGGAAAATACACTCATTCTTCTCTACCACACCTATCACAATAATTTAAATAAAATTGCATATTAATTATAGTATTAACTGCAATTGTCTGAAAAAGACGTTAAAACTCAAACTCAAACAAAAATCAAACTTTGCTCTCTGTCAATTCTTCCTTAACTACGTAAGTGCCATCTATCGAATATACGAAGAATGTATCATAGATATGGCATCACTTACAACATATGGGAAAACAGTGGACATTAGAGTGAGGTAAGTTTCTAAAAATAGAACTGTTGTGTTGTTGGAGTTGTACTTCTGAGATTATGTATGCAAGAAGAAAAACACCGTGTATTGAATAAAACTGGTTTTAATAACAACAAAACTCGACCTGACGATAGCTCAGAGGGCTAAAGCGCTCTGTCTAACGTGTAGTGCGAGTGCAAGTGCATGTGGCATTAGAAATCAGTTTATCTATACCACGGTCAGTGATTGCATAGAAAAATTTCATATAGACGCAATCGAACAAATAAAAACATAACAAATATTACATTATTCAAAAAATTCAAAAAAACAGGGTCACTGACGAAGGTTCAATACCAGAAACTGCGCAGTCTGATTCAGAAAAAATTGAAAACTTGCAATGTAGTTATGATTTTTAGAAAATACACTCATTCTTCTTTACCACGCCTTTCACTATACACAAAACTGTTTATCCAAAAACCACCCATCCAACAGATTATAAAACTTTCCCCTTTTTTAATAATAACTCAAAAAGTCGCAACACTGGGTGACTTCTATATATTTAGTCATTGTATTTCAGTGTTGTTGTTTGAATAATGCTCTTTGTACTGTAAAAGCTCACCAAGTGATAAATGATGTGGAAGGGTTGCAGCCATCAAGTATAAAAACATACAAGTGTTCTTTACGCATTGAAGTTTGTATCAACATCACTGACAACAAGCAATATTGATAGTGATATAGTTACTCCAACTGAGGATGATTATGATGATGAGTATAATGCTATTATTGCTGAAATTGCTAATATTAAAATCTACAAGATAGAAAATGAGTTTAAACTAATTGGTCTTTAAAATGACCCAAGATATAAATATTTCCTTTGTAATATGGGCTATAACCCTAGGGCAACACTTGTGATTTCACTAATGAATTACACACAGAAAAATAATTAGCCAACCGGATTCAAACATGTATTTTTGTAGCTACAACCAGTAAGTTCAGTTAATTTAGCCATATTTAAATTAGACTTCTAAATATTTTGTAAGTTGCAACTAAAATTAAATTGTATTAACTTAATTTTGTTGTGGTAACCAACATTAGGTTTTAACAACCGATATTAGTTGAAATAACCGAATTTTAGTTGGCAAATGACAACATTTTTCTCTGTGTGTAAGAGATAAAAACAGAAATCTTCTGCTAAGGACATATTGATTTTAGAAAACGCTAAAGATATTTGTAAGAAGTAAGTTTTTGTTTAATTTACGTTGGCGTATGAGCATTTTAGATATTTTTAAATATTGCTAATACGCCACCACACACAGAGAAATAAAGTGACAAATTAAGTGAATTGAAAAGTGTATATTAATAGTAACATCTTATAAATTCAGTTAGTACAACAATATTTACATTAGATATATGAATATTTTGGATGTCTCAACTAAACTTCAGTTGTATTAAGCGAACTTTGTTGTGAAAACTAATGTTTAGTTGTGTCAGCCCTGTGAAATACATAATAAATGAATACTAGTCGTAGTAACCGAATTTCAGTTGGCAACTAGCAACGTTTTTCTCCGTGTGCAGATGAACCGTCTTATTTTTTGTACAATACTATTCAGATATTTAATGCACACAGAAAAATAATTTGCCAACCGAATTGAAAAATTTAATTTGGTGGCTTTAACCAATGAATTTATTTACTACAACCCTATTCAAATGCGATTTCTAAATATTTTGAGTGCAAAATGTTGTTGTAATTTTTAGTAAAGCAAAAGTAGTAAAAAAATTAGTTAAACTTACTAAAATGTAGCAGAATTTTAAAATTAATAAAATTTTGTATTAAATACACTACTCTACCGCCAAAAAAAAAAAAAAACTGTCAAGCACTTTTTTTATTTGCAGATTTTAAAATATCGCGGTTTTTATATTTACATCACTAATCCCCTTTTTATTCTATATTTTGCTTTACTTTTTGAAATTGTATAGCAAAATCATGAAAAATTTTTAAGAATATAAGTCTAATGAAAATGAAAATTATTCAAGTTCGAGGCCATACTCTATATTTCTTCATTAGGATATTGTCCTAACAAAAAATCTATATAGTTTTTTGTTTTCAAATTTATTATTTGACCCTTTCAGGAATGTGTTGATAGATCTATTTCGGGAATTTTCTTCTTTAACTTCAAACTCATATGTATATTAGTTCTCATGTAGTGAGTAAACTAGTTCATATGAATGTTTGATGTTTGGCATTGGGTTGTTACCGCTTTCAAAACGTGTTCTGATGATGGGAGACTAGAAAATTTCAGTTAGCAAATAGCTAAATTTTTCTGTGTATATATTAATAAATAATAAATTAAATAAATTTACCTTGAATCAAATTATTTTCATAAAGACTGTGATATGATGAATATCTATGAAACATGTGTCTTAAATTTGTATTAACACTTCGTCGTATATATGAAAACATCGTTAATAAGATGAACATTTTATGGCAAACGATTTATGAAACATGTTCATCAATATGATGAAACTTTTATCCCTAAGTAAAGTTAATATTTATGTGCATACAGGGAAATAATCAGTTGAGTTTCGATTATAGTTATTTAAAATCGTTAGGTTGAAATAGAATATTATCATTATTATAAAATTATTGTTATGGGATCAAGTACAACTTCTTAGAAATAAAATTATGATAAATTATTACTAAAAGTTGGTGCAGCATACAAACGTGTTTGTATTTATGACCAAAAAAACGTTTAAAAAATATTTCAGAATTACGTTTCAGTGACCGTGACCATTAGTCATATTCAAATTAAACTATTAAAAACAGTAACTAGTAATTAGCGATAATAATCGCCAAATTAGTATTCAGAATAAAATTTCTTTAGTGAAAATATTTATTCACTTGAGTTCATAAAATTTCGGTATATTTGCTATACAGTAATAGTTAGTTTTGAAAAGCTGGTAAAAAAAAACATTTATTTGAAAAACTGTAAAAATATGACCGAAATAGAAATAATAAACGAATTATTTATGGATAGGAAAACGAAATAAATTTAATTTCAGTTTTATTATTTTTTGTTTTTATATACGAGGGCGGATCAATAAGTCCGTGACTTTTTGAATGAAACACAGTTTTTTTTTGCAAAAAAAAAATTATTTTTCAACATAATCTCCTTTAAGCTCAATACACTTAGTCCAACGTTTCTCCAATTTTTATATCCCTTCCAAACAACAGGATTTTTCTAGGTCCATAAAATAGGCATTTGTTTGATCAATAATTGTTGGAGCTAAATCTCTTTCCACCGAGCCATTTCTTTAGGTTTGGAAATAGGAAATAGTCACTGGCGGCCAAATCCGGAGAATATGGCAGATGAGGTACCAATTCGTAGCCCAATTCATGGAATTTTGCCATTGAGACTGCAGACGTATGCACCCGTGTATTATCTTGATAAAAAAGAACTCTTTTCCTGGCCATATGGGGTCGTTTATAAATATTCATTAAATCGGTCCAATAAGTTGGCATAATATTCGCCGTTTATTGTTTTTTAAGGTTTATTTGTTTCTGAAGGAAATAGATGTGGATTATCCCACGTGCATCCCAAAAAATTGTTGCCATCACCTTATTAGCCGACAAACTTACCTTGGCCTTCTTCTGAGCCGGTTCACCCGGAGAAACCCATTGCTTAGACTGCTGCGAGGTCTCCGGAGTGTTGTAATGGATCCATGTTTCATCCACAGTTACAAAACGCCGCAAAAACTCATTCGAATTGCGGTTAAACAATCCTTTGAAGTTGTCACACAATTACGTTTATGGTCAATTGAGAGCAAACGCGGCACCCATCTTGCAGACAGCTTTCTTAAACCCAACTGATCTTTTAAAATCGAAACCACACAGCCATATGAATTGCCTATGGCATCAGCAATCTCACGTACTTTTACTCTTCGAGCGGCCAACACCATATCGTGGATTTTTTAGACATTTTCGGGTGTATTGACCTCAACTGGCCATTCAGCGTCATTTGTACTTGTGCGACCTCAAGGAAAGTCAGTAAACCACTTTTTTACCATTGAAATCTATAGTGCAGAGTCCCCATAGTATTTATCAAGCTTTTCCTTGGTTTGATTGGCAGTTGCTCAAAATTTGATAGTAGTCTATTAACAGGTGGATGGAGGTTGCGGGAAGCAGTGTCGCATTTCATATAACTATGAGGGAAGCTCGAAAAGTCAAGGACTTATTGTGCCACCCTCGTAGAACGAACCCCCGTACATTTACAAAAATAAAGCAAATCATAGGTTGATAGTAGTATTTCGATCTGGTTAAAGATCTCATCAGTTTTTAATTGAAAAATTATCATTCATTTTGTATCAGCGTGAGAAAATAGTTTCGATGGATTTTAAAAATCAATAATCATTTTTATAAAGCAATTAAATTATTCTTTAATGAGCGCTCCATCCTTATATTAATAACAATTTATTAAAAGCCGTTCATTATTTAAAACGACTCAAATAAAATATATTTTGAAGAACAAATTTTAGTAAAAAAAAAATAATAAACAAAAAAAAAAAGAAAGTGCTTTTTATTTTAAATTATTTAAATATTTTAATATAGCGAAATGTTAATTTGTTAACAGCACAGGAACAATATAAAAATGGCACACAAAAACAAGAATTTTGGAGATTAAGGAAATTTTTAATGTCTCCGTTTTGAACCATGAACCACTACAAAAAAACTGCATTTTTAAGACAATTTTTAAAAACACTCCGTTTTTATCAATGTAAATTTAAGGTTTCTAATATATTGAAACCACAAAAGTATAATTAACGGAAAACCGGTTATTTCACAACAAAAAATCGGGTTATTCGATGTTCAAAAATTTAAATTAAAAAAAAAAAAAACCAATTCAATCACCATAGTAAACATACAAAAGCATTCCCGAAACTTTTGGTTTATGTACATAAAAATAAAGTTTGGACATTTTTCTTTAAAATGTTGACTTAGAAGCTAAGCAAATGTTGGTTATTGACCAATTTATAAGTATAATTCCGATAACGTCCCGATCTTTGGGGAAAAACCGATTTGCGCAACATATAAACCTGTTTCAAAAAATCTCAAAAATAATTTATCCAAAGTAATAAAAGTAAGCTCGAGCAGCAAATATAATGTTTTTTTTGGGACATCCTACTGAGCATGAGTTAAAAGAGAAATGGCTTATAATTAATAGTAATAAGTTATAAGCTATTATGCAGAAGTCAATTCTATAAAGTATTTTCAAATAGCTTACAATTTATTGAATTTATTTTATACTATTTTTCAAATGTTTAAATCCAAAGTGTACAAATGTTAATACTACTTAACAGCCTTAAGGAAATTTTACTTTAACTTATTTCTAGAACATTAGAGTCTTTATACATTGACAAATATTTGCATACACACACAGAATAAATTGGTTGGAGTTCAATTGTAGCCAACAAAATTTAATCATTATTCAATAATTCTAATTGTAAGTACTTAAAATTCAGCAACACAATAATTAAACACAAAATATATAAAATTAACTAAAACACAGTCACATCATTCAAACTATTGGTTTTCCTAATCAATATTGAAAAAAAATTATCTTATACATTACTTTTAATACCAACAACCAACCATTTTTCGGAGATTTTATCCCTTGAATTAAATATTTGCAGTTAAAATCGTATACTAGTTTCGCATGCAAAAAAAATCTACCACTCTTTCTAAAATAAATTTTGGTAACTCTATTAACATATTAAGATTAGTAACCCAATTTCTGTTGTACCTACTAAACTATTTTTAGACATTAATATTAAAACTTCAAAGAAAAAAAATATTCAAGGTAGAAATTTGAAAACACAAATACAAATTGGGTGCGGGCTAGAGGTAAAGTAATTTCCTGACAAGCAGAAGGTTACCTGTTCGACTCCAGTTCGTGAAATAAGATTTTTTTTTAATAAAATAACTTTAAAATAATATATTCATTTTTTTATAGTTTTGGTAACTCTTAAGCAATATTGAGATCAGCAACCGAATTTCTGTTAAACATACAAATCTATTTTTAGACACACATATCAAAATATGAAACTAGAAAATATTCAAAGTTGAAATTTGAAAAAACATATTTAAATTGGGTTTAGGCTAGGGGTAAAGTACTTGAATGACAAACAGAAGTTCGCGGTTCGAGCCCAGTTCGAGGCATTCAATTTTTTTATTAATAAAATACAAGTTTGTTATAATTTTTATTAAAAATTAAAAATTATGTTTTTTCGAACTTTAATTGTGCAATGAAAATGAAAATTATTCAAGTTCGAGGCCATACTCTATATTTCTTCATTAGGATATTGTCCTAACAAATAATCTATAGAGTTTTTTGTTTTCAAATTTATTATTTGACCCTTTCAGAAATGTGTTGATAGATCTATTTCGGGAATTTTCTAGGTTCCCATCATCAGAACACGTTTTGAAAGCGGTAACCATCCCATGTCAAACATCAAACATTCATATGAACTAGTTTACTCACTACATGAGAACTAATATACATATGAGTTTGAAGTTAATGATTATAACCATTGATCAAAAAATAAATTGAAAACTTGTTTGATGTGCAAGGTCCACCTATGGGTTATATTCAATACACGTTTTTTTCTTTTTCTCTCCTTTTTATATTTTGTTTTGTTTGTAAACAAAACAGGGGAAATAAACTAGGCGTTACTTTGCCTTTTTTACAAGTTTGTTATAATTTTTATTAAAAATAAAAATTATGTTTTTTTTTACCTTTAATTGTGCAAACAAAAAACGTGTATTGAATATCCACCAGAGGTGGACCTTGCACATCAAACAAGTTTTCAATTTATTTTTTGATCAATGGTTATAATCTTTAACTTTAAACTCATATGTATATTAGTTCTCATGTAGTGAGTAAATTAGTTCATATGAATGTTTGATGTTTGGCATGGGATTGTTACCGCTTTCAAAACGTGTTCTGATGATGGGAACCTAGAAAATTCCCGAAATAGATCTATCAACACATTCCTGAAAGGGTCAAATAATAAATTTGAAAACAAAAAACTCTATAGATTATTTGTTAGGACAATATCCTAATGAAGAAATATAGAGTATGGCCTCGAACTTCAATAATTTTCATTTTCATTAATAATATTGTTGGAGCGCAATGGAGTTTTTTGGCCTGATGGTTTTCTCCATTTGGTTTTTTTTTTTTTAAAGATTCTTTTTTTTACCCTTTGTTTTTTTTTTTATAATAATAAATTATTAATTGTTTAATTAAATGTATATTGGAGTAAATTATAAAATCGAACTTACGTCTTAACATGAATTATTAAATAAGACGTTAATATATTACATGAATTTATCTACTATTGGCAACCCTTTTAAATGAATTTGCTTTTAATGTTAAAAATAACGGTTGTGCTGAAAAGAAAAGAAAAGCATAAAAATAAGAAAAAATATAGACAATAAAGAGTTGAGTTGAATCACATATATACATCAGCAAGACGTGTTTTATTACCGCTCAAAAGAATTTTTTAAACCGTCCACCATTTTTATTTTTTTTAATAAAATTTATAAGTTATTTAAATTTTATTAATTTTCCTTATAAACCAATAAGGAACAACATTTTGGCGCCCGAGCAGGGACTTGTTTAAAAAATTCTATAATTATTTTGATAATTTATTTCAAAATAATTTGATAAATTTGTTAATTTACTACAAAATATTTTTTTTTGCTAATTTGTTGCAATTAATTATTACAACACATCTTGTTGGTAATATAATCGTTAAAAATAGTGCGCGATTTATTATTTTAACTGAAATAAAAATAACGTCAAAGTTTTCGGTAGTGCACTTATCTTTGGAAGACTCCTGTTGCTGCTTTCCATGCCTCGTCGTTGCCGTTGCCGTAATTGCCGCCCTCATCTCAATCAGGGGAGTAATAGTGATTCTGGATTATCAGAAACAGAGATTTTTAGAATATTGCGTTTTGGATAATTTCTTTTTCTAATTTATTGAAAAGAAATTGATTTTAAAATCCAATTCCAAAAATAAATTGTTGAATTTTCGGAGGATTGTTACATTTTTGATTTTCGTTCCATAATATTTGGAAATTAAAGCAATCTTCATTTTGGACATTTGGATTTGTCCTATAAGAACATTATTTTTGAGCGCTGTGTATTTCATCAATTTTTATTGATTTTTATACACATATTTCGTGGTTAAGGCCTGATTTTATTTGCAAATCATTTGGGAATTTAGTTTTTGCGAAATTTCGGAAACTTTTTCCGTTTTTTACTAATATTTGTTTAATTTAATTGAAATTTTTGTGGTTTTTTTCGATATGGCTGGTGGCAAAAAGCACCAAGAAACTCCTGTATCCGCGGATTTGTCTAAATTGATACAGAGGAAAGCTAAGGTGATTGAAAGTATTGCAAGAATTCGTAAATCTATTATAGAAAAAACGATTTCATTCAATCCCTTTGAAATCGAATGTCGTTTAGAAATATTAAAAGACCATATCGCTCAGGCAATGGAGTATCAGTTGCAATTGGATGATTTAGATCCTACAAACAGCGACAGAAATGAACTTGAAGATCTTTGTGTGGGTACGAAGTCTCTATTATTGAGTCTTCAGGCCAAGAATAGGAAAACGAGTTTGCCTGAAAATTCGTTTATGATGCAATCGCACCATTCTGGGCTTCCAAATATAAAACTTCCCAAGTTTGGCGGAAAATATTATGAATTTAAAAACTTCATAAGCCTTTTTGAAGAATTGGTCCACAATGATCCAGGGTTATCTGACATTCAAAAGTTTAATCATTTAATCTCATGCTTATCTAACGAAGCCTTGGGCACTGTCCAGGCTTATAGAGTTTCTGAGGAAAATTATCCCAAAGCGTTAGCTAGTTTAAAAAAGGTTTACGATAATGAATGTTTGATTTTTTCCGATAATATATCGAGACTTTTTAATCTTCCTGCGATCACTAAACCTTCTGCTAGTGCTTTGAGAAGCATGATTGATACTGTCACTGCTATTTATGAGTCATTGCTTTCAATTGGTGATGATAAAAAGATTTCTAACGCCATTTTAATTCATTTAGTGATGTCAAAAGTCGATCCGGTCACTAAATCCAAATGGGATGAACAGCTTGACTTCGAAAAGCTCCCATTATGGTCTGACTGTGAGGCCGTTTTAAACAGACGCTATCAGCATATTGCGGCTGATGAATCGTCAAGTTCAAAATCAAACCCTTCGCGGGATAAACCCGACAACGCGCCTAAGAAGAATTCTAGGACATCACTATCTTTATCAGTTTCAAAACAGTCTGCTAATAAACAGCCTAATAACAAACAGTCCTCTAATAAATGTATATTCTGTGGCACTGAACAGCATAATATTTATAATTGCCCTTCTTTTGCCGCAGTGCCAGTGCTTCAAAGATTTGACTTTATAAAAGGAGTGCCTGCGTGTATAAATTGTCTTAAAAAAGGTCATACCGTAGCTAAGTGTAATGCTCAAAAGTGCAGAATTTGCAATGGAGCACACCATAAACTTTTACATCGCTACAGTTCTGAGACTCAAAGTGCAAATACTGTTCAAAATTCGACTGTAAATTATTTGCAAGAGCAGCCTTCGTGTTCTCACGCTTCGGTGCATCACGCATCAGTGAATAAAAATGTTATTCTTGCCACAGCTGTGGTCAAAGTGAGAACCAGATCTGGGAACTATATCCCTGCTAGAGCTCTTTTGGACTCCGGTTCTCAAGTTAATATGATTACCGAGGAACTTGCACAGAAACTTAGAATGAAACGAGAAGGAGGCAGATTGGTTTTAAACGGCGTTGAAGATATGAGTGCTTCTTCTAAATCTAATGTTGAAATATCTGTCATGTCAAGGGTTAATTCTACTCAATTCTATTCAGAATTTTGGGTAATGAGGCAAATTTCTGGATGCCACCCTAATCAGAAAATTCCGCGAACGGAATTAAATATTCCGGGAAATATTGAACTGGCAGATCCATACTTTGATGTACCACAAGGGGTTGATTTATTAATTGGTGGTGAAGTTTTCTTCGACCTATTGTGCGTTGGGCAAATAAGGTCTGATCCCAGCCTTCCAGTTCTTCAAAAAACTTCGCTTGGCTGGATTGTGGTTGGAAAACATAATCAGTCAAAGGGCTCAATTTCACATGTTTACCACCTCAGCAATACAATTGAAAACGAGGAAATTGTTGATTCAATTGTTCGAAAGTTCTGGGAATTAGAGGAATGTTCTAACGAATCAACAGTTATTTATACCGAGGAGCAACAAAAGTGTGAGGAACATTTTAAAAATTCGGTACGACGTTTATCGTCAGGACGTTTTGAGGTCTCACTTCCTTTCAAATCAGATCCTAATCTTTTAGGATCTTCTTATGATACTGCTAAGCGGCGATTTCTTGCGCTTGAGCGTAGACTCTCACATGACCACAGTATGAGAGAAATGTATCATGATTTTATGAAAGAGTATGTCGACTTAGGTCATATGTCTAGTACGGACAATCAAATACCGAATATCCCTCATTATTTTATTCCGCATCAGTGCGTTTTGCGTCCTCAGAGCACAACTACAAAACTTCGTGTAGTTTTTGATGCTTCGAGTCGAACTTCTTCACGAACTTCGCTTAACAATTTGTTAATGGTTGGGCCTACTGTGCAAGAAGAATTATATTCGGCTTTGATCCGTTTTCGATTTCATAAATATGTTATCACTGCTGATATTGAAAAAATGTATCGCCAAGTTTTGGTTGGCGATCATGATCGAAATTTTCAGCTAATCATTTGGAGACAAAATCCTTCTGATCCGCTACAGGTGTTTCGTCTAAATACTGTGACTTATGGCACATCTTCTGCACCGTTTTTAGCGATCAGATGTCTTACTTATTTAAGCGATTTGTACAAAGAGACTTTGCCAATAGGGGCAAATGTTATTCGCAGTGATTTTTATGTTGACGATTTGCTAACTGGAGCCGATAGTTTTCAAGAACTTGTAACTATTCGAGATCAGGTGACTCAAATATTGAGTTCAGCTGGATTTAACCTAACTAAACGGTTTTCAAATCACCCCGATTTAAATTTTTCCGATTGCAAGGAAAAATTATTGCATAATGATTCCGATTCGGCTAAAGCTTTGGGCATTCATTGGGTTCCGAAGAATGATTCATTTAAGTTTCATTTGGAAGATAATTTTCATGATCTTAAGGCAACAAAAAGAAACATTTTGTCAGTTTCTGCTCGGTTGTTTGATCCTCTCGGACTTGTATGCCCAATTATAACAAAATCCAAAATGTTGCTTCAGGAACTTTGGATTCAAAAACTTGACTGGGATGAATCAATACCCATGCGACTAGATACTGCATGGGATAACCTAAAGTCTAATTTATTGACAATTGATTCAATTAAAATCCCAAGATTCGTCCACACAACTTCTTCAGCAAAAATCCAAATTCATGGATTCGCTGATGCCTCTATTCGGGCTTATGGGTGCTGCATTTACATAAGGAGCAGTGACTCAAACGGAGTCTTTTGTCGGCTACTTACTGCCAAATCTAAAGTCGCTCCACTCAAGACGAAATCTCTTCCGAGACTTGAGTTGTGTGCAGCACACCTTTTGGCAAAATTGTGGACTCGAATTAAAACTATGATTAGCTTTGAAATCGAGAGTGTAAATTTCTGGACTGATTCAGAAATCACTTTATATTGGATAAAAACTCATCCATCCACTCTAGCAACTTTTGTTTCTAACAGAGTTGCTGAAATACAAGAATGGTCGAACCGCGCTACCTGGCGACATGTACCTACAAAGCAAAATCCTGCTGACATCGTTTCAAGGGGATGTGATGTAGAAGACCTTAAAGATTCAATTTGGTTTGAAGGTCCATCGTTTTTAATCGACGATATTTCAAAATGGCCTGTTAATCATCATTTCGAGTTAACAGAGAACCATGAATCTTTAGAATTACGCAGGTCTAATGTATTGCTTGCAGTAGAGAATTCTTCGGAATTAGAAAACTCTTCGGTTGTAGAAAATTCTACAAATGAAAATTGTCCAGAAGATGTTGTGAAAAATATTTTCATAAAACTGATAGAAGATCATTCTTCATATAAGAAGATTATAAGAATCATGTGCTTTGTACTTAGATTCATTGATTTTGGACGGAAATGCGAAATTTCAAAGTCAAAATATCCTACTGCAAGGGAAATGAATTGGGCCTTTTATAGGCTAGTGGAAATAATCCAGAGAGAATCGTTCTCTGAGGAGATTGCAAAACTGCAAAAATCTCTGGTGTTACCGTCAAATATACAAAGGTTAACACCATTTATCCACAATTTTACGGAAGAAAAGCGAAATTTTTCACTTATCAGGGTAGGTGGGAGGTTGCTTAATGCACCATTACCGTATGATACGAAATTCCCACTTTTATTACCAAGGAAAACACTCTTTGTGACCCGATATTTACGCAATTTGCACCTCGATAATTGTCATGCTGGAACGAAAGCATTGATAGCCCTTTCACGGGAGAATATATGGATAATAAATGCCAGAGAGGAGTGTAGCAAAATTGTGCGTAAATGTGTTCACTGTTACCGCTATAAACCAAAATTGATGACCCAAATAATGGGAAATTTACCCACCGATCGGGTGAGAGCTCTACGGCCATTTTTAATTGTAGGCGTAGACTTTTGTGGTCCCGTAAATATTTCATTGCGAATTCGCGGTAGACCACCTGTAAAAATGTATATAGCGGTATTTGTTTGTTTCACATCAAAGGCTGTTCACTTAGAATTAGTGTCTGATTTATCGACTGATGCTTTTATTCTTTCATTAAAAAGGTTTATTGCACGGAGAGGACTGCCCAGCAAAATTTACTGCGACAAACGCCACCAACTTCGTGGGAGCCAGTCGAACCCTCAAGGAGCTGTATCAAGCGTTCGAGAGGAGCAAAGAAGACGTCCTATCATACGCAGCATCGTGCAGGGTAGACTTTGTCTTCATACCTCCCAGAGCTCCTCACTTCGGAGGACTATGGGAAGCAGCCGTGAAACAGGCGAAGTTCCTACTTCTGCGGGCCGTGGGAAACGCATCGCTCAACCAGGAGGAAATGGCAACGATGCTTGCAGAAGTAGAGGCGGTGCTCAACAGTCGTCCAATCGCACCGCTGTCTCCAGACCCGAACGACGGGGATGCATTAACTCCAGCGCATCTTCTGACAGGAGAGGGTCTGCGTTCGCTGCCGCCAGAATCCGTCGGAGACGTCAACGACAACAATCTGCGGTACTTGAAGCGATGGCGCATGCTCTGCGCTCTCAAGCAGAGGTTTTGGCGAGCCTGGTCCAAGGATTACGTCCTGGGGTTGCAGGACAAGGGCAAATGGCACAGAGAAGAGCCCAACCTAACAATCGGTCAAGTAGTGGTGGTCCACGAAGACAATCTCCCGCCCCAAGAGTGGCTGACCGGGATAGTCGTCCGCGTAATAGAAGGCCAAGACGGCAAGGTCAGAGTAGCGGAGGTAAAGACCAAAAACGGCGTTTATAAGCGCCCAATTACTAAACTGGCACCACTACCAGATGTTTGAAGACCTACGGTCCTTCAATGGGGCCGGAATGTTGGAGCGCAATGGAGTTTTTTGGCCTGATGGTTTTCTCCATTTGGTTTTTTTTTTTTTAAAGATTCTTTTTTTTACCCTTTGTTTTTTTTTTTATAATAATAAATTATTAATTGTTTAATTAAATGTATATTGGAGTAAATTATAAAATCGAACTTACGTCTTAACATGAATTATTAAATAAGACGTTAATATATTACATGAATTTATCTACTATTGGCAACCCTTTTAAATGAATTTGCTTTTAATGTTAAAAATAACGGTTGTGCTGAAAAGAAAAGAAAAGCATAAAAATAAGAAAAAATATAGACAATAAAGAGTTGAGTTGAATCACATATATACATCAGCAAGACGTGTTTTATTACCGCTCAAAAGAATTTTTTAAACCGTCCACCATTTTTATTTTTTTTAATAAAATTTATAAGTTATTTAAATTTTATTAATTTTCCTTATAAACCAATAAGGAACAACAAATATAATTTGAAAATAATATAAATTTTTTTATGTTTTTTGTAACTCCAATAAAATATTGAGATTAGCAACCAAATGTTTGTTCTACATATAAATCTATTTTTAAACAAATACTTAAATTTGAAACTAGAAAATATTCAAGGCTGAAATTTGAAAAAAAACATATTAAAATTGGGTTTAGGCTAGGGGTAAAGTACTTGCCTGACAAACAGAAGTTCGCGGTTCGAGCCCAGTTCGAGGCATACAATATTTTTATTAATAAAATAAATGTTGTTGAATGCATGTGAATCTATTAATAGAATATTAAAGTCCATCAAAATATTCAATTGTAACAATAAAAATTCGAAATTGGTAAATAAATGTCGGCTGTTACAATAATATTAAAATATAATAATAGTGATAGTACGTGAAACCATAAAAATTCGGTGGCAACCAAATATCAGCCATAACTAAAGCACCCCCTCAGTGATTTTTTTTTTCAATTCATATTTGTTCATAACAATTAATGCTTTTGAGATGTATAGACTAATAATTTCATGTTCAGTTAATGTAAATTTATTAACGGATCATTTTATAAACAATTAGTGAAAATTGATCAAACATATAAAAGCACAAAACGAAACGGACAAAACTATAGCACCCCTTAAATTAATTTAAAATTTTTCTTCGTTACTGCATATTTGGAGTTTAAATTAACGGTACTTAGATCGAATGCATAGTAAATATCAGAAAAAAAAAAAAAACAAAATAAAGGAAGACTTTGTGTGTAGAATTTGAATTTGGTACAGTTTAGTATTTAATTAGTAGAATGGCAGGACACAAGTATTGTAGTCAACTTAAAATCAAAATTATTGATGACTGTAGGAATGGTTTATCACTACAAGCACTCAGTAAAAAATATGCATTAATCCGATCAGTCATTTCTAGGCTGATTGCCAAATTTATGCAGACTAACCGATTATCACCAGTGCATTCAAGGGGACGTCTTTGGAAAAAATCTCGCCATGATGACTCCATGATCAAAAGAGCACTTCAAAAGTATCCTACAGCCTCTGCTGCCCAAGTAAAAACAAGTGTAGTTTTGTGCGTTAGTGATAGGACGATCCGTAGAAGAGCTGTTTAAGCTGGATTATTCAGCCGACGACTTGCAAAAAACCGTTCATATCAAAGAACAGCGAAGCTAGACTTGAGTTTGCCAGGGCCCACATTGACTGGAGTGTCCAAAAATGGAAGACAGTGCTGTTCTCTGATGAATCCAAATACAACTTAAAAAGTTCCGATGGAACAAGACGTGTACGCAGGCCAAAAGGTGAAAGACTAAATCCTAAGTATTGTAAAGCAACTGTCAAACACGGAGGGGGCAATGTAAAGGTGTGGGGTTGCTTCTCTGGTCAAGGAATTGAGAGGATTCATAAAATCGATGGGATTATGGATCGTTTTATGTACCGTGATATATTAAAGGATGTGATGTTCCCATATGCTGACAAAGAGAAGCCACTTCAATGGAATTTCCAACAGGACAATGACACAAAACATACCTCCAAAGTTTGTAAGGCCTGGCTACAAAGTGATAAGATTGAAGTTCTTGATTGGCCTGATCTCAATCCTATTGAGAACTTCTGTGAGATCGTTGATACTAAATCAAATCGAGAAAATTGCCGAAATAGGACCTATTCCAAGCCGTAAAAATAGCCTGGGAAGGAATATCGCAAGACACCATTAATAATTTAATATCTTCAATGCCTAGGAGATGAGCCAGTGTCATCCTGAACAAAGGATTTGGAAAAAAATATTAATATTAAGTTGTTTTTTTTTTATATCCATGAACGGGTGCTTTAATTTTGACCGTTATAATTTCTGGTCTGAAATGTGTTTTTTTATTATAACTTAAAAAGTTTTTGTTTATCAATAATAAACACACGAAAAAAATAAACCAGTAGACAATACAATAAAAATATCGTTTCCATGAAAAATATTATAATCTTAAAAAAAATTCACTGAGGGGTGCTTTAGTTATGGCCAATACTGTAATACAAACTGGCATGTTAATATTTAAGTCCTTAACATAGTTTCTTAAATTTGAATCAAAAGCTAAACCTTTCACAATTCATATTTTTGTTCCATATTGAATTTGTGTAAAATGTTTGAACATATTATCTAAAATTCTATGTAATTTCTTGGTATGACTTGTAACAAATTGTTTCTGTCAAAAATTGTAATTGCGATGTAAGTTTGTATTAAACAAAACAAAAAAAGAGAATAAACCAAAAACTACAATTTGTTAACAAAACCCATACAAATTGGGTTTGCCTTTAGCAAAATTTCATGCGTAAAGTGTTGCAACAACACCTTAACAATATTCCAATAACACAACACAATACAAAATGTGACTTTGGAATTTCTGTTGAAGGAACACATACAAAGTTTCAATTAAAAAACAATGCATATATGGCAATGATAACAACAACAGCAACAGCAACAACATCATGTTACTTTCATGTTTTTTTTTTTTAAAGAAAAGACAAAATGGATACAAATTTAAATACAAAGGCAAATATAAATTGTTAACAATTACTAGATAGACTTAAGGCAGAATTAGTTTGTACGTTCTGTTCTGTTACGAATCAGCTGTTTTGTTTCTGTTCAATTGAAAGTCTGTATGTGTGGTTAGTTTTCACTTTTTCGTTCTGTTCTGTTGCGGACAAATCTATTGAAAATAGAATTCAACGTTAAGTGACAGCCTAAAGTGCGAATGTATTGGTTTGTTGTGAAATCTTTTTCTAAATATTTGAATCAGGGATGGTAAAGTTGGTACTATAGTACTTTTTGTGGTACTATTTGAATCTCAGATGTACAAATTTTTTTATGTATGAATTTCTTGGTCCCTTTAAAACTCAATAATTATTAATTCGATTTGCAGTCCCATATGAACAATGAATTAATTTGGAATCAAACGCTGTGAATTCAATCACATGAATTCACTGAGTGCGACTGTTTACAGATGATTATATTAGAGTTTTAGTAATCGATTAAACCAATTATTGAATTCAATCACTAAGGGTTATAATTATTAACTAATTTTGATTTTCAAAAAAGTAAATAATAAAAATCTTATAAAAATGTGAAATTGACTATTTGCAGCGTATTTTTAAAATCGAATGAGTTCACGAAAAAATTTGTTTGCAACCACTCACAAGGATTAAATTCGCAAAAAACTGTGAGAAACGTAATTCAATACAGCAAGATATTGATAGCACATTCAAAAAATATTAAAAATTTGGTAAATTTTAAGAAAAAATCTCAAAATTTTAATATTTTTTTATATTAATATCGGCTAATTTTCTTAGTACGCACTGCTCATTTTTACATAGCTTTATGTACATTTTTCCGAAAAGTTTTGTATTGAAAAGAAAGCAAAATCGGTCTAGCGCTTCAAAAGTAATGAGTGACAATGTGAAAGTACCTCTAAATTATCAATACAAATTGGTGTATAATGCACTGTATATTATTAGAATTCTTTGTAGTGTCTGGTGTATAAAATATAACGTCATATTTTTCCACCAGACGCTAAGAGGTGAATAATATTTAAACTTCACCGCAAATTCTTTTTTCTCCACAAAAATTTTTTTTTTTCACCTCAAAAATAGTTTCGTTACCTCAAAAATGTTTTTCACAACACAATTTATTTTTTTACATCCAAAAAAGTTTTTCACCTCAAAATTTTGTTTTTACCTCTTAACATATTTTTTTTAAATATATTTTTGTTGTTTCATTTGTAATTGTTCATTTTGGAGGGTACAAAGATTTGTTTGTTAATTTATATTTAAATTTTTTTTAAATTTTGATGCCGAAAAAGTACTATTTTATATGCAGGTTGGTACTATTTTAAAATCGCATTTATCATCCCTGATTTGAATGTTTTTGGTTGGAGTTTCTTTTACTTTTTAAACAGCTGATTCCTTTCACAGAAAGAGTAATTACAAAATATTACCTACAGAACAGAAAGACACGGAACGGCAACAGAAAGTAACAACTAATGAGGCCTTTAGATAGATAGACTTTTTTTTTCTTTATTGATTTTAGCAAACAATCTTTAGTATAATTTTTTAAACAATTTGGAGAAAAATTTGAAACATGCCGTTTTTGAAAACTTTTAGCATTTCCTTGTCAAATTTCAAACAACTTTTTAATTTATTTTTAAAATTTAAAGTTTTTTAATTTTAAAATTTAAAGTTTTGTTTTTAATTTTAATTGTTCTTACATATAACAACACGCAACTCGAAAAATAAAACAAGACTACCAACCATTGATAGCAAATATATCGGCCACACTGATTTTAATTGCAGTACCCAGTTGTTTCACTTATAGACCAAAATAATATAATCTTATATAATGTGATCCAGTTTTGTACAATTTAATATAATTAAGTATGACATCATGTAAGAAGCAATTTTACTTGCTACTGTAAATTTTCGTAAGACGGCATATTTAATTGTATCTTACAATATGTTATCTCATATGCTATTAGACGGACAATATATAATTGGATTGGTGGAATTAAATTACTATATGGGATTGAACAAAAAAATAAATAATGTATTGCCCCATGTAAAAAAAAAATAAAAGGTTGAGTAACAGTTTGGTTTTTGCTTTGAAATCCATAACATCCTTCTCAAAATTTTGATATGAACTCGAAAATTTACATTGAAAATATCTATTGAAATTATCTAAAATGAACATAACAATTTAAAGTAGATATCAAACTCCAATAATTTTAGTTTGAAATAAACATTTTTTATTGTTAAGCGTATAAAATTAAAATTGAACTGCACATTAAGTATGGCTCGGACCATAATATCGGACAATAATTTAATCGGACTGCAGTATCTAGCCCCCTGTATTCAATTTAACAAATTTATTATTACTGAATTGAAAGAAGACCCCTACGAAAAAAGTTCCGATATTATCATATATGATTATATGTATATAGTATTACATATAACTAAACATTATATCATATCTCATCTGATCCGAAAAATGGCATACATAAGCAGAGCTCATGGTATCTAATTATATAATCTCATACAGTTTGATCAGAAAAATGGGTCTATCATATGTGATCAAATTATATATATAATTAGATACAATTTATATAATAAGTCTTTTAATTGACAAGTTTTAAATGTTTTAGAGATCAGTACTTTTTATTTTAATACAATTAAGTACTACTTGTACTTCACTTGTAAGAAAATCAAATTGTTAGTTCGCAAAATTTTCAAGTAGAAGATCTACAGATTTTTTCAAGAGCAGAAATAAGCAGGAAACTTTACACGTCCTTGTTATACGAAATAATTAAAAATAATGGATCAATACGATATTTGGTTTATGAAGGAAAAATCTCCCTATTTAAAACATCAACAATTTCAGATATTTCAAAAAGACCACAAAACAGGATCAGTGGAAAAAAGTATTTTGCTTATAGTGAAACTAAGAAACTATTGAATTTTTAAAATTGAAAATTTCAAAATTCATTACGCATTTTATTAGGGTTGGGTGTTTTATTTGATTAAACAAGACATGTCCAACGATCCTCTTTTTTTTTTTTTAAAGAGAAGCAACACTCAGGAAATTCTTCCTATTAATAAATGTGTTGCTTTCTTTGGAAAGGGTATAGTAGAGACGTGAAAGATGGGGATTGATGGAGGTCTTCCAACATGGCAACACTGTAATTGAACGAGATGATAAGTCTTAGAACAGTTATTTCTCGCCACCCGAGTTGGTGAACTTATTGAACATTTTTTTGGTTCATAGCCTTGATTCTTTATTTTACTTCGGTGGGGTTAAGTGATATGGGAACACCGAAGGCGGGCGCTGCGATACATATGAGGAATAGAAAACTCATATATATTATTTTTTTTTTTAAATAGTTGTTGTCGGCACTAGGAAACGAACCCGGGAATATCTGTGTAACAGTCCAACTCGCTAACCATTATACCACAATGCCGACTATATAACGGTAGTTACCTGTCACTACTATCTCCATACCGATATGAAAATTTTTAAACTACGATTGCAATAGTAGCATGTGTCTTGAAATATCAAAGGGTTTGCTTAAAAATTTTACAAATTTAATTTTGTTATATCTACGAAATACCGTTATAAATCGATGTTTCGGTATTTTAGCGTTGGGTTAACTTCTGTTCTAGATATTTCAAAATAAAACCGGTAAAATAGCAAATGAATAGACATTTCCTGAATGGAATCGCATTTTAAAAATATTCATTTCGGTATTGATGTAACTGTGGTAGAAAACAACCGTTATTATGAAAAGGTGTTGAATGCCAACCCTACTTAAAATCTAATAATTATAGAGCAATTCCATATGAAAACGATCAAAATTGGCAAATTTTTGGACGACCCCTCTCCGATTTTAAAATAAATAGTCTCAATCAATTGCCCAGCAAAAAATAATGTACCTACATATTTTTTTTTTTTTTATAGTGACTGGTTTAGTGGTGGTGTGCACCACTGTCATGTGACAAAATTGAAGAATTCTTCATAAGGGACCTCATTGAAAGTTGTTTAAAAAAACTACTAAAGCGATCGCAACGAGTGATAGCTCGTTGGAAAGGTATTGAATCAGGCTTCAATTGAAAAATAAAATTTTCCTAATTTTTCTTGTTAAATAATTAAAAATAATACAATTATAAAAAATATGAAAACAATGAGAACAAGGTGGTCTCTTAAATGCTCTTCTCCTGTCCAAACAAGGAGTCGGGGCACATTTTTTTATTGCTGATTCTTAAAGCAAAAATTATGAGGAATCCAAAAAAAATAAAATTAGCCGGAAAATTTAATTTTCATGGGAAAATTTAATTTTCATGAGAAAAAAGGTAAATTTCTGAGAAAAATTAGGAAAATTTTATTTTTCAATTAAAGCCTGATTCAATACCTTTCCAACGAGCTATCACTCGTTTCGATCGCTTTAGTAAAACAACTTTCAATGAGGTCCCTTATGAAGAATTCTTCAATTTTGTCACATGACAGTGGTGCACACCACCACTAAACCAGTCACTATAAAAAAAAAAAAATATGTAGGTACATTATTTTTTGCTGGGCAATCGATTGAGACTATTTATTTTAAAATCGGAGAGGGGTCGTCCAAAAGGTGATCGCTTTCATATGGAATTGCTCTATAACGTTGTTTTTTAGTAGTTTAATAAATATTAATAATCATTACAAAACAAAAAACCGTATAGTTTTTAATTTTTTTGCATTACATTTTGAAACTCATTTATATTCTAAAAAAAATTTAAAAAAGTGATAGATTTTGGAATAGAAATGGATTGTTTTGCTTTTCCCTCCTTTTAATATTTATTCTTTTAAATACAGTATTTTTGCTTTATTAATCGATCATTGGTAGTTTTAAATAAAATAACGTCATATCAAATAAATGTTAATGGTTTCGACCGAATTCCAACCAATCCTTTTTCGGTGTGTACAACATATCCGAAGTTCATTGAGATCTGCCTGTCCGGGTTGGGATACCTTCCTTGATAGTGTATTTGAAAATTTCATCTTTCGCTCGGTCAAATTTTCCAAAATCATGTATAATCAATGAACTAATTTCTACCCAGCAACATTTTTTAGAACAGATTACCTGTGAACCTTTTGCCACCGATTACATGAAACCGTTTCTAGCACAGGTAGCTGGGAGTCACAATGTAAGGTTTAACTGTCCAAGAACCAGTTCTATAGCTGGTTCTAGAACCGGTTATAAAGCAACTTTTTTTAGTTTGGAGGTAAAGAACCTATTGCAAAGAGGACAAACTCCATATAAAAAGAATAGGTTGTAAAACAGAAATTATAATACAATATAATTTCTTCTGCAACCTGTTATTTGAATTTAACTATTTTACTGGGTAGTAGAGAAATATATTTTTATATTTTTTCATCAAATTGTTTTTGAAAAAAATTCAATCAATAAAGGTTAAAAATATAATTTTCAAATAATTGTTTGTCATCTTTTTATAATAAGTGTCATAAGATTTTTATTCAAGATTGTAGTCAACATGTTGACTAATTTTAATGTTTTCAAGGTAAAAAAATATAGGAGTTTAAAAGAACAGGGTCGAAAAATAAATACTGTGCCAAAAATTGTTAAAAAAATCGAGTTTGAGTTTGCACAATATTTTTGCACAATTTACCATACCATTTCGTAATCGTTCAAAGCATTTTTGTGCATAAGCAAATGGACAAATATGAACACTTACACTACAATCCGGTCAAAAACACTGGCGTTTAAATAAAATTTCTTTTAATAGAACACAGACTCGGTGGTAGCAACCGCAGTATTTGGTGCCAATTGAATGCTTCGTATATTGCGACCGAATTTTTCTTCTGTAATAACAATCATTGCATTAAAACAACAGAAATTTGATTGCCTCAACATAAATAAGTTGATAACTACCAAAAACTTCGAGAGCAATAACCGAACCATTCGATTGGCTAGAAACACGGATGCTACTACCAAGTATGGTTAATGGGTGTATGAACGCTGAATTCAAATTTTTATTTATTTATTTAAGTCCATGGATAGAATATCCTTACAGACTAGCATATAAAAATTAAGATATTTAAAATAAATTATTTAACAAAATTTTAAATTGGGAGTGAGAAACACTTACGTCTAACTTATTACAATAAATATTAAATAATCTCATAGATCTATTTAGTGGTTCATTTAATGCATATTCAGTTGAGTGTATATCAATATGAAAAAATTTACTTATATTCCTAAAACTTCTTGGTGGAACATATATTGTAATTAACTCTAATAGCTCAGGAGAATCAATAACACCACAAATAATACCATGTAAAAAAGTTAAATTAGCAATAATACGACGAGTTTCCAGAGTTTTTAAAGAAATAAACTCACATTTATCTGCGTAAGAAGGGCTAGAAAAAGAAGGAATGTTTAAATGATTCGGATTGTTAAAACATGGTAGGGCAAACTTGACAAACTTTCTTTGAATTCTCTCAATACGACCAATATGAAGAGCAGCATTAGGACTCCAAATAAATGAAGAATATTCCAATCTACATCTAACAAACGAAGTATAAACAACTTTCTTCGTTATGTGATCAAAACATTTATCCAAATTACGCAGAATAAATGCTAAAAGTGAATAAGCTTTTGGTACAATAAAATTTAAATGACTGGTGAATGATAATTTAATATCAAAAACTACACCAAGGTCCAAAATTTCATCAATAGATGACAATACATTACCAAACATTCTGTAATCAGAAATTATAATATTTCGACGTCTATGAAAAGACATACTATAACATTTAGAAATATTAAAGGGTAAACCATTACAATTTGACTAGTGAACTAGATTATTCAAGTCCTCCTGAAGGTCAAAAACTTCCCTTACAGAAAAAATTGGTTTGAAAATTTTGAGACCATCAGCATACATTAAAAATTTGGAATTTTTAAAGCAATCGCTAATGTCATTTATAAAAATATTAAATAATAAAGGACCAAGGATGCTGCCCTGTGGAATACCTGACGTTGGTATAAAATAGTCCGAACAAATTCCATCAACAGATACTGTTGCGATTCTGCCAATCGAATGGTAGTATTGATTCGAGTGATAAGGTTGTAGATGTGGACCCTAATATTGTTAATGAATTTTTTATTTCCAGTCAGTCGTGTGAACCACCAACGTTTTCATAATTTTTGATGAGCTTAATTTTATAGAGGAAAATTCGTTTTGTTTTCAACCTGTAGTAGAGGATGATGTGTTTTATGCTCTTTGTAGAATACGTTCAAATGCAGCGGGTTATGATTGTATACCCCCAAAATTTATTAAGACTATATATCCTTATATATGTGGTCCTTTCACTCATATTGTGAACACAATTTTTATGACATCCAAGTTCCCTAATGATTGGAAGATATCACGTGTTGTACCGATTAAGAAGGATGGCAATTCTAATTTGTTGGAAAATTTACGTCCAATCTCTGTTATTCCCATCCTTTCAAAGATTGTTGAACACATTATTAAGGATCAAATGATGTATTATATTGATGGCAATAAACTGCTTCATCCAAGTCAATCTGGTTTTAAGCGGAATTATAGTACTACAACTCTTCTTGTTGGGCTGACTGATTCCATAAGACGTAAGCTCAATGAGAAAAAGTGTGGTGTGTTGTTGTCCTTGGATTTATCTAAGGCTTTTGATAGTGTTGTGCATTCTAGATTGATAACTAAATTATGTAGTTATTTTAACTTTTCTAAATCCGCTTGCAAACTTCTAAGCTCATATCTTGAAAATATGTCGCAGTTCGTCTCGATTGGAGATAGGAACTCTTGTACTTTGGAGGTTACCAGTGGTGTTCCGCAGGGATCGGTAATTGGTCTTATTTTATTTATGATTTATTTGAATGATTTTATTGATGTAATAGATAATAACTGTTTTGAAACTTTTGTATATGCAGATGATGTACAGATTTTATTTTCTGGAGAAAGACAATTCTTTGATGTTTTGGAGGCAAACATAGAATTTTACCTTGTTCAGATTGCACGGTCTATGGACACAAATGGGTTAGACATAAATCCTAGCAAAACAAAGGCTATGTGCTTCGGTTTTGATTCCCGTGATTTAAGTGTATCATTGAGAGGTGTTAGTATCAACTTTGTTTCGGAAATGAAGTGTTTGGGCGTTCTTGTAGATGATAAGTTACGTTTTTCGAAACACGTTGATTACGTGTGTGCTCGAGTGAATGCTACGTTGAGACGATTATGGTCTCTTGATCTTTGTTTGCCTCTACATGTAAGGAAACGTGTAGCTAGTGCTCTTCTTATGCCCCAGTTAATTTATGCTTTGGAGGTATTTACGGGTACTAGCAGTAATATTCTTAGACGTCTTCATCTTACAATTAACCGTATAGTGAGATATGTTTACAGATTGAGGATAAGAGAACATGTCTCTCCGTTTGTGTTGGATTTTCTTGGTTTTTCTTTTGAGAATTTTATAAAACTGAGAATCTTGTTATTGTTTTACAAGCTAATTAGAGCGAACTGTCCTGGTTACATTGTTGACAACTTTAGATTTACAAGATCGAGTAGAAACCCTCAGATAGTTTTTCAACGTATAAACTGTGAGGATAACTAGAGTCTGGAATTCATTACCTAGATCTCTTAAAAGCTTTGTTGTTGCAAGTGCTACGTTTAAACGCAAACTAAGGCAGTTTTTTAATCACTCACTATAATTTTGATAATTTACGATCATTTTTTAAATATTTTTTATTTTTTAATCGTCTACTTATTTTGATAATCTTATTGCTACATTTTGGACCGTTAAACTTTAGTTATAATTTTATTTATTTTAGGCATTCCTTTAAATTATAAATTTATTTTTTTATTTTTTGTAAAAATTTATTGTTGAATACGAACCATATTTGGCCCTATGGGCTTGGTTTTTGAATTAATAAAAATTGAAATGAAAATGAAATCAAATAATGACGGAACCAACTAAGCATATTTGAATGGATGCCAATCTTGGAAAGCTTATATAATAAAAGTTCATGTGGGACTCGGTCTAAAGCCTTGGCGAAATCGGTGTAAATTGTGGCAATTTGAACACCTTTTTCAAAACAAGAGATGCAAAAGTTAACAAAAACCGATAAATTAGTTGTTGTGGTTCTCCCAGCCATAAATCGATGTTGTGAAACAGATATATATCGTTTTAACTGGAAAAAAAGTTTATCAAACACGATGTGCTCAAAAATTTTAGCAATATTGTTTAATTTGGAAATAGGACGGTAATTAGTAACACTGCTCCTACTACAATTTTTAAGAATTGGGAAAATAGTCGTAAATTTCCATTTCTGAATCTGGCAAAATCTGGTAAAAAAATGTTGTTCTCATTTGCAGTTTCTGCTTATATTTTTATTTGTGTACATTTACTATGATTTTAATTTTTAACTTACATCGTGTTGCTTTGTCTTTATATTTTTCGTTAGCTCTGGAATTTTGCATTTCATGAATCGATATAATTTTATATCGAAACTTACTAAAGTTAAATAGTATTTTGTATAATCTCAACTACGTTGAAGTTAGTAACTTGTCATCTTCGCACCATCTTAACTGCAACAAAACTCCGGTTTGCATATCCTCTACATATTAAAAATCCTTGATTATGATTTATAAAAACGGAAAATGTTGTGCTCATTTTCAATTAAACATTTAACAGATATTATTAAAGTTTTAATGGAAAGGAGTATGAAATTAAACATAAGTTCAATTAAAATTTTATTAACAATAAAATATTCTATATCTTACTTCAATTAATTTTTCTAGTTATACAAATCCAATGTTTTGCTAATAGTTTATTTAATTTTTTTTGTGTCTATTGTCATATTAAATTTCTTTCTTTTTTCATTTAATTGAATTAATTTTCTTTTACTATTTTTTCTTTTTTTCTTCTTCTTTTGTTATATATTTCTTACACTTGTCTATTATCGTAATTTGATAGTATCGCATGGATCTGATTGCGTATCAAAGTCTTATGTTTGCTGTCTCTTCTTGTATTTCTAGCATGTCTGTGCATGCATGTATTTCCATGGTTATCTTACACTTGAATGGTTTTTCCTTTTGTATACAAATATATTTTACTACTCGTATATATCGCTTATCAATTTAATGTGATACGCACTATTAACTTTAGTTTTCCGTCCTCTGATTTTGCTGGTGTTGTTGTTTTAACACACAAATCATCATCGTCATTATCTGACATTTTGTTGTTGTTTCGAAATTGATGTGTTCTTGTGTTACAAAATTTAATATAAAGATATTTAAAGGGATACACTTAGAGATATATCTTTGTTTTAGTAATGAATTTCATTAAAGCTTTAATAAAAATTGTCACTGGAACTCGTCCATTGAAATTTTTCATATAATCTAAAGGGTGTTTTTTATACAGGTATATAAATTTAAGCTGGCAACCCTTTTTTAACTGGTGACACGTGATTTAAGTTTAGTTTGGTTTCGCATTTCAACATGAATAGACTGACGCCAGAACAACGCTTTCAAATTGTGCAAATTTATATTGAAAATCATGGTTCTGTTCGAAATTTTCACAAACGAATTTTGTTTAGCGATAAAGATCACTTTTTGTTAAATGAATACGTCAATAAACAAAACTGCTGTATTTGGAGTGATGATAATTCTCAAGTGTATGTTGAGACAATGTAACATCCAGAAAAACTGAATGTTTGGTGTGCTTTTGGAATCAGTGGTCCGCACTTCTTTGAAAACGATGCTGGTCAGAACGTTACAGTCAATGGTGACCGCTATAGATCCATGATTACTGACTTTTCGTTTATCAATTGAACAACGATGATGTGCAGGAGCTGTGGTTTCAACAAGACGGCGCAACATGACAAACAGCTAGTGCCACAATTGATTTATTGAATGAAGCTTTTAGTAACCGCATAGTTTCACGTTTCGGGCCCGTGAATTTGCTTCCAAGATCGTGCGACTTTACGCCGCTGGACTATTTTCTGTGGAGATATGTGAAGTCGCTAGTCAACGACGATAAGCCCGAAACGATTGACCACTTGGATGACAACATTGGCCGCGGTATTGCCAATATACGGCCACATCGAAAATTGAATCTCCAAATTAGACCATATGCCAGAAGTCATATTTAAATTATAATGCCAGAAGATTATCTTTCGAATAAAGTAAATTTCATGTCAATTTAAAAAATTCATCTTTGTTTTTTGCATTTCAAAGTTCTACACCTCTACAAAAACCACCCTTTTTGAAACAATGTTTATGAAATTTTGTAGAATTAATAAAAATCTTCACAAAGCTAATTTATGAAACAGCTTCATAAAATTGTTAAATATTAAGAAAGAAGTTCTTTAAATTAATAAATATCGTCATGAATGTCTTGTAAAATGCATTAGAACTAAGCCAATGAACCGTTTCATATAATTTTTTAAACAATTTCATACAAGTCCAAAATTAATACAAGGCTATATTGCAACAAAAAATCACTTTATAAAATATGAACACTTGAGGATTACATGTTAAAACTAAAGTTTGAAATGTATGAAAATTAATGATATTATGAAATTTTATGAAAAAAAAAGTCTTTGAATAATTTCATAGCTCTAAAACACATTTTCATTAAATTTATTAAGAGATAACTGATGTAATCGAATGAATTTATTTTTATGACACTATGAAAGTTTATGAAAATAAATTTATGAATAATTTCTTAATATTAATAAAATTTCTTGGATATAATAAAAATCTTCATTAAATCTAAGAAAAAAAAATTATGAAATTGTTTCATTATTATCATGCAGGATAATTCTTTCAGTTCAGCTTTAAGTTTCTTTCAAATTATTGAAAAAATAAAATCTTTTTAGAGGAGTTTAAATTTTAATAGATTTTTGCATAAAAAGATGTTTAAGGGGTTGCTAGTTTTTATGATACAACAAAAAAAAAACAAGAAAAGTGAAATATTTAAAATCCAAATACAGCTTTTATGCGCAATTTCTCTTTGCATATAGTTTTGACATAAAGTTTACATATCGCACACCTAGTTCAATAGTGATTCATCTCAAAATTTTAATTTTTCGGGTTTATATGCTTAAACTATGCTCAATAAACTTGTGTATCTATAAAAGAAATGTCAGTGTATTTTGGTGATGTTGACTGTTGCAAAAAAACAGTTATGCCTTTCTTTATGTTTCAATTGGTATAAAGTTGCAAATATATTTTTTCGATTTCTTAAAAATTAATAATTTTGAGTTGAGTCACTTTTGAACTAGGTGTGCGATAGATATCATTTTATCGTGGCAACTTAAATTAAACGTTATAAAACGAAATTCAAAACAATTCAAAATGGCTCACTTTAGCAAACAGGCTTGCTTATGAGAGCCCATAATATAAACTTTCAAAAAGCATATACTCAAAAAATTTAATTTTGAACTAATTTATTTTGTTACCAAAATTGTGCTGATAAGCTCATTTATAGTCCAATAATATACCCGTCTATTTTTCTCCCGCTGAATTCGAAAATCAAGGTTAATTTTTTTTTTTGTATGGAACAGTTTTTGAGATATTGTAATTTTTCATTTTTTCGACCTTTTTTCACTTGACAATCTCGAGCTAGAAATGTCCGATTGGGTCGTTCTTAGGACCCAAATGTGAGGTATTGAGATGACGAGCAAATATGTGTAATCGGATCTTTGATTCACAAAGCGGTTCAAAATACATATATCGATGTAAATACGGCACATTTTCAAAAAAATCATAGTTTACGGTGGTTCTGTGCCGTCGGAACAGTAGAAATCGTTAAAAAAAAAAAACGTCTGGGTTCTCTTCATGTACGTAAAGATGATACTTTTACGTAAGAACTAAGACCAACAAGAAGAAAATCGACCCAAAAATTACAAAGAATATATAAGCAATTGAGTGAATAAATCCAACACGCTTACGTAGAGTACAGACAGAGGAAAATATCGCAACCGTGTTGCTGATGGCCGTGGATTATCGATTCGCGCAGTTCGCAGCAATTGGGCCTCTGTTGCTGCACTACGTGGAAAATTTTGCGGAAGGATTTGGGTGTAAAAACTTTTAAAATACAGCTGGTGCAAGAATTGAAGCCACACGACCTACCACAATTTATAACTTTTGGTAACTGGGCGCTGGCAAAGTTGAATAAAGAACCACTTTTTTTATCGGAAAATTGTGTCCACCGACGAAGCTCATTTCTGGTTGATTGGATACGTGAACAAGCAAAATTGCCGTATTTGGTGTGAAGAGCAACCAGACGCATTGCAACAACTGCCAATGCATCACGTAAAATGCACTGTTTGGTGTGGATAATAGGCCGGTGGCATCATTGGACCGTACTTTTTCAAAGACGACGAAGGCATGAACGTTACTGTGAATGGCGAGCGCTACCGTGCGATAATTACAATTTTTTTTTGCCAAAATGAAAGAGCTTTTCTGAGGTGACATGTGGTTTTAAAAAGACGATGCCACACAGCACGCGAAACAATGGCCTAATTGAGAGGCGATTTCGGTGAACAGTTTATTTCATTTTTGGGGCCGGTCAATTGGTCGACTAAATCGTGCGATTTAACGCATTTAGACTATTTTTTTTTTTTTTTTTTTTATGAACTATTTGAGGCGTAGCCGCCGTCAACATTTGCATAAAATCATCTTTAAACATTGAATTACGCTATCGACTCAAATAAATTTCCATACATTTCTTTAAATTTTATGTGTTTTTTTTTTTTAAATCAAATCCGAAAGCTCTTAAAAAATCACCCTATTTAGCTTTTTGGTCAGGTCTTTTTCAACTAAATATGCCATTTTACGAAAAATTACAGTGGTAAGTAAAATTGTATCTTACTATACGTGATGTCATACTTCACATTATTAAATTCTACAAAACTAGATCACATTGTATAAGATTATATAATGTTGTTTTTACTCGGGAAACTACAAAAAATGAATTTACATATGAATAAGTTGTCAAGTATTAAAGTATTTTGTTTTCGAATGCATAAAAAAGAGAAAATGTAAAATATCAAAAGATACCCCGTATGAACATATTAATGTTTGTTTGAGTAACTGAAACCAGAGCATAAAATATGGTGAACAAGGTAAAAAGATATGTCAAAGTGAATTAAGAAAACAAGATGTGTGTTGTAGAAGTCTGAACACAGGACAAAGACATAAAAGACTAAATAAATGCAATTTAATTAAATGTAAAAAATATGTTAAATTTATAAAGAGTAGAGAAACACAAAAAATATAAAGAAATTTAATTTAATATGTGCATAAATAAGATTAAATTAAATTCACTTCTTTTGTAACATTAAATATAAAAACAAGAGTTTTGGTTTAAAAGGCTGTTTAAGAATCATGTCTTAATTATCATTATAGTTGTGCTCAAGTCCGGTAAGTTGTGCTCAAGTCCGGTAAAGTTTTTTTTAGAATCAGTATACTTCAATAAAACTAGTAACAGAATCCTTTCAATGGAAACTTCATATAAAATTATCTTCCGAACTGGTTGTAGAATAACCCATTTTGGCTTGGTCATAAACCCGATATTAGACAGGTTTTGAAGCAAAATTTGTAACTACATGTTTTATAAACAGTTCTTTGGAATGAACTATTTTTTTAACTGTTAGTATTACACTCAAAAAAAAAAAAGTTAGTAAAGTCAGCAAAATTTCCGTCAGGAATGTGCTTGCAAAAATAAAAAAAATGATAATGTCAGCATGAAATGAGTAGATTCAGCAAAAATCCTTGCTAAAAGTTAACAAAATTTTTGCTGAATATTAGTAAACTGAAAAAAACTTTTTGTATAAAAACTATACTTTAGTTAATTAGTTTGTTGAAAATCCTAAACATTTGTGATTCTTTTAAGAATAATTTACAATAAGTTACAAAATATAAAAATGTTCATACTCCCACATTGACTATATAAATTAATGTAATATCTAAAAATATATAAAAATAATTATATATATAATATTAACAAAATTATGTTTGAACTACTTACATTAATGGTTGTCTAAATTATGGCATCTTTAAAAGGAAGTTAATAATTCTAGAAACGAAACGAAAACAGAACAAAATATGACATATGCAACCCTTTTTTTTTGCAATAAGAATTAGGAAACAAACAATTACCTAAGATGTGTGTTCTTGTCTTTTGCTTCAGTCTGTCTACCTGAACGCATATTTGTTTGCAATTACATTACATTAGTAATCATTAGTTTACACAATACACATTTAATCTTTATTAAATTTAAATAATTTATTTGTCTTTAATTTAATTAAAAGGCAATTACTTTCACAAGCCGATGACAATAAAAAAATGTAGGTGCTTTTAATCCACAATTTTGTTTTATGTATCTCATAGTCTAGGACTAGGATAAATATCTTAACAACAAGTGAAATACGTCGGCAGAATAACGGTGTAGTATCGCTTATTGCCGCGCTTATGATAAGGGTATGGGAACATGCATTTATGTTAAATCATATTTTAAAAAATTGCAAAAATAATGGTTGTTTTACGATTATTTTTAAATTCCCCTATAAAAAGTCAAAATAGTTATATTTTTGCGTTTTATTTTTTAAGTTTAAATTTGTTAAATCTGTTAAGAAAAAAGAAAAAATTTCTGTGATGATTAATTGAAATTTCCAATCACATTATTGAAATTTGAAAAAAAAAATGACAAACTAAAAAACAACAAAAAAATGTGATCTTGAATATCGCGTGTTAGTCGTGGTCCTGGATAAAACTGAGAATAGACATATTCTTTTAGTTTTAAGATATGGTTACCACCCAGTTGAAAACTTCACCTCACGTCCTTGATATAGAAGTAAATGTCGGAGAACTTATTCAAGTACACTCTAAAAAATGATTGTAAATTTACTACTATAAAACGAGTAAAGTTTCATGTATTATTCGGTAAATTTATACATAAAAATGCGTAAAACTATTTTGCGCACACTTTTATATACAATAATACCCACTTACAGTATTTTTACCAATTATGTGTTTACAACTAAACACATTATGCCTAAAAGTAGTATTATTTTGTTAAATAAAATTTTTACGCACAAAGTTTGTAAATATACTAACTTATAATAGTAATAAATATTTTGACATTTTTAAATTGAAAAAAAAAAAATAAACAAATTAAAAACCATTGCTGAAGAAAAGAAAAAACTTGGAAACGACCAATACAAAGCACAAAATTATCAATCGGCTTTGAAATTCTATTCAGATGCCATATCATTATGTCCTGATTCGGCAACATATTATGGCAATCGTTCAGCCTGTTACATGATGCTATCAAATTATACGAATGCCTTACATGATGCCCGTACAGCTGTACGTCCAGATCCGGCCTTTGAAAAGGCCTATGTTCTTATGGCCAAATATCATGTGGCCAAGGGTGATATAATTGGTACAGGACGGCGATTAAAAATATTGGAGAACTTGATCCTCAAAGTAATGCCCTTAATGTCGAAAAGCAAATTTTACAACTGCTCAAGCAATTGGAACAGACCATACAAACAAATTATGATACCAAGGCATATCGTATACTATTTGGGTACGGATATAAAACTATCACCAGCTTGCTACAGATATCGTTTATTAAAAGCTGAGTGCTTGGCATATTTGAGACGTTGTGATGAAGCTGTCATTGGCGTTATGAAAATGGATAGTACCTCTGCTGATGCTATTTATGCTCAAGGTCTTTGCTTTTATTATACTGACAACTTGGAAATGGGTATTATACATTTTGAATTGGCCCTGCAATTGGATCCTGATCATAAAAAAGCCAAAGAAATGCGTACCAAAAGTAAAACTCTTAAGAATATGAAAGAAAACGGTAATGTCCTTTTCAAATCTGCCTTAAATATTGATGTATTCAATAAGGACATCAACTCAAAGTTATTGTATAATCGTGCATTGGTTCAATCAAAAATCCACAATCTACGCGAGGATGTAGCCGATTGTACGCGTGTCCTAGAAATCAAAGATAAATATTTGAAAGCCTTACTTTTGCGTGCACGCTGCTACAATGATCTCGAGAATTCGATGAATGTTGTAATGATTATGAGGCTGCTTTACAAATACAAAAGAGTCCAGAGATTAAAAAACTGTTACACGATGCTAAATTTGCATTGAAAAAATCAAAACGTAAAGATTATTATAAGATTTTGGGAGTTACCCGTAGTTCTAGCGAATAGAAATTAAAAAGGCTTATCGCAAAAAGGCTTTACAAGAATTAAAGTTTAAGGAAATTGGTGAAGCTTATGCAATTTTATCGGATCAACGTAAAAAGGTGCGTTATGGTCAAGATATTGAAGAACATGAACAGCTTTAAAGAATTAAATTCTTCATTCGATTTATTCAGTCGGTTTTTATTCAATCGATTTAAAAATACCGCTAATATTGAAAACAAATGCCAAAATTGACAAAATCGCCAAAAATCGTTAAAATTTAAAAAATCTTAAAAAAAAAATTAAGAAACATTAAAATTAATAAAAAAAAAAAATCGTTAAAATTAAAAAAAAATCTCCAAATTTGGAAAACCCTAAAATTTAAAGAAAAAAGATAAAAAATGAAAAAAATCGCTAAAATTTAAAAAAAAAGTAAAAAATTTCAAAATTAATAATAAAAAATTGCAAAAAAAATCAATATAAATAAAAATATGTTCAAATTGGAATGAAAGCTAAAATTGAAAAAAAATTAAAAATATTGACGGGAAATTTAAAATAATTGTAAATGTACATTTATCTTTATTAGTTTTCGAAACACAGGCGATGCTCCAAATAAATTCTCTTTTTACTTTGCAATGCTTTGTTTTCGAGAAAAACGCGATCTAAGAAGCTAGCCAATCAGGTCGAAAACTATCACCGGTATTCGGGTTGAGTTTTGAAACCGGTGCAAACATTATTCCAGTAGCTCTTTTATTTTTTGAGTTATAGGCGGTAACTATTTAGTCGATTTTTAAAAGGTACATATTTCGAAAACTAATGGAGCTAGAGGAAAAATGGTTGCACCATTGTTCAAAACTCAACCCCATTACAACTACAACGATCCTAAATTTCGATTTGATTGGCTAGATTCGTAAAGCGCCATTTTCTCGAAAAGTAAGCATCGCAGATAAAAAAGAGTATATATTTGAAACATCGCCTATGTTTCAAAAACTAACATAGACAAATAAAAGACACGGACAACTTTTTCCAATTTGATCTATTTTTTATCAATTATTGTTGTTTTTTTTTTTAATTTCCTCGACTTTTTACGTTTGCCGTTTGTAAATTTTGTTTTTTTCATTTTGGCGATGTTTTCACTTTTAGCAATTTTATTCATTTTTGGCGATATTTTTTTATTTTTGGCAATTTTTTTAATTTTGTTGATTTTTCAATTTTGGCAAATTTTACTGATTTTTTTTTAATTTTGGAGATTTTTTTAAATTTTGTCGATTGTTTTCAATTTAAGTGATTTTTTACATTTTTGGCGATTTTTTAAATTTTGGAGATTGTTTTAAATTTTTGGGCATTTTTTTCATTTTAGCTAAATTTTTTTTTTCAATTTTAGCGATTTTTTTAATTCTGGCAATGTTTTTAAGGTTCGCCTATTACGGCAATTCCCAAATTGTAAATCAATTGAGCAAAATTATTCAATTCCCAATTATTGAGTTCACAATGATTGAATTCCCAACGATTGACTTCCCAATGATTTAATTCAATAACTCAATTAGCTCATTCGATGAGCTAACTTGATTGAATTCGCTACTAATAAATTCCAAAGAATGAATTCTCTGCGATTGATTAAGAAAAAAATCATTCGATTTAAAAAAATTCTATTTGATTTTTTCAAAATAGAATTCAATCGTTAAAGCTCTGTATATGTACAACCACTTATATACAAACATTTATATTATATTTATGTATATTTCATTATTATACTACACATTCATAAAACTCTTTCTAAAAGTTAATTTTTTGTTTTATTTGAAACATTTTTTGGGCTGATTTTCTTTCTTACCGCACGGTAAATATACGCATTTTCCGGGGGTTTCTACGCATATAAAAATGTATTTTTACGCATTTTATCCGTATATTTACAAGTAAAGCATGTTTTTTTACTTAAAAATTCAGTAAAATTATTCATTTATTTCTAAATTTAATTACATTTTTACTAACTTGCATAGTACATTTACAAACTTTTTGTTGACAAACTTACACGTAATGTTTGTATTTTTTTTTCATTTACACACATAGAGTAAATTTACCCAACTTATAGTAGGAGTATAGTTTCCTACTATAAGTTGGGTAAATTTCAACAGAAATTAATTAGAGTGTATGCCATAATGATCTTTGTGGAACAGTCTTTCCTACAATTTTCTGCTTTTTAAAATTTAGATTTTTATATTTTTCCAGTAAACATAAGCCATTTTTTTAATTAAAAAAAAATTTTTGACTCGTATTTTTTAGGGCAAAAATGAGAGCAGTTTTTTTTACCAAAACTCGTCGAAATAAAATAATTTAAAAAGTTTATGGGAATTTTTAGTTGACATTAATTAAAAAAAGAAAAAAAATGGCTTAATGCCCTAAAAATTAAAAAATATTTTTTTTATTTTTCATAACAATAACAGTAAAAAAGTTGGATAAACTGGGGACCATTCGCAATTTTTTTATTTGAAGCACTGTCTTTTCAAAACCAATATATTTTTTTTTTTAATTATTTTCCGATGGATGCAGAAATATATTGAAAATAAAAATAAAATTGTGATAGGCGTGGCAGAGAAGAATGAGTGTAATTTCTAAAAATCATAACTACATTGTAAATTTTCAATTTTCTGAATCAGACTGCGCAGTCACTGACGAAGGTTCAATACCAGAAACTTAAGACCTCGAGCTTGACTATTTATTTAATTGGATTTAAAAACAAAAGGTCGGAAAACATAAACACTATTGAATTATTTTTTATATTTAGAATATTGTTCTACCTTAAGTCCATAATTCTAATATAAAATTGTCATATTTTATTTTATTTTTTGCTATTTTTTTTTATTAATAAAATATATTTAAATAAATTTATTTTTATTATTTGGGGGATATTTGTAATATGATAATACTAAAGTAATATAGCTTAAATTTTTTGCCTATGGTCAAATTAATGATTCAATTTTTTCAAGTTAATTTAACAATGCTTATATGTGATTTTTAGAACATTAAAGTCATTTGGAAATTACCTATTTTATTTTTAGGTAATGTTACCTATAGATTATTTTGTGTGCATACACTTTTTGGCATAAAAGACCCATTAAAAAATTATGATTTAATTAAAAATAAATCGAAGAAAGCATTTGTAACCCTTGTCATATCATATCATACTAGTGTCATTATTAGTATTGGTGTTCATTTTAAAACCAACGCTATCTACACCATTTATACTTCAAAAATTCAAAAAATCACACATTAATTTAAAAAATAGCAATTGTAATTTCAAAATTGCAATTGATTTTCAAAAAATAACTAATGTAATTCAAAAACATCGTTTGTAATTTCAAAATTGCATTTGATATTCAAAATATAACATATCGCACATGCAGTACAAAAGTGACTCAACTCAAAATTTTTAATTTTTCAGAAATCGAAAAAAAAATATTTGCAGCTTCATACCAATTGAAACATAAAGAAAGACATAACTGTTTTTTAGCAACAGTTAAAAATAACAAAATACACTGATATTTTTTTTTTATAGATAAACCGTATATTGCGCATAGTTTAAGCATATAAAACCGAAAAATTAAAATTTTGAGTTGAGTCACTTTTGTACTGGGTGTGCGATATGTTATTCAAAAAATACCATTTGTTATTCAAAAAAATCACATATTTTTTTCAAAAAAGTAGCAAATAGTATATTAAAAATCCTATTTGAAATAAAGAAAATACAATTTCAAATTCAAAAACGTTACAAATGTAATTCAAAAAATAACATTTCGAATTCACAAAATACCAAATGTTATTCAAAAAATACCAAAGGTTATACAAAAAATATTAATAGAGTTTCAACTGATATTTTTTGAATAACATTTGGTATTTTTTGAACTACATTTGGTATTTTTTAAATTTCAAGTGGTATTTTTTGATTTACATTTGAAGTTTTTTTGAATTACAAAGGATATTATTTTGAATTACATTTGCTATTTTTTGAAAAACAAATGCACATGAGGTTTTCGAACTTCAAATAGAATCTTTTGAATTTGATTTGCCAAATTTTAAATTACATTTGTAATTTTGTGAAAATCAAATTTGCAATTTCGAAACTTTATTTGTTATTTTTCGAATAAAAAGTGGAAATGGTGTAGTAAAAAATCGATTTTTAAAAATTTAAAAATTATAAGTTCATATTTACATATTTTTATCGCATATTTTCCTCTATTTTTAGTGCATATTTTTCTATATTTTTAGTGTATATTTAGATTTAAATGCATATTTTAAGCCCATATTGCTAATTTTTACTGCATATTTTAAGCATAAATATTCGGTTTTATAGTTAGTTCATGAAAGTCGATGCCCTGGTAATAAGTAACGGTAGAATTTGATAGAAATTGATATTTTCGGAATTTCATATGATGTTTTCTAAATTGGAAATGGATATTCTGAGTTTCAATTGATAGTTTCTGAATTTTAAATGGAAAATATGATTTTCAATTGATATTTTCTGAATTTTAAAATTTCAATTGATATTTTCTGAATTGCAATTGCAAAAGGTGTTAATATAGAATAGATATGACAACTTGAAAAAAAATTAAATTCAAATTGATTCTAAATAATTTTAGTGTAAGATTTAGTATAGATGTCTAAAAGGTCAGACATCAATTAGCTCCTGACTCTTTAAGGATCGCGGTTCAAATGTTAACAAAATTTTTTTTTTTAATTTCTTATATTTTTTAATGATAAAACTAGCAAATTATTAAAGTAACATCTTTAATTGCAAAAAATATTCAGAAATTCCAAAATTTAGATTATGTAAAATATAGAAATCAATAAAATGAATTCAAGATTTTTAAAAATCGTGCCATTACTTCAAATCGAAATCGATTCTTTTTTGAGAAGAATGATCAAAAAAAGTTCAAATGGAAGAGCTGCCTCGCTACATTTAAGAATGGGTACTAATTGGTTTTATTCTGTTAAACTTTATTCTAATTTATTAGGAAGTAAAAAAAAGTTTGGTATTATAAGGAGCAAATTCAACTGAAATCTGATTTCAAAATCAAACAATGAATAAAACCACATCGTTTCTATTAAACTATAAAATACTTTACAGAGGTTAGCAAGTCACCTTCCTCGAAAAAAATGTTTGCAAATAATACGAAAAATATCATTTACTTTTATTGAAATTTTTTTAAAAATAATTTCACTATATTTATCTACACATTTACACTCATTCAAAATGACAATAGGGATTTATGTATTTATGTTAAATGCAAAATGTGTGAGATTTTCCTCGCGATTTTCCATCATTTAAATTTTTGTTATTGTATGTGTATGAGTTGTTATGGCATGAGTATGAGTTTTATCATACTCGTATATACAAGTATTATAGTTGATGTTTCTGCATTTAATACAATTATAACATTTATTTTGGGGGAAAATTGTATTAAAAGTATTTTTAACTAAATGTCACATTAGGGAAAAATAAAACAATAAGTGGATTGTGATTTAAAAATGTGATTAAATTTTAAATTATAAACATAAATGATTTTATTGTATGAGTTATGAAATAAATAATTGCTGAACGTGTTCTCAACAGTGTGATGCAGTTTATTATGCACAGAGTCTCCCGATGGGTTCTCTTCGATCTTAATGGAAACGTGATAATCAATAGAGGAACAAAAATATGGAACACATATTTTGTTAAACCTGCAAAATCTTACGCTTAAGGATAAAAGGTTGTGTCAAAATTGTTTTCATTTTTGTATGGAAAAGTATCTGAACATAAATAAATTTGGATTTAAGGAGTGAGATCAGTCAAACTAGTGCACAAATAAAGCAATATAACTCTTGATCTAACCAATCGATTTTAACAAATATTACGGTTTATTTAATGGTATTTTATACAAATTGATATTTTATAAACAGGATTAAAAATTTTGTTTGGTTTTTCTTATTTTATGACGATTAAATAAGCGAAAAACCACGAATTTAAAAAAGGAAGATTAATTAATTTTATTAACAAAAATTAAATGTCTGCCCGTCTCAGAAAATTTTCTTCGATTGAAGTTTTACAAAAACATAAAATTCAAACTTAACAGAAAAATATAAAATACAAAGTTTTTACAAAAAGCAAGTACTTTGTATATCCCAACAAACATTAATTACAACACCCCCTCTCAATTATACAATTTTAACAAATTTCTAATTGAATTAAAACTACGTTTATCTATTGCTTTTGTAAACACATCAGCCACTTGATCCTTAGTAGAAATATGTTGTATCTCCAGATCACCCTTCAACACATGATCTCTTATAAAATGGTGTTTGATGTCAATGTGTTTTGACCTCTTAGTTTCAGCACTCTTTGCCATGGCAATGCACCCAGCATTATCTTCGTATAACAAAAACGGTTCATCTGTTGTCATTTCATTCATATCCTCTAAAATGCATTTTAACCATAAGCCCTCAGAAGTTGCCAAACTTAAGGCAACATATTCAGCCTCACTTGATGAAGTAGCTACCGTGGTTTGTTTTTTACTTGACCAATACACTGGACAACCATTGACATAATAAATATAGCCACTTGTTGATTTACGATCATTAGTATTTGAAGCCCAATCAGCATCCACAAAACCAACAAGAACATCTTTATCTTTACAGGTATTATCAAACTTTAGCTTTAGTGATTTAGTTCCTTTAAGATATCTTAATATTCGCTTAAGAGCAGACCAATGAATTTCAGCAAAATTCTCCTGATAACGACCCATGTAACCAACAACATAGCAAATGTCTGGCCGTACACATAACATAAGGAACATCAGGCTTCCCAAGAGTTCTCTATAAGGATGTTTAGAAGACTCTTCTTCAGTACGTGGTAATTGGAGACCCTTTTCCATTAGAGTATCAATAGTATTGCAATCAGTCATGCCGAATTTCTCTAGTATCTTTACAATGCTAGCTTCCTGACTCAGATACATATATCTCATTTGTTTGTTGTACTCAATTTTCATACCAAGGTAGTATTGGAGTTCACCACAGTCAGAGATATCGAAAACTGATGATAGTTTTTTCTTAACACGATCAATATCATTTAAATCATTACCAGCAATCAGAACATCATCCACATAGAGCAGGAGCAGCATTACGTTTCCATTGTTATTTTTGGTATAGAGACAGTAGTCATGTTGCGATCTTTTAAAACCAAGACCTTCAAGTACCATATTAACTTTTTGGTTCCAACACCTCGGACTTTGCTTTAAGCCGTACAATGATTTTACCAACTTTAAAGACATACCTGGATTCGTATTCATACCTTCAGGAACTTCCATGTAGATATCTTCTTTAAGCTCACCATGTAAAAATGCAGTTTTAACATCTAACTGGTAGAAAGTATAGCCTCTTCTTACACCAACAGCCAACACGGTGCGCAAAGTACTAAGCTTAGCAACAGGCGAATAAGTTTCTTCATAGTCCACGCCAAATTTTTGTAGGAATCCTTTGGCAACCAACCTGGCTTTAAAACGAACAGGATTTCCATTAGCATCGGTCTTGATCACAAAAACCCATCTGGACTTGAGTAGTTTCTTGTTGTCTGGTTTCTTTACTATATTCCAGACTTTATTTTTCTCCATAGAATCTAATTCGTTTTCCACAGCATCAAGCCACTTATCACGATTTGTTGAATTTTCAATTTCAGAAAACGAATTGGGAACATCATCATTGCAGACAGCTTTAAAAATTGACTCATAAAGCTCAGTAAATCTGCTTGGCGGTTTACGTTCTCGTGTGCCTCTTCTGAGTTCATTTTAAATTACAGGTTGTAATATTTCATCAGAACTAGTGTTGATAATTGGCTCTTCTTCTAATTCAACCGAAACGACACCACTATCTGTTTCCCCCTCTTGCTCGTTTGGTTCTTCAACTGTATCTACTGTATTACCATTATCTTCATTATCACGATATATAGTTTGTAAATTTGGAACATTATTTTCAACCTTTTTGTATGGGTAATTAGACTCGTCAAATTTACAATCACGAGCAAGGATTACAATTCTATTCTTCTTGTCCCACAATCTGTAGCCATTCGGACAATAACCAACCATAACGTAATTATTACTTTTGGCATCCAGTTTCTTCCGTTTCTGATTAGGAATCCAAGCATACACAGAACATCCAAAAACTCTAAGCTTTGTTAGATCAGGTTTTCTATTGAACCACATTTCGGCAGGAGTTTTATTACACATCAACGCTTTTGTAGGACTTCTGTTTATTAAATAGGTACTTGCGTAGACAGCATCACCCCTACAACGATTTAGGAGTACCAGCTTCAATTATAAGCGCACGAGCCTTCGCGACCACATTTAGGTTGAACCGTTCAGCCACTCCGTTTTGCTGAGGAGAATATGCAATTGTTTCAGCAATTTGAATACCTTTTTCCTTACAGTACATTATCATTTCTTTAGACTTGTATTCGCGACCCTGGTCAATAGTTAAAATGGAAATATTAGTACCAAATTTTGCATTTACAAGAGCATTAAACTCTTTGAATTTATCAAAAACTTCGGACTTATGCTTTATCAAATATACATGGGCAAAATGGGTATAGTCATCGATAAAAGTAACAAAATATTTTGATCCATCATACGCTACTGGACCTATAGGTCCACAAACATCAGAGTGTATATGCTCAATAGGACGGGTAGCTCTTGAACGAGTACCATCAAACGGTTCACGACACTGTCTACTTTGTGTACATACTTCACAAAAATTGTTTGGAATTTGATTTGGTATACCCGTTACCATATTATGCTTTATCATATCACTATAAGATTGTTTACTTATATGACCCATACGTCGATGCCATAGCGTTTCCGTTTCAGTTTTAGATAAATTGGATACTGATCTTAAAATCTTGAAGTTTACTTCAAACAAATTACCACTTCTTTTTCCAGTCGCAATAACATTTCCATCTTTAAGAAGTTCAGCACGATCTTTCGTAAAATATACGTCAACATCAGCATCTACTATTCGACTCACAGACAAAAGATTTTCACGAAAATCGGGACTATACAAACCGTCCTTCAGATTCATGGTCACATTGGCATTGCTTACACACTCAATATCACAAATTTTCTTAGCAACTACATGCTCATCGTTTTTATCCACACTTATGTAACGAGGTTCAGCAAGATTCTTTATTAACATCATTGACAAAGTGATCAGTTGCACCCGAATCTAAAGCAAAAGACACCAGCTCATCCTTCTTGACTTTGGAATGTTGATTTGAATCGGCCATAAAGCTAACACTAGGAACAACAGCAACATTCGCTTCCTTCACACGGCAATCCTTTTTCATATGTCCATAACGTCCACACTTATGGCATTTTCCATTAAACTTAGCTTTGTTCTTCTTTGTAGCAAAGGCGGTTATCTTTTCTTCAACAATTTCAGACGTTCTTTGTTTCTTTTTGGATTCTTCTGCCAACAAACGCTGCTTTACAATTGAAACCGTCAGCTCTTCATTGGGTAAATTTTCCAGAGCAGTTACTACAGCATCGTATGACTCTGGTAGAGTCAAAAACAGTTGGGACACCAAATCTGCTTCTTCCGGTTTGGCCCCGGCGGATTTCAATTGTCGGATTAAGGAATCAAATTTCAATAAGTGTTTGTTCATATCTTCACCTTCTCGTAATCTTAGTTTTGCGAGTTCCTTCCTTACCAAGGTTTGATTCTGGGCAGACTTCTTTTCAAACGTAGCACAAAGAGAGTCCCACATTTCTTTTGCAGTATCCTTGCCTCGAACGTATTCAATATAGTCATCATGAATAAGCGAGACAATAACATCCTGTGCTTTAGCATCCAACTTCATAAAGGCAGGAATTTCCGCAGCCACGGTAGGTACTGACTCCGTTACAGCTTTAATACAACCCACCGATGATAGATGCTTCTCCACCCGGAATTTCCAATTTTCAAAATTGGATCCAGCAAACTGCGCTATACCAGTTGATTTTTCGTTAAGGCCCATAACCTCTTATTTTATGACGATTAAATAAGCGAAAAACCACGAATTTAAAAAAGGAATATTAATTAATTTTATTAACAAAAATTAAATGTCTGCCCGTCTCAGAAAATTTTCTTCGATTGAAGTTTTACAAAAACATAAAATTCAAATTTAACAGAAAAATATAAAATACAAAGTTTTTACAAAAAGCAAGTACTTTGTATATCCCAACAAACATTAATTACAACAGTTTTTAATAATATTTTTACATTTTCAGAATTTCCAGCCATTATGGCTTTTATTGTTTCCTCAGTGACACTCATGCTGTGAAATAAGGATTTAGTTTTAAAAGCTTTAGCATCTTTGGCGACTTGTTTTGTGTTCATTATAATTCTTTTCGCCAGAGCCCAATATCTTTTTAATGAATGGTCTCAGTTATGTGGATTCGTCTCTCTTGGTGCCAAACCCACATTATTCCGTTGGTACCACTCTAACGCCGATTTGCTATGATGACAAGATAAAAGGTCAGGCCTTAAAAAAGTAGATACCTCATATTCCCGAATAAATGACTCATGCCGTTTTTCAAACGCTATCTTATCTACAAATCGGTATTTATTGTGATTGGTGTTATATAAAAAGTGCTCTTTTTCTACAATTACAGTGTTCCCATATTTGAAGCCCACCTTTCATCTCTCCCCTATCCCCTTTCCAAAGAAAGCAACACATTAATAAATAGGAAGAATTTCCTGAGCGTTGCTTTTTTTTATTAAACCAAAAAAAATTGCGAATTGTTAGGCAAATTTTTTCCTCTACATCTTCTTTTGCATAAGTTATATAAAATGACTGCCTTGGAAGCTGGACAAAGTCACCAAGGGTATGGGTTTCGTCATCCATGATACAACAACTACATTTTACTACAAAAGTACTACACAGTAATTAAATATTTTTGAACAACGCTAGAAACTGTATTTCGAAAAACCTTTAATATTTCAGCAACCCATGTGAAAATCGAAATATACATGGACATTAGGGTAATAACTTTTTGCATATTTTGCAAATATCAAATCTCCCCAGACAAAATCGTGTAGGGCATGGACAAATATTAAGAACTGCGTTTTTAGTTTTTCGCTATCGTTAAAAAAGGTTACGCACCAAACGCGTTAAAGTTTTGAATCAAACAAAGTTTAAAAAAAAACTTTTTTTTGATGCCTCATCGTCTGACTATCACATCTTTATAATTAAGGCATACTGATTACAATAGTAAAGTCCGTTTTCGAGTCAATGGAATAGTTTTCTTCCAAATTTGCTTACTTACATATGTATAAACCATATTTAAAAAAAAATTGCTATTAAAAAAAATTTAAAAAAAATATATTAAAGGCATTTTAGAAATCGCTGTCGGTGCGTAATGTTTTTTTACCAAATTGAACTGAAATAGTTTTTTTTATCATTAATACAATATTTGCCATTAGAAAACCCCTGGGGAGAATGTTGGCCAAAAAAAGTTAACACCCTAATGGACATACATTGACATGTACATGGACTTATCATATACGTAGATGAATTGTTCAATATATCACCATACATTGTCTCATATATGACCATACAACTACGGATCCCATATTTAAAGGTATATGGCCGTATATGATCATATACTATCCTACATGAGCATACATGAATCACATACGAGCATATATGTATGTTCATATATGACTATATACCGTCATACACTCTCAAATTTCGGATCCGAAGATACATTGTCATATATGAGACATTTTTTTATTTAAAAAAAAAATAAAACAAATAAATGTTTGTTTATTTTTTATTGCACAGTTATGTGGTTAATTTTTACTACAATTGTGGTACATTTTCTTAAACAGTAAAAATCAGATGGTAATATTAGTCTAATTTACGGAAATGTAAGTCGAAATTTTTTCTAGTGAAATTTCATTTGTTTTTAACTATATTTGTAGTGGTCTTTATTTATATAGTATTCTAAGTTGACGTGTTTTCTAATATATTTGGGTACGCTGAGTTTAATCTCATTTGTTTTTTTTGAAATACCGCGGTTTTTATATTTACACTACATACCCATATTTATTTTTCTTTTGTAAATATTTTGACATATTTTCAAGGCATTTGCAATTTTAAAACAACAATTAATTTAGTGAGTGAAAATTAAGCATGTACAATTTTCAGTTTCCTTGTAATACCGGTAAGATAAGCTTAAAAAACATGACTATACTCAAATTAATGATAATTTGATGTAGATATATGCATGACTTTTCGCTCAAATTTCAAAAAATGAAGCAAAATATGCGAAAAAAATTAGGAGTATAAAAAAATAAAATATTTTTCCATATTTGGATTCAGCTTAGCTTCACTCAAAAACAGTTAGTATAGTCAGTAAGAAATTTTGTTCTTAAAAAATTCATGATTTTTCGGTCCAATTTCGAATAATTATGCAAAATATGGGGTGAATGATGAAAATATAAAAATATAAATATCACTGAAAATCAATATAAACATTTAGTTTACAAATACACATTTAATCTGTACTAAATTGAAATATTTTATTTTGTCTTTAAGTTAATTAATAGACAATTAATTTGACAAGCCGGTGACAACACACAATTTAAGTTTTTTTATCCACAATATATGTATTGTTACCGTCCTTTTGTCTTATATACATAACATAACATAGAAAAAATCTTACATGATTGATTTTTGTATATCTCTTACAAGATTTGTACTTTTTAATAACATTTTCCTTGTCCCTAATACATCTACTTCATTCTGTGTATATCTTTCAATCATGTTGTCAAATGTTTTATCAAAATGAATTATTAAAACATCAGTAAAATATTAGCAAAACATTAGTTCAAAACAGTTAAGTGCTGAATAAGTATAACTAAAAATTTAGCTCAAAATACAATTTCTTCAAAATAATTTGCTGATTAATAGTATACTTTAATAACAAAACGTTTTACTAACTTTTCTACTAAATTATATATATTTTTTTTTTTTTGAGTGTAAGTTTATTAAAAAATATACATTTCACAATAAAGTTTTGCAGAAATTTGAAAATGATTAAGCAGTGTAATTAATAAATAAACGTATTATTCATACGCATATACGAGGGCGGATCAAAATATCCCCGACTTTTCGAACTTCCCTTGTAGTTATATGAAATGCAACACTGCTCCCATCAAATACCACCTGTTAATAGGCTACTGTCAAATTTTGAGCAAGTTCCGTCATTTATTTTGCGTTTAACAGCTGTTGAAATCATAAAACCTCGTGGATTTTTTTAAAAATCGAAAAAAGTGAATTTCGAGTGCTCATTAAACATTCTTTTTTGCAAAAACAAAAAAACTGTCCATCAAACCAAGGAAAAGCTTGATAAATACTATGGGGACTCTGCACCATCAATTTCAATGGTAGAAAAGTGGTTTACTAACTTTCGTTGTGGTCGCACAAGTACAAATGACGCTAAACATTCTGGACTGCCAATTGAAGTCAATACACGCGAAAATGTTGAAAATATCCACGATATGGTGTTGACCGATCGAAGAGTAAAAGTGCGTGAGATTGTTGATGCCATAGGCATTTCACTTGGCAGTGTGGTTTCGATTTTAAATGATCAGTTGGGTTTAAGAAAGCTGTCTGCAAGATGGGTGCCGCGTTTGCTCTCAATTGACCATAAACGTCATCGTGGCCAATAAGGTGATGGCAACATTTTTTTGGGATGCACACGGGATAATCCACATCGATTACCTTCAAAAGGGAAAAAGAATAAACGGCGAATATTATGCCAACCTATTGGACCGATTTAACGAGTATTTAAAAAAAAAAACGACTCAATATGGCCAAGAAATGCCTATTTGATGGACCTCGAAAAATCCTAGGGAAGGGATACAAAAATTGGAAAAACATTGGACTAAGTGTATTGAGCTAAAAGGAGATTATGTTGAAAAATAATTTTTTTTTTTTGCAAAAAAACTGTGTTTCATTCAAAAAGTCACGGAATTATTGATCTGCCCTCGTAGTGCTAGTAGTTGTTTAAATTTAGTGAAAAATTCACAAAACTCTGAGTATATTTAATTTTAAATCAAAAGCATAGGTTACGTATGAACAATATTTTATATGTAATAATATAAATCATACGCCTTAGTTTAAATAAATAACACTTTTCAGATCAAGACACATTATGGTTTGTTCAATTGAAGGGCTTAGTGTAAAAACTTGATAAGCCACAAAATTAAAATAATGAAATAATCGCCTTAAAAACAATGCAGAAAATAAGGCTTTAACTAAACCAAACTGTAAGCATAAATAATAGGTGCTTAAGGAACCCGTTCATGAATGATAGAAATCCATCCATACCCGTTCATGAATGATAGAAATCCATCGGAAACTGCTTTTTTACAAAAAAAAAGTGTGGCTTATCAAGTTATTGCACAAAGATAAGTAAAGAAGTTCATAGTCTGAAAAATTGTAGCAAATTAGATGGTCTTTCCTGATACTTGATACTTGTAAAAAGTGCCAAAATGTGTCTTCTATTACATGACCTTCTTCGGAAGACTATACGACAGTAAAAACCATTTTATTAAGTCAATGTGGCTTATCAAGTTTTTGCAGAAATTTTATTTAGAATTTTTTAATTTAGAAGAAATGATATCTGTATTTCAGGCATTTCGTGCTGTAGGAAATTGTAATAAATGCCAAGATATCTTAGCACTTATTACAAGTATCTGTTGCTCGAAAATCCTGCAAAATAGCAACAATTTCCTCAAAATAAAAAAATCTTAAAGATAATTTCTGCAATAACTTGATAAGCCACGTGGATTTGAAAAATTGCGTTTCACTGCCTTGTAGTCTTAAAGCGATGGACATGTAATAGAAGACACCTCTTGGCACTTATTACAAGTATCTAGAATATAAAATCCAGAAAAACAGCGACTTTTTCTTAAAAATAAGAAAATCTTAAATAAAATTTCTGCAAAAACATGATAAGCCACATTGATTTTAAAGAAATGGTTTTCAATGACTTCTAGGCAGCTGTTAAGGAATATGTTCGAGCTATAAATGCTTGTAATAAGTGACAGTATGTGTCTTCTATTACATATCCGTCGGTGGCTTATCAAGTTCTTGCACAAATTTTATTTGGAATTATTTATTTTTAAAGACTAGGTAGCTTTTTTGAACGATTTTCATGATATATATACTTGCTTTAAGTGCAAAGATGTGTCTTCTATTTCATGTCCATCGCTGGGAGACTAATAGACAGTAAAACCAATTTTTAAAATTCATGTGGCTTATCAAGTTGTTGCAGAAATTTTATTTAGAATATTTTTATTTTAAAGAATAGATAGCTGATTTGACAGATTTTCGTGATAAATATACTTGTTGTTAGTGCAAAGATGTGGTTTATTTTACATTTTCCTCGCTGGGAGACTAGAAGACAGTAAAAAACATTTTATTCAATTAAGGTGGCTTATCAAGTTTTTACAGAAAATTTGTTTTGAATTTAGAATAACTTGATAAGCCACACAAGTTAAAATAAATCATACATCGATGGTTTCTTAAATGAGTAGATGATCTGTTGGAAAATAATCTTTAGCCACCATACTTCAATCAATATATTTACAAAAAAATTCAAGTTTGCTTTTATTTTCTTCAGAGTTAATCTTCTTGTTCAGAAGTGTATCTTATTGGTGAGGCATATGATGTTCTTGCATAAAAAAATATTGAAATATAGTCGAATTGTAAAAAGTAACATTTGCTCTAGATCTGAAAGTATTTGGAATATAGCTTAAATCATTTAAGTGGATATTGATACCACGTTAGGTAATGCAATAAACACATAAAATCATTTTTTGAAAGCGTGTGGCTTATCATGTTTTTGCACTAAGCCCTTCAATTTTAAACTCTGAGGTTTACGAATTTGTTGTTAGTTAAAAAAAAAAAAAAACAAAAGTTTGTGAAATAACAATTATTATAGAGAAACATTTTTCAAATAGTAGTTTTTGAAAACTTTTAGTTTTTGATAAAAAAAAATTTGTATGGAATTTGACAACTAAACATAAGTAAACAGATATAAATTGGCAAACCACTGATATTTTTGTAAAGCCTACAGTGTTAAAAATTAACAAAGGTACAATTAATACTATAAAAACACTATATTGTTTGCAAAGCATGTGTTTTGCCAGTATTAATCGCAAATGGTTTGCCAGTATTGTTTTTATAACCAATTAGAAGAATTATCTCTTTTTAATATATTTTTAAATATGATGTAGAAGTCTAAGACCGAACTGTATAGATGCTTTTTAAATGTATTTTATTATACAAATTTTTGAAAATTAATTAAATATAAGATTTTTTAAAAGCACAAAATTGTTTTAAATTAGTTCAAACCAATGGTTGGCCACTTTTATCAAGCGGATAACTGGAAAATACTCTCCATATTGTTAATCCCACGTTCTGCCAACGCATAACCGACCGTCGCCGACGCTTTGCCAACCCAGTACCGATTGTAAATTTCTGCCTGGGCAGTTTTCAAAAACTACTAGTTTTTGGTTGTACTATAAATGAAGTATTTATAATACTTTCTGTACATTTCTTAAAGATTTACTATTTACCAAGAAAATAATATTAGAAAATATATAGTACTAATGAATTGAGTTTAATATGTTGATATCCATGCCAACTGTCCAGCAAAAAAAAAAGTATGTCGCAGCTATGTCAAACTAACAACATTTGTTCTCCTACAAGAGACTAAACAAAAATCAAACAACTTTTTCAAGTTTTCAAAGAAAAGTGGACGAAATAGTCAATTGTTAATATTCAGTTTTACCCTCCTTTCTATTGTATTGTTTATTATTTGACTACATCAATATATTTTTATAGAAAATTAAAAAAAAAATAAAATTTTTTTAAAAATATTCACACATTGTTCCGAATATTTGTAGTAATACAGAACTCAATTTATTTTAAAATCGGCAAACAAATGTTTGGATTTTTTTTTATTTATTGAAAAGGGCTAGATGGTTTTTAATCGATCCAGAAAGTTTCATCTTGTAACTCGTATTGGTTTCGGAGAAAATATACGTTGCATATTGTATTTCATAGACAGTGGAGTTGGGTTATAACGAACACCGTTTATAACAAACTTTTTTTGTAGCGAACGATTTTTCTGCTTCCCACGCATTTACTACCATATTTCATTCAAAAAAAAAAAAAGTTATTTGGCGGACCCTTTATTTTTAGGTTTTAAAAATCTGTCAATATCATTGTTTGCTATATAAAAAAGCAAAAATAAATTATGCAATTTTTTCACAATTTTTTAAAAAGTCCACAATTTTTTTCCATTAACATTTTTTTATTTGCTCCACAAAAAAAAACGCAGTAAACTGCAATATTAAAACTAAACAGCGAATGTGCCTTGGAACAACTGCTTTTTGAAAAAAATTCAGCACCAGTTTTTCAATTTTTGTGATGGCACATCAACGCGACATACCTCTAACTGCGCAGAATTACAACATAAACGAATCATTGTTTTCAAATTTTTATTTCATGAAGGGCTGTGCAAAAAACGCCAAAAATGCAAAAAAACGTGAAAAAAATTGGTTTCAATTTTCCACTACCATGTATTGATGTGTTGACTTTATCTGGCAAGTGTTGGGACACTTTTGAATTACCACAAGGAATCCAAAAATTGAAAGCCCCAAAATAAAAAAATAAAGAGATCAAAAATGTGAGCTTGTTTCAAACGATTTTAAAAAAATTGTTCAACTTTGCGTACTGAAAACAATAAGAAATATCAATCTATTATGACCCTACAATTTTGCACTTCTCTGAGTTAAAGTGTTGCTAATCCAAGCGTTTAATCAAAAATATAAAAATTGTGAAAGTTGTTGCGAAATAATATCGATTTCAAAGGATTTAAAATTTTTTAACATAAGCACTTATAACAGAATTATATACAGAAATTTTGAAATATTCAACGAATATTTTCTCCAAATCCAATACGAGTTACACGATAAAACTTTCCAGATCAATAAAAAAACATTAAGTCATTTTTTATATTATAACACATTAAAAAACTTTTTGGTCGATTTTGAGATAAATTGAGTTTTGTATAACTTTATAAATTCGGAACTAGTTCTGAAATTTTTGGAAAAGTTTTATTTTTCTCAAATTCTCCATTAAACAATGTATTGATATAATAAAATGTCTAGAATTTGCCAAAATCAGTTAAATTATAAATAATATACTAACAATTATCGAAAAATTTGTCAATATGTAACCAGTCCTACTACAACCCATTTTTTTAGACAATTTTAAAAAGTTGTTAAATTTTTTCTTATTCTCTTTTAGGAGAACAAATACTCTATGTTTTGAATTTCTGGAATATACTTTTTTCTGTAGCGGGGCAGTTGGATGGGAAAGCAACATATATGTATTTGGCAATCCAAGCGTTTAATCAAAAATATAAAAATTGTGAAAGTTGTTGCGAAATAATATCGATTTCAAAGGATTATAAATAATATACTAACAGGTATCGAAAAATTTGTCACCCTACTACACCCATTTTTTGAACAAATTAAAAAAGTTGTTCAATTTTTTCTTCTTCTTCTTATAGGAGAACAAATACTCTATGTTATGAATTTCTGGAATATACTTTTCTCTGTAGCGGGGCAGTTGGATGGGAAAGCAACATATATGTAGTTGGCATATCCCAGTAAAATAGTAAAATCCAAATAACTGGTTGCAGAACAGCTTATATTGTATTATAACAGGTTCTAATTTCGGTTCTGTAACTGGTTCTTTTTATATGGAGTTTGTCCAATTTGCAATAGGTTCTTTACCTTCAAACAAGAACAGGTTGCTTTAGAACCGGTTCTAGAACCAGTTATAGAACTGGTTCTGGGACAGTGACGCCATACATTTCGACTCCCTGGAACCTGTTCTAGAACCGGTTCCATGTCACCGTTGGTAAAAAAAGTTGTTCTAGAACAGGTTCAGAGGTAATCTGTTCTAAAAAATTTTGCTGGGATGTATATATTTTGTTAAATGTTTACTAGTGTTGTTCTTGATGTTTTTTTTTTTCACAAACAAAACTCGTCTAAGACGAAAAATTAATATTATTCGTTTAACAACCATAAAACAAATGTATACAATTTACGATACTTTCATTTTGTCTTAACCATGTAAGATGAAGATGTATGCGTGTGTGTAAAAAAGTGTACACTCATATACCATTTAACACATTTGAAGTTAAAATACACACTCATATATGTCTACACATACATATAAAAGCATTTTTTGTATTACCCCCTTATAGCTGTTGTTTATTATATTCATTTAAAATGGCAGATACGAGTTGGTATGAATGTATGTTTTCGTTGCCTGGTATTATAATATGAATTAGAGTATGCCAGGCTTAAAAAGTAAAATGGCAAAAGAGTAATTAAATGGCATTTAATACTACCATTATTAATGATATGTGAAAATACATTTATATAAGAATCTTAATATTTAGCAAGAAATAACATAAAAGTATACATACAATTATATTATATGAACTTAATACATATGACTAATACAAATTCTACTACATAAAAAAAAATGTTTGAATGGTTTTTTACAAAGAAAATCTCTTTTAGCTAATTACTTTTGTTTATTTTTTTTTAAAATGTTTTCAATACAAACATGAAAAATTTTCACCTGCTTAACTAATTAGCACTTTATCGTTAAATTTAATGAGTCCACATTTACTGGCGTTGATTATTTGTTGGCATTAAAAAAAAAAAATGTATTTCCATTTTAAATACATTCGGTGGTATGGTTTTCCATGTCCAGTCAGTAAATAGGTTTATTCATAACTCCAAAAAATATATTTTAAGCAGACATGGGCGGCGTGAATTACATTTAACAATCACTCAGTTGTGAAATTTGCATTAAAACTAAAAAAATTTCACACCTTCGCTCACATTTGTTGGCTTAAACGCTTGCTTGTAAACTTTAAAATTTTATCAATACCAGACATGGGACATATTACAAATATTTGTGTATTTAATTACAGGCCAATTACGTTTGTACGTCTAATTACATGTACATGTTACAAGTCAATTTGTGGGCGTTGTGATGTAATAGTTAGCGCGTTGGACTGATACTCAGATGGTACCGGGTTCGATTCCCGGTAACGACAACATCAATTTAGAAAAATAATATGTATGTGAATAATATGTAAGATGTAGTGAAAAAAAAAAAAAAATGTTTGGTATTAAAAATTTTACTAACTTTGCTAAGGAATCGTTTAAACTTAAACCTACAAGTGTGAGCGGAGGTCTGAAATTATTAATGATATTTAAATATTTCACTAGTGAATGATTGTGAAATGTAATTGACGCCGCCCATGTCTGATTTTAATAACAATCTGCAACAAATTAAAATTTTTGTTCATAGTTTGTAGTTTAAATTAGAGTAAGTGCGGGTAATATGGAATAGGCGGGTAATGTGGAAAACCCCTTTATTTCTGTGACTAAGAACTATTTGAGAAATGTTTGCTAATTAAATCATTGCACATTCATACAAATGTATGTCTCGCTTACATTTTCTAGGAACTAACCATAATCGTTAATATTTTATTATTTGAAAATAAAAACTTGGTATGCTTGACTTTTTTTACATGTGTTCAAAAATTTATTTTGCACAAAAAAACTGCATATATGTTAATATTTTGCAGTTGTGCCTGAAAAAATATGCATTAAGGAATTTCTTAATGCCATTAATAAGTTCTAGTATTATGTTTAACAGTTTTTAAAATTTTTTAAATAAAATTAGTTGCAGATTTGGAATACCTTAAGGCGGATAATGTTTGATAGTATTCCACATTACCTTCGCAGTATTTTTTTTTTTTTTAAATCGGATAAATCAATTTTAAATTGTATTTAAATTTGACTGTAGGAAAAAGGTTAAAGTTCGAAATTTTATTTTATTTTATTGGTTTATTTGAATGTCATTTAATATTTCTTTAAGTTTTTTTGTAAATCATAAATCGTTATACTTTTGAATTAATGTAATTAAAACCCATGAATCTAGGAATCCCTTGCATTAAAAGAAGCTCTAGATGATATAAATTCCTTAAAATAAAATAATTAAAATGACTTTTGTAAAATGAATACGATCAATTTGGGAGTATGCAATGTTTAAGGTAAATTGTGTTGATCAAAACGTTTGTAACTTTGAAATTAATTATAATTTAATCATCTAGGATGCTGGTATTCTAAATAAAATGTTGGAACTGATTATTTATTGAAAAATGTCTTGTGACATTGTAATATTGGAAAATCAAACGCATTTATTTAGCGAAAAATTCTTGTGGTGATTGGAGTGTTATTTTTATTTTCTATTTCTGTCCTGAACAACTGCATTTGTAGGTTTTGGTCATTGCATTTTCAATTATTTAGTGGTTGATTCTACCTAACACAATTACTAACCGAATTTTATTTAAAAATTTATATGGCCATACTAATAATTGTTCGTTATAGATGGATTTTTAAGGTCTTTTTCTGGTACAGTTTTTTTTATACATTGGGCCTTTTTAAAAATAGCCTTTTTTTATATATAGACTAAAACCAGGTGTGGGTCCATTTTAGCGAACATTCTCTTACATTTTAATTAAATCTTTTATCATGTATTTTAGGTTAATAATATTTTCTGTGTATTTATTATTAAACAGCTATTCTTCATGACTTTTGAACTATATTACTTTAGAAATATTTTTACTTACATATATTTCCGAGAAACTTGGAGACATGTCTGTAATAAATAAAAAAAAACGAAGAAAAAAATATAAGTAACTTGTATTACAAGAACAGTATTAAGCAGAACTTAATAAAAGCAAATTGAAATAAAATATTTCCCTTAACAAAAAAGATCATATTTTCAACTTAATATCTACAATTTCATTACCAGCTTTTTTTATTTTCTTCAACATTTATACACGTCTCTTAACAACAATTTACAAGAATTATGTTAAGTTATGTACATAAAGATATATTTCGTAAAATTAGATAAAAAAACTTCATATATACCGAGAATACCACAAGTATATTATATTGTACATAAGTAAGTAAATGAATCAGCACACATTCTTGCACATACAAAAGAAAAAAACAAGAAAATTAATTTTTTTATGAATAATGTTAGAAGAAAATTATACAGCAAAAGTGAACATCCATATATGCCTCTCTTTCTGAATATTAACACTACAAGGAACGACTTTTTAATGAATTTGTACAGACATCTACGATATTAAGAAAAATTCAAAAAAATATAGACAATTTTCTAGATAAATTAATACGAGGGGTGTTATTTGTATTTCGGGAATAGCAAATAATAACAAACATTTTTAAATGAAAATGGCTTTATTGTTTTTCAAAATATTCCACTTGATGATCAATACACTTCTGCATTCGTTCAAACCATTTGTCATAGCAGTTTTTCCATTCCTCTTGAGACACTTCCCAAACATGGTTTTTGAACGCTCCAACTGCTTCTTCGGTGATCGTAAATCGTTCACCACTCAGTTTACCTTTGATATTAGAGAACAAGAAGAAGTCATTGGGTGCCAAATCAGGATTGTCTTTCTTTCTCCTACCCTTTTTCTTATTTTTATCTACTCTTTTGCAGATGACAGCAACATCTGTCATTCATTTTCATTCGATCAAAGGCCAAGCTTTTTGGAGATAGAGGGCATGCGGCAGAACGTGAATGACACACTCAATCAAGACCTTTCTACAATCTCCGAGTGGGGTCGCGCGAATAAGGTCGATTTTAATACACGCAATACCCAATGTTGTATGTTAACCCACAGACGGGCTGTGGAATTAACATTGTCATCTGTAACTATTGATGGTATAGGTATTTAGGAATCGGATACTCTTGATGTTCTGGGCATGAGAATACAGTGTGATGTCCGTTGGAATAAGCACGTATTTCAAGTGTCGAAAGAGGCATTCAAGTGTCTCGGTTTTCTAAAACGGTGCAAGACTTACTTCACTAGATCCGATCTCCTTAATATTAATACCAGCTATATCCGGCCAAAAATGGAATACAACTCTCATATATGAGCAGGGGCTCCACTGTCTATTCTGAGGCTTCTGGACCGTGTTCAGGGGAGGGCGGTGAAGCTTATCAATGACAGTAGTGTATCCATTGGAGCATCGTCGGAATGTGGGTTGTGTGACACTTTTCTATCGATATTACCATGGGAGATGCTCATCTGAGATAAGTGAACTTATTCCACGAGCCCGAGTTTTTATTCGTAATACTCGCTTATCTAGTAGAGCACATTCGATTGTAGTTGATTGTCCTGTGTTTCGCACAACGCATTACAGAGAAAATTCGTTTTTTTAGTCGAACGATTCGTATGTGGAACAAACTTCCCGCAGAAGTCTTCCCTGTTACTTACAATTTAGAAAAATTTAAATCAAATATCCACAAACACTACTCCCTCTTTCCTCCCTCCCATACCCTATTTTCCTGAAATTAAAAAAAAGAAAAAAAAAAAAACAAGTGGTCGTGTACCACTCAGAATTGACCGTCCTACGTTGCTCAAGAGGAACGGTGGCCACATGACCCATTCTGCCAAAGAAACAGGCTGAATGGGTCGCTATGCTTCTTCCACGAACAACTTTTGTTGGATTAAGCTCGTCTTGAAATACTCACACGGTCGATTGCTGTTTTGTTTCCGGCTCATACGCATATATCCATGATTCGTCTCCTGTAACGATTTTATACACGTCTTTTTGAAGCACCACGATACAACTTTTTAATCATTTCCTTACAACAACCGACGCGAGCCTTTTTTTTTGGCACAACTACCGATTTTAGACGACCTTCACAGAATTCGTCTGCGACCGAACTACGACCACGATTGAATTCACTTTACCAGCGATATACTGTGGTTTTTGATGGTGCTTTATCGCCATACAAAGAACTGAGTTCATCGACACATTCTTGTTGAGATAATCTACGTCGAAAGTTGTGAAAAATAATCCAACCAAAACCTTCTTTTGAAATTTCCATTTTTTGACCAAAATGATTTTCTTAGCTCACTGTAAACAAAACAAGTGGCACTTGTACATCAAAAGGTTGTGAGTACGTTTATGCTAAAAAATAGTGTCCGTCCGAACAGTTCGGCCAAAAACTATATTTTGTCGGTTTTTTGATATCTAGAGGCAATGATGACAAATTTTGGTATTGGAAACATGTTTGTTGAGCCGATTTAATTCGATTTTGTGTATAAAATTTAAGAGAAAAGCCGAAGTTTAGCTATAAAGTTAAAAGTTCGGCCGCCGAACTATTTTCAATTTGGCCGAACTTTCTAAAGCCGAACAGTGAAATCATTGCTTAACTTTTCTTCAAATTTGACACTCAATATAGCATCTAATCAGCCCAATAAACATTTTTCCATCCGCCAAATTTGTCCATAATGCTTTAAAATACCGAATACAGACCAAATGCATTTTCTGGCCGAACTCTTCTGTCGGACACTACTAAAAAATGTCAAACTTTTTTATGGTGTTGCCAGATTTTAGCTATTGACATAAGTGTTGCCAGTTCCCGAAATATAAATAGTACCCCTCGTATTTCCGAAGAAAAGACATACAATTTAAAAAAAAAAAATATTGTTGTCTGTCCATATTTAAACTGATTTTATTCATCAAAAAATCAGTTTTCCCGTGTTGATAATATTACATTAAATTTTATTTACAAACTTTTCACTAAATTGAACAAAATTTAAATAGGATTGTCATTGATTTTATTAGCTGTTATTGGAAAATGATCATCTAGTATATTACATCCAGAAAAAGGATCGGTTGGATTTTGATCAAAATCATTAACATTTATTTGCTAGGACGTTATATTATTTGGAACTACGAATAATCGATTAATGAAGCCAAAATACTTTACTGGAAATAAAAAAGAGGAAAAAAGAACAAAAAAACAATCCTATTATCCAATTAGTGCACAGAAAAAAATATTTTCTTACTTTTGCAATTAAATCGGTTTGTTGAAATTTTTAAACGTTGTCAATTAAAAATTAATTGAATCAATTAAATAGTTGTTCAAATTCGTCACTTGCTTGACATTTTTTTATATTATTGCTTAAAAGCAAACATCAACACATTGTTCTTGTTTTTGTAGTATTTATGTAGTTGTTTTTTATAAATGTTTATGTTTAGTGGTATTAGAAATAACTATTTTAAGTTCATTTCAATTACATTAGATATTAATTCTTATTAGGTTTATTACTTTATTAAGTTGAATGATTTAGTTTCAGTTGTTTAAATCAGAATATCTATTTTTTCTAAAACATTATCATAAAATTGATAATGTAAGTTTTAAAGTTTAATTTAATTTAATAAAAATTAAATTTTTTTTTAACAGAAAGAAAATGCAAAAAAAAAAATTAAAAATTATTAAAAAAAAATAATCTAATTTCAACACAACGTTTAATTTCTGCAAAGAAAAAAACCAAAACAAATTTTGCCATAACCCCTACCCTTCAATAGAAAGAAAAAAAAAACAATTTCTGTGTGAATTTGCTCACATAAGTATAAATAAATCTGCTAACTAAATGAGAATTTCACGCCGGTTTAAATTCAATGTTGTTAAAAAAAACATTTGGTATGACAACAACACTTCTATAAAAAAAACATTTGCTATGGCAGCAAAAATTTTTTTTTTTTTTGGTTTTTCGGAAGGTAAAGGATATTGATAACTTTTTAATCAAATTAATTATTATTTAGTTGAAAAATAATTCAATTAAATAGTTATCAATTTCTAATTGAATTAACAACTTTCGTTGTTGGCGGAATTTCAGCAATTAAAGTTATTGAATCCGTGGTTTTCGTAATTGAAATTGGGTTTTATTTTTGTGGGAGTTGGTATTTCCAATCAAGTTTTTTGAATTAAAAAAAAAAATTGTCGTTAATCAGATGTTATTCGGCTTTCCGAATCAAATATTCTACTATTTACGGGGTAGATCTCAATTCGTCAGTTTACGCGGTTCTAATTCTAATGTTGCCTTTCTTTACTCAGGAGTTCCTCAGGGTTCTGTCATTGGACCCCATCTCTTTTTAATGTACTTAGATGATTGTTTGAATTGCTTGGATTTACATTTGGTGAAACTTTTTATGTGTGCAGATGATATTCATCTGCTTTTTTGTAATAGAAGAGAGTTTCCCGAGGTTTTGGAGGCGGTGATCAATTTTAACTTTGCTAATCTGAATGATTGGATGGTGCATAATGACTGTACTATTAACACCATGAAAACCAAGGCTATTATGTTTCGCTCACTATATCGTAGCGTTTTTTAATCCCATATTAAAATGGGTGGTGTGGATATTATGTTTGTTGATAGTCTCAGATGCTTAGGTCTGGTAATTGATGAGTACTTTAATTTTGGTCCCCAAATTGATGCTATTTCTGCTAAGTTAACTCTAGGTCTGAGATCACTTTACCGCTCTGGACTTCACCTGCCACTCAGGGTTAAACGTATGATCGCTCATGCTTTACTTATGTCACACCGTAATTATGGCATTGAGGTTGTATGTGGTACGTTATCCTATAATATTGATAGGCTTGAAAGTGTGCTTAGGAGAATAGTAAGATTTGTTTTTGAAACTGCTCATTATGACCATGTTCGCGTAATTGGTGCTGTTAATGAATTTTTGTGATGTTCCTTTAAGCAGTATCTTGAACTACGTAATATGCTTTTCCTGTTGTAGATACTTAAAATTAATGTGCCACAATATTTGGCTTCTAAGTTTGTATTTTTTAGATCTGCGAGGAATACCCATATTGTTTATCCCTTGTTTACTTGCTCAGTTTATGAACGATCATATCTTGTCAGAACTGCGAGAATTTGGAATCAGTTACTCGAAAATTTACATGATTTAACAGTTTCCACCGATACTTTTAAAAATAGACTCTTGCGTAATTTTCAGAGGAATTTCTTTTTTTGTTTTTGAATTTCGCGGATGGGGGCTACTAATTCATAATGGTCATGTCATATTTGTGTACCTGTGTCATATCTTACAAGAGTGTATTTTTTTTTTCTTTTCTCTATTATTGGGGTTGCTATTTATATTGTTTTCTTCATTTTATTACTAATGAATTTTATTATAATTTTTGTTTTCTTATAATTAGTGAAGTATTTTGTACTACTTAGTAATACGTGTTGGCCTTGTAGGCTTATTGTATTACGAATAAATAAATAAACTTTACTTTAAATTAGGGTTCCAGTAGTACCAACCGATTTGTGGATTGCATTGTTTATAGAAGCAACTAATGATTGTTATTCGTATACGTTTTTTGGACTATGTTTATTTTCCTAACAAAATATTTAAATTCAAATTTAGCACTCAACAGTTGCAAGTGTTTGTGGTGTAGCGCGTAGAGAGTTTGCCTTGTACTCCGAGTTCAAATCTCGGAAAGATAAACACAAAAAGTTTTTTTAATTAAAATAAAATATTCAAATGTAAATGTAACAGTAAATAAGGCAAATACAATTAAAAGCAATTGTAGTGCAATTAGTATGACAGTTAGGCATAAATCTGTAAGCCACGGTTCAATCAGATTTATGTGGAATGTAATATTGGTTTAGGCAACTGAATACGTATTAACTTTCACGACTAAAATATAATTTAACATTACAATAGTTATAGTAACCGACAGAATTCGATTGGCAACAAATTCATTGGCCGCAACTCAGACTGTTTTCTGGGGGTATTTTCCAATATTTTGTTACACTTACAGCCCTTCGAGGGTTAAATAGCAATACCGAAGTTTAATGATAATCGAAATAAAATCATAAATATTGCTTTATTAAGAGTTTGTTAACTACCTAATTTTTTTTTTTTTTTGTTTCATTCTATCCTTTTCATACATACTACTTGAAGGTCTGAGCAATGTAATAATGTATTGTTGAACAAAAATAAAATTTGCATTTATTGAGTGGCAGTCGAGAGTACAGGGAATATACTTATGTTTTACAGTACATACTGCATAATTGTATACTAGGATGTCCCCTAAAATAACGATTTGTCGGTTTTCAGGTCATTACACCACCAGTTGTATTACAAATGGTTCCAAATGAAAGAAATCGATTTTTGTTTTGAGAAACGTTAACCCATTTAGAAAGTCGGCAGAAAATTATACATTTTGGAAAAAAAAGTGTACCCCGTGTTTAAAATCGACATTTGAGGATCCATACATAAACACACATGCTTCATATATGTCCACATGTATCCAAACCATTCTTCATATGAGTAATCATATATGTTCATATGTGTGCATTAACAACAATTGAGGTAATATTTACATATAAAATCATATATGTCCATACATTTTCGTACATGGTTCATACATTATCTAAAATTGAGCTACTATTTAAAAAAAAAAAATAAAGTGCCAACCGAATTAAAAAGTGTATATTAATGGTTACAACTTATAAATTCAGTTAGTGCAACGATATTTACATTCGATTTCTGAAAATTTTGGGTGGTGTAACTAAAATTCTGTTGCATTAACCGAACTTTGTGCCAACTGTCTGAAAGTCGTAATAACCGAATTAGAGTCGTAGTAACCGAATTTTGGTTGGCAAATAGCTAACATTTTTTCTGTGTGCACATATGAACTCTTATGAAAATATATGAATCCTATATGGTGGTATATGGACATGTATGACCGCGAATCACTTCATATATGAGCATGCATGATATCATACATGTCCATAAATGTATGCATGTTGATTTTTAGCTGGGTAATTATTAAAATTGCCAAAATTCGAAGTAACGAAAATATATATATAAAGGGTCCGCCAAATAACTTTTTTTTTTGAAAATGCTATAAAAAAAACTACAGAATATTTTCTCAAATTTCTTTTTTTATTTGAAAGTACAATCCTTCCGGTTAATAATGGAAAATGATTTCATTCAAATGGCTGCCTCGGCTGGCCATATTCAGTAGTTTTTTTTTATAGCATATTCAAAAAAAAAAAAAAATTATTTGGCGGACCCTTTATATATATTTTATTTCATTTATTTATTTAACATAATCATCGGATATCGCTAACCCACTTAGGAATGGAATCAAAATTGACCCACGACTTTGATAAAAATGCAAACACGTATTTTTTAAAAATTAATTTTAAAAAATTTTTTAAATGCATAAATTTAAATTTAAAAAAATTATAATTCGATTTTGTGGCTACTGTTTCCAGGACATTTTATGAAAATAGCTTATATTGTAAAAAGTTGTATAAAATGTAAATGTTCTTATCAAAGCTTCCATAATTTTCTGGAAGATAGCACTTGAATTTGATTTGACGAAATTTATCTTTACTTCTGCAAAAAAAAAAAATATTTAACCCTTAGTGGCCTCGTGACCAAAAAGACCATTGAAACTTAATTTTAATTATGAATAAAAGATTGTAAAGTCTATAAATGGATAAACAAAAATATCCACTTGATAAAAAAAACTCTTTTATGCAGGTTGATCCAAATAGGTTTAATTTTCAAACTTTTGGCCAAAAAGACCCACTAGCAAATCTAATAAATAACACCATTCATAATTTTCGGAAAATATCACTTCAATTTCATTAGAATATTATTTATTATCTTTTCTTTAATTAAAAAAAAATTTAACCCTTAGTGTCCGAGGGACAGAAATGTATCCATGAAATTTTATTTATGACCACATACAGCCTATAAATGGATAAATCAATTCTATATTAAAAAAATTACTATTTTTGTAACTCCATTCATGTAGGGTTAATGTTCAACAAAATTTAAATGTTTTTATCAAAGTTTCACTAAATTTTTAAAGGATTTCAGTTAAATTAGAAATTATCTTTACTTTTGACAAAAATGTAAAAATAATTTCAGGCCTTAGTGGCCTGAGGACAAAAATGACCATTGAAATGGAATTTTGATTATGAATACAAGATTGTAAAGCCAATAAATTGATAAAAAAAAAATTCCACTTGATAAAAGAACTTTTTTATGTAAATTGATCCAAATAGGGTTAAGTTTTACACTTTTGACCAAAAAGACCCACTAACAAATGTACAGAATAACACCATTCATAGTTTTCGAAAAAATATTTTTTCAATTTAATTAGAATATTATTATTTTTTATTTAATTTAAAAAATATTTTACCCTAATGGGGACAAAAAAGTCCGTATGAAACTTAATTTGAATTATGACTACATTATAAATAAATTGCATTGCATTGCAGAATTTTTTTACATTTCAAAAGGATATTTAAAGTTAAATTAAAAAAAAAATTTATTTAAATACTTGTACTCATTAAATTATACCAATATGGATATCAGATGAATGATCATAATCTCTGCTATTCCACAAAATTATTTGTGGTAATAATTTGCTTTAAAATTAAACTTTAAATGTCCTTTTGAAAGGACATTGAATGTGATAAAGAAAATCGTAGTACGCAGACTCCTATACATGCATTACTAAATATACTTTCGGAAAAATTCTGTTTATTTTTGAACCCCTCAGATTTCAAACTTGTAAGTTTTAAGTTAATCCCAAAATAAATTAAAAAATAATTAATTATGGGTTTTTTGAGATATTCGCGAATTAGGGAAATTTTTTACATTTCGTTATCTTTTTCGAGGAAAAAAATTATTTTTCTGCGACGCTGTTTAAAGAAGAGGATTTGATCTTCAAAATGACAACAAGTTTTTAACTTTCTGTTGACACGTTGAAAAGTTATGATAACTGAAACATTGTATATTTCTTACACTCAGGGAACTTCTGCTTTAAAAATATGTAGTTGTTTGGGTTGTAATACAGTTTCATTATTTTTAATGTAAATGTAAGTCATTTGTAGAACAAATAAAATTTTTAACTAACCTTGTAGTTCATTTAAAACAACAACTCACATCAAATGACTGTTTTATGATTTTACATTCATTTTTTACAGTTGTTTTTTGTTATTTAAAAAAATAAAAAAAAAATTTTTTGGTTTATTTTTTACTACCATGTGGTTCATTTTTACTACAATTGTTAGTCATTTTTTGAACATTTAAAAACAAATGACAATGTTAGTTGAATTTAATGAAATGTAAGTCGTCCTTTTTTTAAATGAAATTTCATTTGTTTTTGACTGCAATTGCTGTCGTCTTTACCAACATAATTTCCTAAGTGTACACATTTGTTAAAAGCTCCCAACTTTGAGCTGCAAGTAAAGGGTGATTTCTTAAGAGCTTCCGGATTTGCTTTAAAAAAAAAACTCATAAAATTCAGAGAAATGTATAAGATCTTTATTTGACTCGATAGAAAGATCTATATACATAATTCAATGTTTAATGATGATTTCATGTAAATGTTGACCGCGGATACGCTTCAAATGGTTCATATGCTGGGTCCAATTTTGGAAACAATCGACCGCTATCTCACTAATAAATTATTCAATATTGGCTTCCAGTGCGTCAACCGTTGTGGGCTTGTCCCTATAGACATGAGCTTTAACATAGCCACACAAAAAATAATCTAAAGGAGTTTAATCGCACGATCTAGGCGGACCGCCCCCAAACGTGAAATGAACTGTCCACCAAACTCGCCTCTCAACTGGGCCATTGTTTGGAGTGCTGTATGGCATGTGGCACAGTCTTGTTGAAACCACTTGTCAACCAAGTCAAGCTCTTAAATTTTGGGCTAAAAAAAATTTGTAATCATCGCACGGTAGTGCTCGCCATTCACAGTAACGTTCCTGCCTTCGTCGTCTTTGAAAAAGTACGGTCCAATGATGCCACCGGCCTATAATCCACACCAAACAGTTCTAGCAATGCTTCTGGCTGCTCTCCACACCAAATACGCCAAATTTTGCTTGTTCACGTATCCATTCAACGAGAAATGAGCTTCGTCGCTGAAAATAATTTGCACAATTTGCACTTTCTTAACCGAGTATGAATTTTGATAATAAAATTCAATAATCTGCAAGCATTGTTCGTTTGTAAGTCTGAGCTGCCAAAAACAGTGCTGCCATAAAGAAAGTTGCTAAAAAATCACGAACTATAACGAATTGTGAAAAAATAAAAAACAAGTGAACTCCATATTAACTAGGCGAACGTTTAGGCCAAGTTTTACTAAAATCCGAAGAGGAAAAGTTGAAAAAGTCGTTTTTTTTGTGCTCATTATTTTAAAAATGCCCCTTAAATAAAAGTAATGAGTTAAGTGATATTTTTTCGAAAATTATGCAAAATTTTATGAAAACATTTACATTTTGGTCCAGCTTTTAAATATCCTTTAAAATATTCGTTTCAAACACAAACACAAATTTATTTTTATTCTTTAACAACAACAATTTTTTTATGAAAAAAGCAATCGACGAAAGACGTTTTTGCACTTTAATCAAATTTGTGGGTCATTTTGGTTTCCTGGCTAAAGGAGGTTAATGATATACGATGAAGTCAGAATTCCATATCTGAATAATTTTGAGTATATTACATGAATAAATAAAATAAGAAATACATTTTTTCCAAATTTTGAATTTTTGAAATTTTTATTAAATACACCCAACTCTTTTTACACGGTAGATACGTTCCAACAAAAAACGTGAAAAAAAAAACGTGTAAAAAAAAGCACGAAGCCCATACTTAAATCAGGGATGTGTTCCAAAATTAAAAAAAAAACGCGTTAGATAAAAAAATTCCTATACGTTGTTCTAAAAACCGTGTAAAAAAATTAAACACGTGTTACATAAATTAAAAAAAATAAATTAATTCATATTTTTATTAAAAAAAGGTAACAGAAAACTTAAATCCATAAGTAAATATTGTACATGAAAAAAATTAACTTGAGAAATAAAAGAAAAAAGCTTTATTAGCAAATAGCATAACTGCTTAGTAATTAGCCATGTTTATTGCCAACTGGACTACTTATTGCTTTCATCACTAGATACTCGTATATCTAACATATCTGAGGAGTTTGAATCCATTGATGAGTTCCGTTCCATAATAAGGTCGTCTGTAGTTGGTTTGGTTTTAGTTAGGAAGTCTGTAATCAAATGCTGGGTTTTTGGTTTTTCGAGTTTCTTATGCAGTTCATGGTACCCAGCTGTACAAATCTGGAGGTGACGTTAAAATTTCAATGCATTTCAATATGCGTTGCCAAAACACAAATAAATAAAAAAAAATGCAGCAAATTTTGTCGTTTTTATCAAATCTATATTTATAAAAATGCACACAAAGTATTTTACTAAGTAGACATTTGATGTAAGGCATCCTGAGAGTTTTTGATTTTTTTAGTTTAAAATTATTTTGGATTCGTGTTAGAACAAATAAACCGTGTAAAAAAGAAGAGTTTGTCTTTTTTGTGCACCGTGTTATTTCAAAATCGTGTAAAAAAGACCGTGCAAAAAAAGAGTTGGGTGCACTACACTTTTTTTCAAAAATTGGACATTTTCGGACGACCTTTGGCACGGGTTAAGGTTTTCCAAAAACAAAAAAAAAAATTAGATTTATTCCAGTTTGTACCTTTGAAACTAAAACTTGGTGGTGTAATGCGAAATCTATTTTAAAGGACACCCTATTATTATCTCCTGTATGAACGTTCTATACAACCTTTAAACAAGTAATTTAGTAACATAAGAGGCTTAGTGTGTTAATTAAAATTCATTTGGCATAAAATTTACTAACATTACATTCATATTTTATCGCAGCAATAATACAATTTTGTGTATGGTAGAAGAATATAATGAATGACAGCAATATTATTCGTAAAAAAATGATAAAATAAAAAATATGAAAATCGTTTGCATAAATATTCTTCCTTAAGGTATTAATAAATTTTTTTTTGATAAGTAATTGCGTTATATTTAGTTAAATATAATCAAATGTGCCCCACTTATTTCAATTATACAAAAAAATTAAAAATAATTTTCTATTATGAAATTGCTAATATTAATTAATATTTTAATTGAGTTACAAAGTTTTTACAATTAATACAGTGATTTGCAACAACTACACATTGATTTTAATAAATTTCGTAAGTTAAAAATCAAAGTACGATACTTTAGCCGGCATAAATGTAAAACCAATGAAAAGTTAATATTTGCTCAACGCAAAAAGTTCCTCTATAATTGTATATGATTATATATAGTATCACATGTAACTAAACATCATTTCTAATCTGACCCAAAAAATTTTATACATGAACTTATCTTATTGTGTCTCATGCGATCTGATCTCATATAGTTTGATCCGAAAAATGCGTGTATCAAATATGATCAAATTATATATAATTTGTTACAATTTTATCTAATAAATTTTTTATTAAAAAAATTAAAAAAAAAATGCAAATGTTTTAGAGCTCATTACTTTTTATTTTAATCTAATTAAGTACTACACTGAAGCCCCGATTTGCGTCGATCCGATTTGCGTCGTCTCGATTTACGTCGCTTTTTAAAATTTGGTTCATTCCGATTTGCGTCCTTTTGATTCCGATTTGCGTCGCTACATGCGATTGTATTTTTTCACTGAAGTCATAATTACATATGTACATTAGAGCGACTCACCAAAATAAGTGCTCGATGTACCCTCCCAAAAATGAACCTTGGACTTTTTTAAGATGACATTTAAAATATTTCGGCTCCAGCTTTGACCTCTCGTGAGCTGGACCATTTTGAAAATGAGTCTATTTTTGCATGGTTTGTTAATTTAAGAATCTGTTTCCTTACCAACATATACAATATGGGTATCATAAGAAAGGTTTTTTTTAAGGCGCGTCCAACTGTATATACAATTTGTCCAAGGACGATCATCCATGTCCTTTTTTTAAGGATATTCTGTAAAAAAAAAACGGTTTTTTGAACTTTTTGTTCGGGGTTGTTTGTAATCAAAATGCCAAATTATCATATTTTAATCTTTAGTCGATTTAATTAAATGCGGGTCTCAGCTTTTTTTGAAATTCGTGCTAGTTCGCGTTTTGACGAAAATGCAATGGGGTGGTAACTCTTCGTTTTAAATAGGGCAATATTGGTATCAAATTTTTTGTTTTGATAAGTACATCATCTTTGTATGTAAATAATTTAGATTTTTGCAAATTAGATTCATTTTACACGGTGCTCTGGAATATATATAAATTCAATTTTGTGGTAACTCTAATATGATAGCGGATTTAGTTTCTAGATTATGTATGGATAAAAATAGGATTAAAGAAAAAAAAAAAAAATGATCCACAACTTTTTGGCGGCATATTTTTTTCGCAAATTAAAAAAAGAAAATACCGCCAAAAGGTTGTGGATCATTTTTTCTTTCTTTAGCACGAATTTCGCTTCCATACAACTTGAGTCGCTCTAATGTACATATGAGGAATTTTTCAATATGCGTGTAAAAAGGGGAATTCCTATTTTATTCTGTTAGGTATGTTATTCTAAGCATATACAGAAAAGTGATTCGATTTGCGTCGTTTCGTCGTTTACGTCGCATTTCCCCGGTCCCTATTAACTACTCAAATCGGGGCTTCAGTGTGTTTGCAATTCATTTATAAAACATATAGGTATATATTGATTTTAAAAACTAATGCTAAATTTTAAAATGTATGATTTTATGAAAAAAATGTATGCATTTTATGAATTGGAACATATAATAAATTTAAAACGCTAGGTAAAACAACAAAAAAAAAAAAAACATTTACCGATTAACAAAATCAAATTTTTTGTTTGCAAAATTTCCAAGTAGAAGATTTACAGATTTTTTCCAAGTGCCGAAATAAACAGCAAACATTACATGTCCTTGTTATACAAAATAATTGAAGGGCTTGTTGCAAAAACTCGATAAGCCACATTCATTGTTTAATTTATTTTCGCTGTTATCGAGATATCTACTGATGAATATTTGATAGAAGTTTTGCTTAAACATTCATTACAAGTAACTAGATTTTAAACGTCCTGCTAAAGTCATGTTTTGCATTTTTTCAATCTTTAAATGGCAAAAACAAACTAAAAATAAAATGTGGCTTATCAAGTTTTTACAATAAGCCCTTCAATTAAAAAAATAATATATATTTATTTACAATATTGTTCTAGCTGAAGTCCAAAAATGTAATATATTATTGTGATATTAGATTTTATTTGTTGCTTTTCAAAAAGTTTGACCATTTACATGATAGACAATAGAGTTGTTTCATTGGCATCACCCAAATCGTCCGTTGTATGTAATAGAAAATATAATCGGCTTAACTCAAACTCAGACATTATATATAACAGACCAAATAAACTCTATGAGAATCTTTTTGTCTGCCTTAGTGTATAAACTGCCTGGCACCCTAATTATAAAATCAAACTATTTGAAAAACTAAAATTTTACATGTCGATATACTTTGTGTGTCAGTACAGGTTTTTTAAAAATAATAAATATACGTTCTGTGTCATGGATCAATACGATATTGGTTTATGAAGGATAAATCTCCCTAGTTAGTACTTCAGCATTATTTTTCTCTGTAATTGTAATTCTCTGGGAATCCTTTAAAAGGCTACACTCAGAGAAAAAAGTTTAAACATATTGATGATATGGTTTAATAATGAAAAGGTTATGAAAATATAATAATAATGTTGTTATGAAAACTTCATAAATATGATGAAAAGTTTCATAAAAATGTATGACACATATTTCATAGACCTTCAGCATTTCATAAAAAGTTTTATAAACTTTGTGAAAAAATTGTAGCTTTTTATTGAAATTTTAATTTGAAATTTAGAAAATATCATTTGCAATTAAAGGCTGAAACATAATTGGCTTAAGTGACTTAAGTCAGCTATGCAACAGTTTTAGTTGTCAGTATCTAACAAAAATTTGGGGAAAAAAATCATTAAACCGGCATTTAACCATCACTCGGGGGATGCCCCTAAAAATGCTGTGCATTGTGTTGATATCAGGAAAATAAGTTTTGAGGAGGAGGAAAGAGGGAGTAGTGTTTGTTGATATTAGACTTGAATTTTTCAAAATTGTAATTCTCAGGGAAGACTTCTGAAGGAATGTGTTTATTCCAACGGATATCGCACTGAATTTTCATGCCTGAAACATCAAGACTATCTGACTCCTTAATATTTATACCACCCATATGCACAGATGATAACGTTCGCTCCACATCCCTATGAGACAACATACAACATTGGGTTTTGCGAGCATTAAAATCGACCGTATTCATACGACCCCACTCTGAGATTGTAGTCAGGTTCTGATTGCAAGTGTCATTCATAATATGCATTTTGATACCAACTTCAACAAGGCTGGGCCTACGATCGAAGGGACATAAATGAAAAATGTTGCTGTCATCTGAGAAAGAGTAGATAGGGTTGAAGGTCTGACCAAGAAGATCATTAATAAAGATAAGAAAAATAGAGGGAGAAAGAACAGAACCCCTTAATTTAGCTGAAAATAATCTGACGAAAAACAGTTTAACAATACTGACACTTTTTTGAAAATCGTCTGCTCCTAACAATTAGGAAAATAAATATGCAAAAAAAAATAATTTTACTAACTTTTTGTTCATATCCCACATTCTAAAAAATGATTGCAAATTTACTACTATAAATCGAGAACAGTTTCATGTATTATTACGCAAATTCGGTAAATTTATACATCAAAATGCATAAAACTGTTTTGCGCACACTTTTATATACAATAATACACACTTACAGTATTTTTACCAATTATGTGTTTACAATTAAACACATTATGCCTAAAAGTAGTATGCCACAAAGTTTGTAAATATACTAACTTATAATAGTAATAAATATTTTGACATTTTTAAATTGAAAAAAAAGAAAGCAAATTAAAAAAATCTACAAAATTTAATTTATTGAGAATTTTAATGAAAAAAAATTTCTAAATGTAATATTTGTGATAGTGAATTAAAAAACTTCCTAATGTACCAAAAACGTTCTTTCCAAGTGTTTGCAGCCTAATTGTGAAAAAATATTTTCAAAATATAATATACTAGCTGACCAGGCAAACTTTGTTTTGCCTTCAAATTTTAATTGTAATTAATTCTTTAAATCAAGAAATTTCTTTTATGCAAATAATAATATATTTTTTATGTTAAGTGTACCTGTTAAACATGAATTGTTACTTAAAACCATATCATAAAATTTATTGTTTACTTCTTTACCTTTTTTATTTATTCTAGGACTATGAGGAACGCTAAAACAATTTTTGAACAACATTATTAAATAAGCTTGCAAAAATTCTTGAATGTGATAATTTAGTTTAATGCTTATTTGTTTTTTGCTTTTGGTACCACGCCCATTCCGCCCATTTTCAGTTCGACTACTAATATTTGTAATTGATGGACTCGTACAAAATTTGAAGGCTATATAGCTTATATAGAACCCTACATATTTAATATTAATATAAATTTTGTATATAAGCTAAATAATCACTTTGTATGGGAGCTGCTACGCCCACTGGTATGATCCCGCCCAATTTTCCCATGACTATTCACAATATAATCAACGTTCACAAATTTCTAAGACTCTGGCTATTATAGAACTGTAGATATATGATATTAAATATTTACTTTGTCTGGGAGCTGACACGCCCACTGGTCCGATCCCGCCCATTTTTCCCATGACTATTCACATTAACAAATAATCAATGTGCACAAATTTCTAAGGCTCTGGCTATTATAGAACTGTAGATATATGATATTAAACATTTACTTTGTATGGGAGCTGACACGCCCACTGGTCCGATCCCGCCCATTTTTCGCATGACTATTCACATTAACAAATAATCAACGTGTACAAATTTCTAAGACTATGGTTATTATAGTACTGTAGATATATGATATTAAATATTTACTTTGTATGGGAGCTGCCACTCCCACTGGTCCGATCCCGCCCATTTTTTTCCTGATTATTCAAATCAGTAACATATGGGATACTGCAATGTTTCAAAACTCTTGCTATCACAATCGTCAAAATATATGATGTTATTCAATTTATAAGGGAGGTGCCACGCCCACTTGAAATATATATAGCCTATGTTCATCCTGGAGGACCAAATTAAATATTGGTAAAAAAAAATTTAGAAATCGTATGATTAGTTACGGAGATTACTTTCTACAAACAAACAAACATACAAACATTACCTCTTTATAATATTATAGTATAGATGTACAGAGCTTTAAAGAATTAAATTCTTCATTCGATTTATTCAGTCGGTTTTTACTCAATCGATTTAAAAATATCGAAAATATTGAAAAAAATGCCAAAATTTAAAAAATCGTTAAAATTGAAAAAAATCTTTAAAAAAAAAGTTTTTAAATTAATAAAAAAAAACAAATTTGAAAAAAACGATTAAAATTATTCATTTATTTCTAAATTTTATTACATTTTTAAGCACTTGCATAGTACATTTACACAGTTTTGTTGATCAACTTACACGTAATGTGTGTATTTTTTTTTCATTTACACACATAGAGTAAATTTACCCAACTTATAGTAGGAGTATAGTTTCCTACTATAAGTTGGGTAAATTTCAACAGAAATTAATTAGAGTGCATTTGTAAGCAAAATAATTTGCCGTTCGGTTAAAGATTTTGCACAAATAAACTGACAACCTTCTTAAGGATAACTTGAGAAGCAAAAAAAGTTCTGTGTCTTAAACGAAAGCAGTTGTATGTGAAAATATGTATCGGGACTTTCGATATGTGATAACATCTTATGTGATAACATCTCAATTTATAAAAACTTCAAAATATAAATTATAATTTGTGAACTCACTCTAGCCCATTAATTACTACGACTTTTTCAACCATATAAAAAAGTAAAAAATTTAATTGATTAATTTATACTTTATTGAATTAATTACACGCAATTTTTTATGTCTGTGTTCACATTTTAACAGAAATGTTGTCATAACAAAAAATTGTTGTGGTGAAATAAAAAAAAAATACTATACAACAATACCACACTACGCATGAGTAATGTGAAATTTGTTCATACAGTAAAAAACAATCATACGCCATGTTGTGCTAAAAGCAAATCTATCAATTTAATATTTTGTTTAAAGTTCTGTTTTTCCTTTATTACTGATTTATTTAAAAAATTTCTTATAAATTTTTGGAAACTTTTTGATTTTGATTTCAAATTTTTGACAGCTATCAAATTTTACAAACTGTTCGTTGCTGTTCTACATGATGTTAAACGTCTCAAGTGTTAGAAAGTTTTAGGCTGATATCTAAAATTTCAACTTTTTTTGTTGAAAGCAATGAAAATTGAAACCTTCGAACATACATTTTGTTGGTAAAACAATTTTATTGTTACTAAAATTGACAATTTTATAACAATATATTGTGGATGTGTATGTAGGTTTGTATATTATGTTGCAGTAGCATATGTAAACGTTGCATAAAGGAAACTTTATGTTTCACAAGTAAAAGTATCCGTTTCTTATACTTGGTTTATTTGAATGGGAGGGAGGATGTAAACTGATTTTCCGACAATAACATTTGAGTTTCAAAGTTTTTGTTTATTGTTTTTTTTTACATATATTGCTGAATATGTCAGAAAGTAGTATCTAACATATCAAATTCGGCTTTTTTTCTTAACAAACAATATTGTGTTCAAAAAAAGCTTAAACTTTTTATCTTATTGTTTTTAATTGTTTCTGTTTTATTTCTTTAAACTTGATCGTTCATTTACTGTAGCAAATTTGTATCTTTCTGAACAAAAACATTTGATGATAGGGGCAGGTGGGGTTATATTGGACTATTTTTATTTTTAGCTCCTAAAAAATATCGACATCTATTTAGAGCCATTTTAAAGAGTGGGTTAGTGCTGTAGTTTCTTAAACTAAAAGAATACAACTAAATTATTCGAATTTTTTTTTTGCGATAATTTCAATGAAGAAAAGGGGGATAATTTGGGACGTTGTGGGTAATATGGCACTCCACAAAAAATATCCTTAAATTTAACAAAACAATAGTTTTAACGGTAATTCTTATTCATTAGAAGATTATTAACGACATAACGAAATAGAAAAAAAGTAATTTAAATAAAAAAAAACTACGAAATAAAATTAAATATGATAAAAATAAAGCAAGGTTCTTAATCGTCTTTTGAATATTCTGAGTTGTAATGAATGCAAGTATAAAAGCTGGCGGCACGCAGAAAAAAAGACTCTTTTGAATATGTTTGCAGGTAATTATATATATGTTTAAAATGAATTTGCGAACTAACAAAAAAAATATGTCTAACAGCTAGTTTAAAAGTGACTCAACTCAAAATTTTAATTTTTCGGGTTTATATGCTTAAACTATGCACAATCCACTTCTTTGTCTATATAAAAAATATCAGTGTATTTTGTTGTTGTTAACTGTTGCTAAAAAGCAGTTATGTCTTTCTTTATGTTTCAATTGGTATAAAGTTGCAAATATTTTTTTTCGATTTCTGAAAAATTAAAAATTTTAAGTTAAGTCACTTTTGAACTAGGTGTGGGATATATTTGCAATTTTAAAATATTTAGATATTATGTTTGGGTCATGCAAAACATACTTGTAATAAACATATGTATATTTCCAGCCAAACATATACATATGTATGTTTACATGCAAACATAATTATATTTGCAAGCTACTATGTTATATAAGAAACATGGGAAACGGAAATGTTTTCCAAACAAAAGTAAATTGTGTTTTTTATAGAGGTACAGCACTTTGAAATAGAATAAAACAAAGATGATTTTTTTTTTAATTTACATGAAATTTACATTATTCGAAAGATATTATTCTGGCATTATAATTTAAATATGACTTCTGGCATATGACCGCCACGGCTGTCTCGGATGTAGTCTAATCTGGAGGTCCAATTTTCGAAGACTTTTTCCAACATTTGTGGCTGAATATTGGCAATTACGCTGCGAATTTTGTCCTCCAAGTGGGCAATCGTTTCGGGCTTATCGGCGTAGACTAACGACTTCACATATGCCCACAGAAAATAGTCCAGCAGCGTTAAATCGCACGATCTTGGAGGCCAATTCACAGGCCAGAAACTTGAAACTGTGCGGTTACGTGACATTTTGCACCGTCTTGTTGAAACCACAGCTCCAAATATGGCAGTTTTATTTATTGACGTATCCATTTAACCAAATCATCGCTAAATAAAATTCGCTTAAGAAAATCGGGATCAACGGCAATCTTGTTTTGGGCCCATTCAACGAATCTACGCCTTGCAAGGTGATCGTGTGGCTTCAATTATTGCACGATTTGGATTTTGCAAACGCGCAAACCAAGATCTTTTCGCAAAACCTTACATAAAGTGGATGGACAGATGTCCAATTCCTGTGCTTGGCGGATAGACTGACTGAACCAAGATCTTTTCGCAAAACCTTACATAAAGTGGATGGACAGATGTCCAATTCCTGTGCTTGGCGGATAGACTGAGTGGGGTCTTCCTCTACGCTACGCTCTACAGCAGCAATGACTTCTTCTGTACGTACTGTACGTCGTCTCTGTGGATGCATATTATCATATGGAGTAAACGTGGTGCGAAAACGTTACATAGTTAATCGAATTATTTTGCTCTGATGGACGATTATGTTAACCGTAAAATGGACGTAGTGCTCGATAAGTATTTCAAACAGAACCATGATTCTCAAAATAAATTTTGCCCAATTTGGAAGCGTTGTTCAGGCGTCAGTATATTCGTGTTGAAATGCTAAAGCAAGCTAAACATAAATCTATTGACAGCTGACAAAATGGCCGCCAGTTAAACAAGTGTTGTCAACTTAAAGTTCTATACCTGTATAAAAAACACACTTTTATTTTACAGCATTTATATTTCCAGCAAGATGTTTTTTTCCGCGTGAGTTATTTTAGCGTATTTTAAGTGGACAGCCCTCTTGCATATGTATTAGTTTAGTGAAGTGTTAGAATTTAATTTCAAGGACATTTCATTGATATTGGGGAAGGTGATACTGGCAGCCGTGTTTTTTTAAAAAGATATTTAAGTAACAAGATGTTTCTTAGAGTAAACCTTTGATGTGCTGTATATTTTTTAAGTTTGATATCCTTTTTTTATTTGCTATATAGCACTTTGAGATTTTATGATAAATGAAAGTAATTATATGAATATAATACATTTTACATAAAAGTCTACAGATATTAATTTTTTATTGTTAAAATTTTAGACATATAATGTAATCATTTTATTTTTTACCGCTCTACGTGCTTACAACCTGCATCCTTATAAGGGATTAGGGTAAGCTGCTTACAACCTGCATCCTTGTTAGAGAAAACAGTAAGCTCAAATTTTTTTTTGTTTATTTTTATACCAAAATTATTCATTTCTTTAGCTGCTTCGCAGTATTGTGTGATAGTCAGCGCTTAAATCAGCGCTTCTAAAAACATGAAATTTTTTACTGGGAAGCTGCATGCAAAAGTTCTTGACTTTTCATGTTTAATGTAAAATAGTTTAAAAATTATTACGCTTTTCCTACAGTTATACATATTTTATGAAATATAATTTAGTTAGAAACATAATAGGAATTTTTTATCTCAATGAATCGATTACTATTGGAAATATTCGCAGTTTTAGGACAAAATATCAAAACTCACATTAGTGAGCTTGGGTGTCAAAGGGATAAAAGTTATAAGAAAAAAAGACTTCTAGTTAAAATATGTATCGATCAAAATAATAGTAATTCATTCGTTTGAGAAAATTGCAAAGTCCCAAATTACCCCACAGCCCAAATTACCCCTCCTTCCACTATATTGTTAACGTTTTTTTTTTTTTTTTTATCTATGTGTATATGATTTTGTTTCTGTATATCAATTCTCATCTTTATTGTCTTCCCCTTTTTGTTTTCTTGTTTTTAGTACTATCCCACTTCAGTTTTATATTGTGTTCAGTGTAGCTATTATTTGACAACAAATTGTCATTTGTTGTTATTACAGGATTAGTTGTTTATTGTGATATCGCTCATTTACTAACAGACTGTCATAAGTCAAAAGATCGCGATTTGTGTTATTGATGCTGATTTATTAGTCATATCATGCTTTATATTGTGTATTAATGTCATGTATACTTTTTCGAGTTAGATTAGAATATATTTAATTTTTTCTGAGAGAAATTGTGCTACTCACGAGTCTTTGGATGCTTTGCGAATTCACACCAAACTCTCACTAAGAGAAGAATGCATTAAAACCCATATGTATAACAAACGTGAACAAATAAATAGAGAAAGGGTCGAGCGAGGCAGATATGGTTTGAAAACTTTAAACGCGTTTTCTGCAAAATCGTATTTTTTGAGTTATGTCAGTCTTTTAGTTAATGAGCGATATGTTCCAGTTCTAATTCTGCTTTTATATCTTAGTTCTACTGTTACTTACTTTAAAAGTGGCCTTTAATTTTTGTATAGGATACATACACTATCGTACATAATAATGTGCAAATCTATAAAAACGCACAAATGTTAGCCAAACTAAAAAAGTTAAAGTTTTGCTAAATGGATTTCCATAGACTAATATGGCACCATTTGTTAATCGTACAAGTCTATAGATTTTATATGTGGTGTCCGTTTAAGGACACGGAACTATGTTCTCAGATGACATGGCTTTTAAAAAAAAAAACTGTTAATATGTATCTTTTTGGAAAATTCATCTACAGATTAGGAACTGTTGATCAGATCTCAAAATAATGTATGGGTGAAATTAAACCTACTCAATTCGCTTTTACACACCATTAACAATGTTTGCATTTGGTAGTTTGTCACTAAACAATCAGGTATTGAACTTATCATTAAAATTTTGATAATTTTAACAGAACAACGAAATCGTCCATAACCATTGCAAATTAATCGATATCACGGAAATTTATAGCTAAATGAAATAACCCCCATGAAATAACTCCCCAAAACAGAAATTAAATAAATCCCCAAAAATGTATATAGAAGACAACAACAACGACATTTTTGGGAGTTATTTCCATTTTTAGGGCTTTATTTCCTTTTTTTATTTGGGGATTTATTTTGTAATGAAATAAGTCCCCAAAATTTCAAAATTAAATAATTCCCCAGTAATTATTTTTGGGGAGTTATTTCGTTTTCTATTAAATGAAAACTATTGACTTGTTGAAAGAAAATATTTTTCAACCGCAAAGACAATATTTAATGGATGCAACATTTAAAATTGTTCCGCAAGGATGTTTTAAGCAGCTATTAGTAACTTATATTGAATACTTTAAAGAGGTAAAGTAAAATAATTATTTTGTAAATAAAATTAATATGTTCGATAATTTATTTGTTTAGATCTTTCGGATGTTTTTCATTTCGATGGATAAAAAACAAATGAAATATATATTGCACTGCTGCATTATACAAGGTGGCGCAAAAGTAATCCTCCTATCAGAAAATGCTATAAATTTTGCGATTGGCCCATAATGTCAGTTCTGTTTTGACATTTGTGTAGTAAACACATGCGAAATACACGTTAATAAACAATGTTACGCTACACTGCTCCAGAACGCGGAATATTGGTGACACCAAGAGGAAGATGATTTTTCATCAAAAATAATCATGAGTGATGAGGCCCATTTCCATCTTAGCGGGTACGTAAATAAGCAAAATTTACGCTTCCGGGGCACTGAAAATCAGCGTGTAACCCACGAAGAGCCATTACACCCGCTCAAAGTCACTGTATGGTGTGCTGTTTTCGCTGGAGGAGTCATCGGACCTTTTTTCTGCGAAGAGGTGGCGGGCCAAACGGTTACTGTGAATGGTGAGCGCTACAGAGCAATGATCAACGAGTTCTTTTTGCCGCAACTTGATGAATTGGGATTGGAAAACATGTGGTTCCAACAGGACGGTGCAACGGCACACACTGCACGTGCCACAACCGATATGCTGAAGGATGTATTTCCCGGGCGCCTAATCTCCCGTTTTGGCGATTTGCACTGGCCAGCAAGATCGCCTAATTTTACCGCTCCAGACTTCCTTTTGTGGGGCTTTTTGAAGTCGCGGGTTTATGTCAACAAGCCTCAGACTCTTGCAGCTCTTAAAGACAAAATCCGTCAAGAATGTGAGGACCAATCGCCGGAAGTTTTGGCCAAAGTGATGGAAAATGCCACAAAAAGGGGTCAAATGACAATCAACTGTGGCGGCGGCCATTTACATGGCATCATATTCTCGACTTGATGTAAAAAAAATTAAAATACCAAATAAAAATAATCCACAAGAAGAATCAAAGTTTTTCATTTTGTTTTTAAATTACAGCCAAAAAACATCGGAAGGTTATTTTTGCGCCACCTTGTATAAAGAACAATATTTTCCATTTGGACTCAGCTGTATTTGTAACCGACTACGAACAAGGAATGAGAAATGCAATTAATTTGGTTTTCCCCCGATCAAAAACTGTGGGATGCTGGTGAGTGTAAACTAATAGAAATATCTTTATAATTTTTTATTTCTCAAGTATTTATTTAAGTAAAACAATACTATAGGCACCCAAAAATATTTTTGGTGTAGAAAAAAATTGTTCTCAGTGTAGATCGGTTGACAACGAAAAATTCCTGGTGTGGAAAAAAATGTTCTCTATATAGATTGTTTTGGTTGTGTAATAAAAAAATTTCGAATCCCTATATTTTTAGATTTTATTTTTGCCAGGCTGTAAGCCGAAATGCCTGTAAGCCCTTATTGTCGCAATACAGTTGAAGACTATATTCAGGTTTATGTTCAAAAATATCTGTTTTGGAAGTACAAAAATTATGAGAATTTAAAATATATGAACTTAAATCTATATGTACAATTTTGAGTTTAAAAATGTTGACTTATTTCGTTTCAAATTGGGAATTTATTTCATTATGAAATAAGTCCCCAAAAAATGGGGGGTTCTTTCATTACCGATTGGGGATCTATTTCATTTCGTTGGGGTTTTATTTCATTTTTAAAATTGGGGTATTATTTCATAAGGAAATGAATACCCATTTTTGGGGAGTTTTTTAATTTTTGTTTTGGGGGGTTATTTCCTGGGGTGTTATTTCATAGAGCCAAATTTATATTACAAATAAATGTTGAGGCTTTAATAATTATAAAAAAAATGTGAACTCTAAAATTTAATAGTTTTTAAATTAAAATTGATTTATTTTTTGGTAAAATCAACAAATTTGAATATTAAGTTTACGACCCTTCAGGTTTTGGATTCTGCGGCCCTTCAAAAGACTATTTTATTTGCTTGATTAAATTCATAACCCATTTTCAGATCTGATAAAAAATTTTTAATCGCTGGACGAATTTCCATTTAGCAAAACTTTAGCTTTTTTAATTTTTATAAATTTGCACTTTATTTTGTCCGATGGTGTACCTTCCTTACTCATACACTTAACATTAACAATTATATGCGTTATTATGATGTAATTCTAATTGAATTTAGTTATACCCTCAACTAAGATGTAATAAAGTTAAATAGAAAACAAGCCATACACTCGTAGAAAAAAGTTAGTAAACAAATTAGAAAAGCTGTTAGTAATGCAACTTTGCACGTTTTTAAAAATTTTTTAGTTAAAATTGAGATTTTAGTTAAAAATTTTGCTATTTTAACTTGATGAAACACAACATTTTTAACTATTTTTTTTTTTTTGCTGAATTTACTAATAAAATCTAATAATATTATTTTAATACCCAAAACCAGGAAAAGTCGTTGTAATGCGATATTTGCGTTTCAGTATTTGTGTTTTTTTATATTGTGTCAGTATAAAATAGACAAGGAAAATGAACAAGTTCTATTGCAAAATACCAAGAAACATTTATGCAAACGGTTTTATTATAAACTTATAAAAAATAAAATTATAAAACATATTCAATAATATATAAAAGGAAAGATTTTCTTCAGAATTGAAGGCCTATAATAAGTGGCTTTTGTGTTGATAAAATAATTTATAATCTTTAAATAAAATTGATAAAATAATTTAAAAAATATTTTTCTTTTAACAATGAATATATATTGAAAGATTATTTTAATTTTTGTAGATTACGCTTCAGTCTTTGATATATGCACTCAGAAAATTCTTTCCGTAAGTACATGATAGTCATTCGTGTAGTAGGCGGTAATGGTCAATTTAACTGTAATTGTAGTTATTTTGCTATGGGGAAATGTAAAATAACTATAGTTATAACAGTCATGTAAAAAAATAACATACCATAAAATACTGTATTTTAGTAACAGTTGTTTTGCGTAGTTAATTTAGCAACTTCACAAAAAGCTGCAAAAAATCATGCAATCCGAGTTTAGGGATATTTTGAATATTTTTATTGTTATATTTCTTTTATTGCTTCCACAAAATAGCCAAAACAACTAAAAAACCTTAAAAATATTAAGACACTCGTTCAAAATTGTGTGAAGAATGTTGAAAAGACAACGTAAAGAGTCTAATTTCCAACATATAATACATACAACCCTTTTAAGTACACTCACAATATTTTTTCCGTAAAGACTTCTGAATATACACATTAAATAAACTGGAAAACTGTTAAAAAAAGGATTACTTTTCGTTTAAAACAATTATATTTTTTAGTTTATTTTCAACTGTTGAAAAATTAATTGACAAAATCGATAAAAATCAATAGATTGTTTTCGTTTAATTCAATACTCAATATAATAAAGGGTCCGCCAAATAACTTTTTTTTTTTGAAAATGCTATAAAAAAAATACTGAATATTTTCTCAAATTTCTCTTTTTATTTAAAAGTACAATCCTTCCGGTTAATAATGGAAAATAATTTCATTTAAATGGCTGCCTCGGCTGGCCATGCAGTAGCCTACACGATCGGTCTAATTATTAAGCACATTATCGATTGTGTGTAGCTGTATTTCACCAATGGCTTCACGAATATTGTCCTTTAAAGCGTCAATTGTCTCTGGCTTGTTGGCGTAACACTTATCTTTGACGGCACCCCACAAATAATAGTCCAACGGTGTCAAATCGCAGCTCCGAGGTGGCCAAACGACATCCGCTCTGCTGCTGATTTGAATTTTCGCACACATTCTGCAACATTACCATGATTTTAAAGTAATGTCGCAATATTTCCCAGCGTTGTTCAAGCGTATACACAACCATATTCGTTCAGCGGAAGAATAAAACTCTGTGAAATCAGACAGAAGCTAAGTGTTACCATTCACGAAATAAGCACTAGTTGAAAAAAAAATCGTTAGATGGCGGACCCTTTATAACAACTATTTGTTTTAAATAGAAAATTTTAACGGAATATTTTAACCATTACGGAAAGTACGTTTTTTGTTTAGAAAGAAAGTTTAAAGAGAAAGTTAAATAATATATTTCTTTGGTAATTTAACTGTATATTCCATTGAAATAACTTCACCAATGAAATTTTTAAATGACTGTTGAACTTTTAAGGAAAAGTTCTTGTGAGTGTACAATGTACACTGTACATTTTAGCTTCTGGGAATAGACTTTAACCCGTCTAATGCAACAGTAATTGGTTTTGTTAGTTTTTTTTTTATTGTTTTGGCAGTTATTTGTATTAATATTGCTTTTATTTTTTTAATAGTTGATAATAACTACAATTTTCAGTGATTTTAATGACAAATGTAGTCTTCACCTTTATAATTACATTTGTAGTTGTTTTGAGTGTAAGTTTTAGTCATGTCTGCCTTTTTAATTCCCTGAGTGTAGCAGTCCGATGTTCATACAAAAGGAACAAAGAAACTTCTGCTGTAAACAATAGTTGTTTGAGTTATAAATAATACAGTATATTTATATTTTAAGTGACTACAATTGTAGGTCATTAAAAAAAAAAAAACCACATTAAATTACTGTATTATGATTTCACATTCATTTTATACTGTAGTTTTTTTTTTATTTGGAAAAGAAATCAAATAAATGTTTATTTATGTTTTACTATATAGTTATGTTGTTTATTTTTACTACAATTGTGGTTCATTTTTTGAACAGTAAAAAACAAATGACAGTGTTAGCTGAATTTACTGAAATGTGAGTCGTTCTTCCTTCAGGTGGAATTTAATTTGTTTTTAACTACATTTGCAGTGGTCTTCACCTGCATAGTACACAGAAAAAATTATCAACATAAAATAACTAATTAAAGATTTGATTTCAATTTAATTTGTTTCTAAACAAAGATTTAACTGAATCAATAAATATTTTTATTGACTTTTAAATATATAAATAGATATTTTATTTTAGACGCAATTATCATACTATTTTTTCATACACTGTATGCATAAATAGAAAATTTTCAATATAAAATACCAAATACATTTGCAGTTAACAAACAAAGCAAGCACATACAAATAGACTCAGCATTGCAAAAAACACACATACCAACGTATAGATCACAAACATTTTTTGTGAGTATCATATTTTTTTTTTGTAGAAGTTATTTATAACTTTTTAATTCTCAATTAATAATTGATTCAATAAATTTTTTAATTGAAACTCGTTTTTAGTTTTTTCTGTGTATTCTAAATGCAGATACATTTACATTATTAATACAGAGTTGTATTTATATTTTCTTATTATTTATAATAAATATTTTCACGAATAGATTGCGCTTAGTTTTCATGCAAACAACTAAATATCTGACTGAAATTTAATCGATTTAACAGTTTTTCTGCTGTTTTTATTTTACTACTACTTAGCAAAAAGATTCTACCAATTTTACTGCTTTTTCCTGCAATTTAAGTTTTTAACAAATTTTTAGCAACTTTTTCTGTTATTTTTACAGACTTATTTGCATGAGTGTATAAACAAGTACAAAGTACATACATTAATACTTTTATGTACATCTAAAAACTTTCTGCGTGTTGTTGTGTTTTCTATACAAAGTGATTTAGATAGAAGTTCTTTAATATTTGATTTGTAAAATAAATATAAGATTTGTTAAATGTATTTGCATTTTTCAAAAGATTTTAATTTTGATGAAAGTGACTTAATTTTTAAATAATTTCATTAATTTAGAACTGTAGAAGAAATGGCAAATAGATTTACTTTAAAAACTAAATGCACAATCTTCTTGCGAAATTTCAGTGTAAAAGAGGGTGCTTTCACTTATTAGCGCTCAAAATTCTCAAAAAGTCTGCTGAGTTAGATGCAAAATGTTCATTCTTAAGGGGATATTATGTGCATGGCCTATTTGTATATTTCAAATAGGCCATCTGATAAACAAACTAGGGCTCTTTAAAATTCCCAACTTTTAGAATTTTTTCAAGTTATTGAAAAATTAAATTTCAAAGAAGTGAAAGCAGGATTGTCTTTATTGATCCACTTTGTCACCCTGTTTACAAAAAAATCGTTCCTGCTGTTTCCTGGAATTTATGATATATTCAACACATACACTCAAAAAAATAAGTTAGTACAAAAGTTAGTAAAACGTCTTGTAAATCAGGTATACTATTTTTTAGCAAATTGTTTTTGTTAAAATCGTGTTTTCAGCTAAAATTTTTGTTATACTTATTCAGCACTTAACTGTTTTATACTAATGCTTTACTAATATACTAATGTTTTACTAAAAAATTTTGCTAAAAAAAATTGTGCTGATAAGCACATTAATAGTGTGGACGACAACCAGATTGAAATATATACGCAGAATGAAGCAGATGTCGCGGCATGTCAAGATGTAGTAGAGAAGAGGAAAATGATACTAAAAAGTACAACTCGAATAAGATATATAAAAAAATCAACCATGAAAGATTTTTGTATCTCTTTTTATACATAAAACAAAATTGAGGATTAAAACAACTTAAATTTTGCGTTGTCACCGGCTTGTGAAAATAATTGTCTATTAATAAAATAAAAGACAAAAGAAAATATTTAAATTTAATATGTATTTCTATAATAAATGTTAATAGATTAATAATCTAGTGTGGTTAAATTGCAAACAAACATATACAGACATGTAGACAGAGTAAAGCGAAAGACAAAGACACACATCTTAGTATGGTTCCTTTTTCTTATTGCAAAAAAAGGGTTGTTTTTTTCGTTTCGTTTGTTTTTGTTTATTTTTTCGTTTCGTTTCTATAATTATCTTCGGCAGTTGCGCCCTTTAAAAGAAAGCATCATTTAGACAACCATTGATGTAAGTAGTTAAAAGAAAATTTTTGTTATGTTATATATATTATTTCTATATATTTTCAGATATTAAATTAATTCCTGTCGACAATGTGGCAATGTTTTATGATTTTCAGCATCTATATTAACTAAATTACAATTTTTTTACAATTTTTTTGCGTTTTTTTCAGTCTACTAAAATTCAGCAAAAAATTTATTAATTTTTACCAACGATTTTTTATTTCTAATCTACTAAGTGTTAGCAAAACTTTTGCTGAATCTACTGATTTTGTTGCTAAAAATCAGCTCGCTGATTTTCAGCAAAAGATTTTGCTGACATTAGCAATTTTTTTGCTAGCAACCTCCGGACTAAAATTTTGCTGACTCAGCAAAATTTTTTGCTGACTTTACAAACTTTTTTTTTGAGTGTACTTTTCAATACACTTATAATACTATGTAGGTAAAGACCACTGCAAATGTAGTTAAAAACAAATTAAATTTCACTTAAAGAAAGACGACTTAAATTTCAGTAAATTCAACTAACATTGTCATTTGTTTTTTAATGTTAAAAAAATGTGCCACAATGTAGTAAAAAATAAACAAATATTTATTATTTTTTAGTTTTTTTAAATAACAAATAACTACTGGAAAAAAGGAATGTGAAACCATAAAACAGTAATTAGATGTGGTTTGTTTTTTTTCCAAATGAACAACAAGGTTAGTAGAAAATTAAATTTGAATGACTGACATTTACATTAAAAATAAAGAAACTGTATTACAACCCAAACAACTACATGTTTTTAAAGCAGAAGTTCCCTGAGTGCACGACATTTTTTGTTATAAATTTTGACTTAACATGCTGACACTAGGGTTTAAATTTTAATGTCCTTTGTCCGATTTTGTATGAATATAAGTTTTAAGATTTTGTTCTCTTAAAATTTAGTTATTTTAGATATTTAGTTCATCCAAATAGGCTTAGTTCATCCAAAGGCTTATTTTTTGTTACTCTGGAATTCCTATTGTTAAAATACATCCATATTTCAATATACGTTTTTCTTATTTAAAGTTTCACAATTGTTAAAAATGTTGGCTCAAATTTTTCATTGACCTTTACTCTAGTGTGCCAAAAAAGCACTGACATTTAAATAAAAAACTTTATTTTGTCCTTAACAAAGAAGACAAATGTTCCATAGTAATTATAGGGAAGGAAAACTTTGAATTACAATACATACACACATATCAAAAAAGAAAAAACAGTTCTAGAACACCCCAATGGACCACAAAATAAGTAAAGTATAACAGTACTTTAGAATAAGCTTTTTTAAAAAAAAAATACTAAAGCCTTTTTCAACCGTGTTTGAGAAAGTAGTATTCTTTACAACGTGCTGACAACATGTCGCTGCAGCAAAGTCCCGTTAAATTCTGTATGTACGTCGTTGATTACTTTGCATTGTCATTGTCAATTTTGATCGAAGATAGTGCGGTTGTCATAATTTGATAAATAAAAAATAATAACAAAAAGTGAAAAAAAGTAATTGTCCTAAATTTGTCTGACTATCTTACCTTGAAAAAAAAAAATTCTAGGTAAGAGTCACAAAAATGTAAGACAGTCACAAAAATTTCTGAAAATCGGGGCGATAATAAAAAAATTTACAAAAGTAGGCATAAGCTAATTCTACAATTGGTAGCATAAGCTTGTTCTAAATTTGTAAGCATAAGCTAATTCTACAATTGTTGACATAAGCTTATTCTAAAATTAGCGGCATAAGCTTATTTAAATATTATTTCAGTAATATTATCACGAGGGTTCCGTTTTGATTTTTCTACAATAAAATTAAAGCGTTTTTCAATACTTTCTAAAGTCTTTTTAAAGCTTAACGCTTATGCTTGCAAGCTTAATATAATATTTTCTAAAGGGTTTTGGTCCATTGGGACGGTTCTGTTTATGTGAGTATATGTGTTTCGCCTGCTTTAAAAAATAAATGGTTGACATTTTGGCAGCATTTCATATTAATCTATGCCTATTTAGTAAATGGACAATTTTAAAACGATTGTAATTAAAAAAACTAATGATTTTTTTTGAAAAAGTACGCTCACAATATTATTACGTTAAAAGCTACCTAAAATACCTGTTAAATGAACTGACTCTGGACAACTGATTTTTCGGTATATTGAACACATTTTGATATATATTTTTAAACATTATTTAAATAACTGATACAAGTAGTAAAAACAACAGAAAGTCTTTTAAAACAACCTTTTTTTTATGTATATAACTGACAAAACGTAAAAAAACGATTTTTTTCCTTTGTTTTTGAAATATAAAAGTTTTTTTTTTCTGATTACAAAACTGAACACACACACAAGCTAATTTTTGTATTTATTTGTGTGTTTGAACTTCTTGTAAATTCTCTTGTAAATTATACAAAAGCTCTTTTTATAAAAAATTGTATGGGAATTATTCAGCTTTTTTTTTTAAAAGAGAAAAAATAAAATTCAAAATTTAACTGCCAATATTTAACTTCTATCGAAAGAAAGTATTTTTCTATGGTTTGTGTTTTAAACTACCGATAGTAAAAGTTGAAAACATTATTTCTATGGATTTTAATTGATTCTTCATTTGAAAACAAACTTTAGGTGAAACTTTATAAATAAACTTGAATCGGTAAAAGAAAATATATTGTGAGTGTATTATTTATAACGCTGTATAGACTATGAATTAGTTAGTTAGAGCCAACCGAACGCGATCTTTTATTTGGCATATTTTATGCTTAATACCTCCAATCATGTTTTGGACGACATTTATATAATTTTTTTTACAGTAGTTTTAATTTTATTCTTTAGTTCTTCAGTGCAGTTGCCTTCCCAACCACTTTCATACACTTTTTGGCATATAAGACCCCAAAAAGTCCTGAATTGGACGTGCTTTTGGGACGTTTGTAGGATTTGCGTTTTTTTCCTAAAAAAAATTAATGTTTTTTGCATTAATCCATTCAAACGTGTTTATGACAGCGTGGTCAACTTATGATTTGATGCACCATTTTTTTTTAAAAATTAACAAGCACAGCTGTGGTAAATTTTTTGGACGTTTTTTCTTTTTTATCCCTATTGATGCTACTCCATTTTCAAACCGTTTCAATATGTAATATATTGTGCTACGTGGCACCTGTTTGATAAGCAAATGATGTAACACTTCGTGTTTAGGATACCGTCCAACCACTTTTTCTACCACTTTCATTTTCAATATTTACACTTTTGAATACAAACCAATAATAAGATTTTATTGACATGTAAAGCGTGTTTTTTTGGAGTGTCACAACTTTGAGTTATCATCACCGCTTTATTTGACCACCCATTTAACAGCTGATAGTTGCTTTTGGTTTAGTTTGCTTTGAAATTTCTTTATAAATCGTTGCTCTGGTGTAAGTCGATTTATGCAAATTGTTTGAAATTTTTAATCAAAATAATTGTTCTATTCGTCAAACTCATCGTGCACTTCTTCCATTTTATGGCGTACATAATCGCCCTTCAGAGCTCCGCCAACAAGATCGTGTGATTTAACCCCATTGGATTATTTTCTTTGGGATTATGTTAAGTCACTTGTCTACGTCGATAAACCACAAACAATTGAACACCTGGAAATCAATATTCGAAAAGTTATCGGCGAAATACGGCCGCAAATGGTGCGAAAAGTTGTTGAAAATTGGTGTTCCAGATTGGGCCTTCTACGCGCCAGCCGTGGCGGCCACATGGCAGAAATCATATTTAAGCATTAATTTCATAAAATTTTCTTTCCAATAAAGCCAGTTTCATTGATATTAAAAATATATTTCCTTGTTTTATTATGATTTAAACTTGTGTCACTCTATAAAAAACACTTTTTTTTTTATAAATATTAGTAAGACAAGAATAGAAGAAATAAATCTGTTGAATCTACAAATATTTAGTTATGTTTGAGTTAAATTTTAATTAATAGAAAGTAACAAAATAAATACACAGTTCAACAAAATCAGAAAAATTTGATGCATCATGATTGCGGTCTATCGTTTCTAAAATATTTTAGGACGCAGATCCCGAATATGGCCAAAGAATTTCAAAGTTAGATGCAGTTAAAAAAATACTAGCAAAACATAGTTTTGTCGAAAATTTGAATTTTTTGATATGTTTTTTGCAAAAAATACAAAGGATACTTTTTTTGCAACATTCAAATATTACACTGCGTTGCATAACTATAATTACAAAGAGTTTTTGCTATTTTTTTCTAATATTACAAAATTTTTTTTAAAACTTATAACTATTTTTAAGAGTGTGATAACTGATCTCTTAACGTTTACAATTTAAGAGATTAATTAATTTAAGAGAAAAATTGTGCAATAATATTACATATAACGGTAAACAAAGAAGAATAGAAAATATAGAAATTGAATTGAATTGAAATAGAAAAATTGAAGAATTTTTTTTTTGTTTTTTATGCAATTTTAATCAATTTGCATAAAATGCCACGTGGTTCATATCTAAGTGATTTTGAAAATAAGCTAATTGCAACCTATTTAAAAAGTGGTTCAAATTTTCAGGAATGTGCTAGAAAAATAAACCGTCTACATGTGGTTGTCACAAATTTTGCAAATAATCCGACAGCTTATGGTAAAAATAACGCAGGTGCCCCAAAAAAATTTTTATGATTGGAACCGGCGTCAAATAATCAACTGTGCCAGCAGTCCAATGCAGAGTGTCAATCATATTATCGATGAATTTTAGGTAAATGTGTTCAAATCAACCATAAGTAGACTCTTAAAGGATTCCCAGAGAATTATTCGTCAAAAGCTGATGTCTGTGTAAAAAAGTCTAATCATTTCATTAGTTTTTTCTGCCAGCTCATTTTGTAAGTAATTTTTAGTAGCTCTTTTTTGTGCTAATTTTACACGTTTATTTCTAAAATACACTGTCAGAATTTATAAATCGCAAGTTCGGTGCATTTTTAGTGTTTACATGTGAAATTAGTACACTTAGGAAAAATATTTCATTATATTTTTGAAGCAGTTTCATTGAACTACAATCTATGAAACATTGGCATATATATTAAGTTTTTATAAATCTGACGAAACTTTTCATAAATATTATTAATGAAACATTCTCCATAACGTCTTCATCATTTTATAGAAAATTTGTTACGATAGAAAACCAAAAGAGATATGGTAAAACGGACATATTTTTAAGTCTAGTATTATAACACTTCGGTACACAGAGAGAAAAATTTATCTATTTGCTAACTGACATTCGGTTACTTCGACTCAAATTCGGCTTTAACGAATTTCAGACGGTTGGCACAACTCAACATTCGTTTTCACAACAAAGTTCGGTTAATTCAACTGAACTTTAGTTGCAATACCCAATATATTCAGAAATCTAATGTAAGTATCGTTATACTAACCAAATTTATAAGTTCTTACCATTAATAAACAATTTTTAATTCGGTTGGCACTTTATTTCTCTGTGTGTATCAATATTGATTCCGGGTTTAATTCCGAAACGCATCATCTAAACAATATTCCTATGAAACAGTTTCATTGGAGGAAAAACAATAAAGATTTTCCTTCGAGTGTAGAAAAAAAAATCAAGAAAAATTTTAAATGTTTAAAGTTTTTGTTTCTGCCCTTCTGTAATTATCAATATACAATTTTTTAGTAAAAATTTCTGTTGCTTTTAGCAGAATGGACCGTTATTCTTATTTTATTAAATTTAACCCTCTAACCGGTAAAGCCCGCCTCCAGGCGGGGTATTTTAAATTGGCCATAAATGCTCCAAATGAGTATTTTATAATAAGAAATTAAACAATTTGGATAGAAAACAGAGTTTACAAAATATTTTGTGAATTACTTTTTGTGTTCATTGCACGGCATGAAAGCAGAGAAAGCGGTAAATTAAGAATTTCGTAAAATTTCAAAAAATAAATATTTTGAAATGAGCAAATTTTTATAAATATTGAAAACATATAAAGGGTGTCCCAAGAAGAACGCAATTTTTAAATCTGGCAACATTCGAAGTGTCATTGTTTGACATTTGAACAATTGTTATTGTTTGCTAGTAGAAAGTACGAGGTTAGTAAAAATGGAGCGCTACAGGAATGAACAACGCATTCTCATTGTGTTAATTGGGTATTGGAGAGACAACATGAAAATGCTGATTTTGCCGATAAAATCATCTTCAGTGACGAGGCCCATTTTCATCTTGATGGCTTCGTCAATAGGCAGAATTGCCGCATTTGGGGTGAGGAAAATCCTCGAGTGATTCACGAGAAGCAAATGCATCCTCAACGTGTCACTGTGTGGTGCGGTTTTTGGGCTGGAGGAATCATTGGACCTTTTTTTATGAAAATGAGGCAGGTCAAGCGCAAACAGTCAATGGTGTTCGGTATCGTGAAATGATAACCAGTTTTTTCTTGCCTAGAATTGAAGAAATGAATGTGGAGGGCATGTGGTTCCAACAAGACGGCGCCACATGTCATACAGCCAGAGAAACAATTCAATTGCTGCATCAGTCATTTCCCGGTCGTGTTATTTCGCGTTTTGGAGATCAGAATTGGCCGCCTAGATCGTGCGATTTAACACCATTAGATTTTTTTCTTTGGGGTTTTTTGAAGTCGATGGTTTACGCGAATAAGCCGACGACGACTCAAGCCTTAAAAGAGGAAATTGGACGCTGCATTAATGAAATACCGCAGCATTCATGCAAAACGGTCATTGAAAATTTCATTAAAAGATCGCGTGCATGCCAGCAAAGCCGCGGCGGCCATCTGCACGATATATTGTTCCATACATAACCTCATTCTGTCCACTTTACGATATAATAAAGTTTCACGATTTTTTTTTAAATATCTGTGTTTTATTTAAAAATTGCGCTCTTCTTGGGACACCCTTTACAACTCGAATGCAACAAAAATTTTGTACTTATTTTATTAATGTTAAGCAAAAAATTTTCCAATTTAGAAGATTTTTCTGCAATGAACTATTTTATTTTTTTTTTGCTATTTTTACTTCTATGAGTGTAGCACACCTTTTTGAAAATGTTTGTTTGTTTCTGATTTCGAACAAAAATCGTTTTTTTCTATAATCTCTTGAGATGTGTGTTTATGGTTTTTCTGTTCTTTTTTTACATTATATATTTTATTTTTAACCTTTTCTTCGATTTTTCTTTTTTGCGAAAAAGGATTTTTGCTTCCTAAATTATAGGGTCTCCAAGGTAGTTAATAATACAACAACAAATATGTACAAAAAAAAAACAAGAGTAAAGGGGAAAGTAAAAACTGGGACTAAAAAATTGGGCCAATTTAACCATCCACATAAGCTATTAATCATTATAAATTGTTAAAGATTTTTTTGTGCAGAATTTTTCTTGTTTGTTTGTTGTTGAAATGGTCTTTATTATTTATTTATTTATGTTTTTTTGTAAAAGGAAAACATTAAATGACGGTTTCTGGTTGAAAAAATATGCCCAATAGGTTGAAAGGGCAATACACTTGTATGTGTGTGGTATGTACATTAGTGTACCTTTGTGTTCGTTTTATGTGTGGGAGGTGAAAAAATCGTAATATGAAAAAACTAACAATAAAACATGAAATATATTGAGACTGAATATGTAAGGAGTTCTTTGAAATATTTTGGTTTATTACAATTCTTTGCAGAAATCTTCATGCAACTGATAAATTTAATTTTCTTGAGAATTTTGAATGAATTCTAAATATAAAATATATTTTTTTTATTATACTACGTACATTTTTCCATTTCATTTGACATAGTAATTACGTATTTTGTTTCGAATTATGTCGTAGCAGCAACCGCAATTTGAATTTCGATTGCCTCAACAGAAATTCGGTAATGACTACAAAAAATGTTGGTAGCTACAACCTACAAACACGCTTGCTATGACGAATCTGCTATTGCGACTCTGTTTTCTTGGTCTGGTTACAAAAAAAAAAAAAACAATCACGGAAACCACCGATTCAATAGCTTTAATTGCTGAAATTCCGCCAACAACGTAAATTGTTAATTTAATTAGAAATTTATAGTTCTATAATTGAATTATTTTTCAATTAAATAATCAGATTGCTTTTCACAATTTGTTAAATAAGTTTTGGGACTTTAGCACATTTAATTACTATAAATGCAATTAATGTTTATCCCGATGAAAATAAATTTAAATAACAAATATGCAGGTGCTTGTGCAAATTTAAATGTAACTGACACTAATAGAAAACATATGATTTTCTATTGTTGATTTACTTGAATAAACGTCACTACATTGCTAGGTCTGTCAAAAAAACAGAGTAGTATTTGGAAGATGACAAAGCCAATTGTGACAATTTTTTGTTGTTGTTTTGGTTTTTTCTTTGATATTTTAAATTTTGAATCTCGCTCCTAGACGAGGACAAGAAATTCTCATTGAGTTTGTGATTTAACATAACAAATATCTCTAGAAATTCTAATAACAAAGTCCCCTGAAGATTTCCTTAGGCAGGAATGAAATCCGGATAGGGACACGCCTACATCAGATTGCTTTTCACAATTTGTTAAATAAGTTTTGGGACTTTTGTAGTGAATGCATGAAAGAAATAAACAAATGACAATTAGTCATGCATTCATTGTGTTCGTTTGCATTCAAACCAATACACACACACACTACAAGTAAATGTAACAGTAAAGCATAAAAATATGAATGTACTATATGACTATACATTGGTATTACTCAAGGTCAGTATATTGAACAAATATTTAAACAGTTCAACGTTCTACTCTATCATTGGGTCAAAGATTTTGGGTTTCACTTAGAAACCAAAATAGAACGAAATAAACAAATGAGCTGGGGACACTTGATCTACACAAAATATAAAGAATGCATTTAACATACGACTGGTGGAATTTGAACTACACTCAATATACACTCAATATTTAAAATGCAGTCGCTATCCGATCGATGGAATTTTGAAATGCACTCAAAATATCAAATCGATGATTTGATATTTTGGTTACTGAAAATCATGTGACCCTGGTAGAAATGTTCAATAACTCTATAGAACTTAATACCAATGTTTAGCAATGCCATAGAAACAAATATAGAACCAATGTAATATAATTACTTTTAAGTTATTTGAGTGACTTTAGAAAGTAACTCAATTTTAGGCTAAGCGTTATTCTCATGTTAGCTTTATAAGCAGGGTAAAATTCAAATAAAAAATCAGTTCTTAACAGACTAACAAGACGCCTCTTTATTTCTTTGGAATTACAAGGCGAACTGGCATTCGCCCCATTATATAAACTTTTTATATTACACTTTAGCACATTTAATTACTATAAATGCAAATAACTCATTTGGTTAAAAAGTGATCAATATTGTTTACTTTGTCAAAAAACAAACTTAAATTGAATAAAGTGTTGTTGGCATACAAAATGCTTTTTATATCTTGAATTTTATAACATTGAATTTAAACCGTCATGAAATTCTCATTTAGTTAGCAGATTTATTTACACTTATGTGAACAAATTAACACAGAAATTAGTTTTTTTCTTTCTATTGAAACGTAGGGACTATGCAAACAAATTTTTGGATTTTGTTTGCAAAAATTTGCGATTTTATTAAAACCAGTGTATTTTTTGTTTAATAATTTTCAATTTTTAAGCTAACACACCAATATCATCTGATGAAAGAAAATCCACCTCTTTGCCCAAAATGTAACAACTCACTTACAATGTCACACCTACTAACCTGTTACAATAACAAAGATCTCTCAAAAAGCCTGCTGGAATCCATAAAAACATTGGATTATACATCTATCAAACAACACCTACCTATCGAAATATTAAAAAATTTATAATCATTTTTCTTTATTTTCAACTATTATAGATTAAAAATATTTTTTCTTGAAATGTAAATATTACTATTAGTAAGGACGAAGGCCTCTGTATCCAGTTCCTCCCCTTTGTATTATTAATCTGTAAATTTAATTTACCATTAATAAATAAAAATAATAAATAATTTTCAATTTATTTTTAGCGTTTTTTTGTTTAAAAGTAATGGTTAAATTTTTATTAAAAAAAATTTAAATTTAAAAATTACCTAATCGATTTTATGAAAATATTTTAGAATTAATAAATATTTAGATTTAAACCACTGAAATAAAATTATTTAACTTAATAAAGTAATAAACCTAATGAGAATTTTTAAAATCTAATTAAAACAAATTTAAAATATTTATTACTAATACATAAACATTTATAAAAAAACAACTACATACATAAATATTACACAAAACAACAACAATATGTTTTGACCGATAGTTCTCAAAAAAAAAAATGGCAAGTAATTTCCGAATTTAAGCAAACATTTAATTGATTCAATTAATTTTAAGTTGACAGGTTTTTTAAATTTTCAACAAATCAATTTAATTGAAAAGCGTGGGGAAATATTTGTGTCGGTATATTCCTGTAAAAACCCTTAGACCCTAATTCAAACAAGAGAGTAGTGGTGATGTAAAAATTAAAATTAAATGCATTGAAAATGTAAATGTCTCATTTATGTGCTTATAAAAAAATAGTAAATGTTAGTCATTTGATCGTTTTCAATTTAATTGTACCATTTATTATCCAGTTACTTCGACGAACGAATATCAAATCAAAGTAACGGGTATTTTTTATACAGGTATAGAACTTTAAGTTTTCAAAACTTTTTTAACTGGCTGCCTTTTTGTCAGCTGTCAAGTGTTTGGTTTAGTTTAGTTTGGCATTTCAACATGAATAGACTGACGCCTGAACAACGCTTCCAAATTGTGAAAATTTACTTTGAAAATCATGTCTCTGTTCGGAATACGTATCGTGCACAAAGTCCATTTTACGGTCCATCAGAGCAATTAATTCGATTAACTACGGAACGCTTTCGCACCACGTTTACCCAAAATGATAATATACATCCACATAGACGTCGTACAGTGTGTTCAGAAGAAGTATTTGCTGCTGTAGAGTCGTACAGTGCGTAAGTGTGCTTTATGGGCTGGTGGAATCATTGGTCAATACTTCTTTAAAAACGATGCTGGTTAGAACGTCAATGGTGACCGCTATAGAGCCATGATTACTGACTTTTTTGTTTATAAATTGAACAACCATGATGTGCAGGAGCTGCGGTTCCAACAAGACGGAGCAACATGTCACACAGCCAGTGCCACAATTGATTTTTTTAAGGAAAAGTTTGGTAACCGCACAGTTTCACGTTTCGGACCCGTGAATTGGCCTCCAAGATCGTGCAATTTAACGCCGCTGGACTATATTCTGTGGTGATATATGAAGTCGCTAGTCTACGCCGATAAGCCCGAAACTATTGACACATTGGAGGATAATATTCGCGGCGTTATTGCCAATATGCGGCCACAAATGTTGGAAAAAGTCATCGAAAATTGAAGCTCCAGCCAGCCATGTCGGTAATTTGCCAGAAGTAATATTTAAATTATAATGCCAGAAGATTATCTTTCGAAAAAAGTTAATTTCATCTTTGTTTTATTCTTTTATACCTCTAAAAAAACACAAATACGGTTGGTACAAACGAGTATGTTTTCTGGGTGTATTAAAGTAAATAAAACAATTGAAAACCTCTAAATTTTTATAAATTTCAAAGACATACAAATACTACAGAACTTGAAATTCATTCTTAACTCAACATTAATAATTACAAACAATTTAAGGGAAAGCAATCTGATAAATTCTAAAAATGATACACTGAAGAAAAAAAAAATAAAAAAAAAATTATTTTAAATTTAAAAATTTATGAAAACAAAATTTTATAATACAAAGTTTGTTTTTAAATCTGGATCATCATGATAAATTTTAATAAATCGTATAGATCTATTGTTCAACAAATAAAATAATAAAAAAAATCCTTGTAACTAAAACAATGAATTTTCGTTCCTATTTATTCGCTTTAAAATACTTTTATAACAATTTTTGTAAAACACAAACAACAATTGCCTTAAGAGAATATTGTTTGTTAAAACAAAAAAAAAATGGATTTTAAACTAAAAACATACATACATACCTACATTAGGGTGTCCCTCAAAAATAGATTTGTTATAACAGCCCCAGTTTTATTGCAAATGGGTTCAAATGCATGAAATGAACACTTAAAGAATTTTGTTATTTTTTGAAAAAAATTGTTATTTTTTGAAAATTTAATTTTAAGTTTATTTCTTTCTTTAATATACTCAAAATTATTCTGCCATGGAATTCTGTCTTCATGGGATATCATTAACCGACTATAGCTTAAATTCAAAAATGATGCTCAAATTTGCTAAAAATGCCAAAACCTTTTTTTTTTTATTTATAATAATTAAATGTGCTAAAGTCCCAAAACTTATTTAACAAATTGTAAAAACAATCTGCTTTGTGTTAAATCACAAACTCAATGAGAATTTCTTGTTCTCGTCTAGGAGCGTGATTCAAAATTTAAAATATCAAAGAAAAAACAAAAACAACAACAAAATATTATCACAATTGGCTTTGTCACCTTCCAAATACTACTCTGTTTTTTTGACAGACCTAGCAATGTAGTGACGTGTGTTCAAGTTTTTTTTGATTAATTTTAAATATTTTTTGAAATACCTAATTTGGAGATGTCAATTGACATAATTTCCGGAAAAATATCTATTAAATTTGTTTAGATTGTAAATATCTTTATGAACGGAAATCGACAAATCATTATTTTAAGGGACGTCCTAACCTTCATATTGTTACCGTCTTTTAGACATAGTTTAACAAAGTTCTATTTTGAGGTTAAAGAAAATAAATTGTTTGTATATTACGGTATATATGTACATATATCGCACATCCAGTTCAAAAGTGACTCAACTCAAAATTTTAATTTTTCGGTTTTTTATGCTTAAACTATGCAGAATATATTACTTGTTTATCTATAAAAAAAAATATCAGTGTATATTGTTGTTGTTAAAAAACAGTTATGTCTTTCTTTATGTTTCAATTGGTATGAAGTTGCAAATATTTTTTTTTCGATTTCTGAAAAATGAAAAATTTTGAGTTGAGTCACTTTTGTAGTAGGCGTGCGGTATATAAGCCGTTGTACTTTTGTGCTATTGTTTTTTTTTTTTTTTATAGTCGAGGTATTTTTTATCTCTATAGTTCAGTGTTTCATTTCCGGTTTATCGAACATTTTGTATTGTTTTGGGCAATATCCGTTTAAAACAAAAACAAAAAAAAAATATATATATTTCTTTGTATATTCATTTTTGTTGAACTTTTTCCTAGTGAAACATTTCAACTCATGTTGTATTTGATTGGCTTTGATATACAGTTCAAACAAAACCATGTTGTATTAGTAGAATAATTTAAAAGAAAACACTTCAAAGGATTTTTTGTTTTCTGTTTGTTATTTGCAAAATTTATTATGGTTATTTTAAATTTTTTTTATTGTTCATTTATTTTGTCACTGAGGTCGTGCTTTTTTTGGACCTTTTTTTATTTTTTTATTTTTGTAAACTTTAGATTTATTAACATGGTCTCAATATGCCAAAATAAAAATAATGTTTTTTATTGGGTTAATTTATGAAATATGGGAAGCATATTAATTTTAAAAAGCAGGGCAACAATAAAAGTATATTTGTACAGAAAAAAAGAAAAAAAAAGCATTAGATAAACGTGTGCTCTGATTTTATTTACATTTTCTTTCAGGCTTTAAATATTTAGTATTGTACGATTTGAAAACATTTTTGTTTATTTTTAACATTAATTATTTTTTATTTTAAAGATTTTTTTTAAAATAATTTCAGATTTTTTATTGAATAAATGCTGTTTCCTGTCAAATAATAAAAATCTAAGTTATATTAATTGATATAGATATATTCTATCATTCTTTTTGAATAGTAAGACGGTTTCCTCACCGATAGGGGATGCAATATTAAAGAACACGTTTTTTTTATCGGTCCAATCATATATCGTCAGCTTTGTCCCACCGACCATTTTTGATAAAATTTAGATTGGAATAGATACACTCAGGGAACTTCTGTTTAAAAATATGTAGTTGTTTGGGTTGTTATACAGTTTCTTTTTTTTTAATATAAATGTCAGTTTTTTTGTAGAACAATAGAGGAGGTCCATAACAAAACGAAACAATTCCATTTCTAAGTTTTTTGTTTTTTTGATCGAATCTTATTCTACACATTAAAATCTATGTATCTATTATTATGGAAAATGAAAAAGCTCAATAATTAGACTGCAATTCAATACCAAATATAATGATTCAGATCAAAATGATATAATTCCACATTTATAAAATAAATCAATACGAGAGATTTTTGAAAAGTGTAAGGTAATGTTATGTTTCTATGGTAACTGTAAGACGTTAAGAATTTTATTACAGTTGTCAATAATTAATTTAAATTAATTTTTTGGTGGATCGCGTGATTTATAATCTTAAATACTTATAAATAAAAATAATTAAAAATATCTATGGCAGAAGCAACAGTAGAGAGTTTTAACGTCGGAAAAAGAAAGAGTGGTCCTATACAGAGAACAAATAAAAAACGAGTAAACCGTCATAAAAAGTATGTAATTGTTTTGAAGAGATTTTTCTTTTTTATCTAAAATTTGTTTCCAGATATGATGATAATGATCCCTTGGCTTTGTCCCTTCACAAACCTTGCCAACACAAAGAAAAAAGTGGTTACAACTGTGGGCTGTTTAATAGACATTTGATTATTCGCAATCGTGAGCTATTTTACAAAAACAAAGCAAAAATTGAACGGGATCAACGCGGTTGATAGATCCATATGCACCCAAGCGCCGCAAGTATATACCTTTAACAAAAAAAATTTTTCTTGCAACTATATTCTGAAACATGTATATCGGATATGGATACCTTACGATAATTTTACAACGGATGTGATGGACAAAATCAAAATATGCATATCATACATACTTTAATGCCCTGGATGTTAAATAACGCACCCAAGCAGCTTAAACAAGTGGAATTATATTTTCCTGTCCGAGGTCATAGTTTTTTGCATTTTTGTTAAGGAAGACTACCATCAAATTTATTCTTTACATGGACAAGTTCAGATACTAGGAAATAATTGGCACCTTAAAAATTTAAAAATGTTGGCAGAATATTACCGTCCCATAAACGGCATACAAAATATGAAACGAGTTTATTTTAAGCTGTCATCAAATAAGCATAAGCAATGTTTAGTTTAAACTTTTCAAACATACAAAGTTGAAGGAAACGAAAAGTTCATCTGCTATCTTAAACGAGGCAAAATACCTCCCAAGTGGCTTGGTGAAATTCCTCTTGGTGTTGCAATGAGTTTGGAGAAGAAAAAAGATGTTCTAAAACTAACTACGGCCAACAGTGGCCAAACATTTCGGAGTTAGAATATTATGTAAATATATTCACAGATCAGCAAGGAAATAGAGGCAATGTTGAAGACGACACAACTTTATGTGACTGTTTGGAGGATGAGACTGAAATGAAAGTGTAGCACAATATTGATTTTTTATATTATCTTTATTTAGTAATAGGAATTTAAATTAATTTGTTTTTGTATTATCTTAATATAATGTAGGAATTTTAATTAAATAAATTTTATTTTATTCAAAGCAACTTTATTTAAAGCAAAAAGCCATAATTCCAAACCTAGTTCATACCAAAACGCAATATTTCCATACGGTTCAGATCAAAACGAAATAAATACTTTGTTCCGGAGCAAAACGCAACAATTCCAAATTTGTTGTCTAAATAACTTAAAAACTAACCGCCAGATAATTTAATCTATTTGTGATTTATATTGTTTGTTATTAACTATAATACCACTATAAATATTTTTAAAAATATTTATACGCTACTTACTTTAATTACATATCTTCGTTTATCCAAAAAACTGTTGTGAAGGAATTATTGCGTTTTGTTATGGCCCTCCTCAAATTACATTTTTTACTAACCTTGTAGTTCATTAAAAAAAAAAACAAACCACTTCAAATGACTGTTTTATGATTTAAAAAAAATAAATGTTTGTTTATTTTTTACTAACATGTGGTTCATTTTTACTACAATTGTTATTAGTTTTTTGAACACTAAAAAACAAATGACAATGTTAGTTGAATTTACTGAAATGTAATTCGTCCTTTCTTTAAGTGAAATTTCATTTTTTGTAACTACATTTGCCGTGGTATTTACCTACATAGTATTCTAAGTGTAGTGTATAATGTAAATGTCGCCTTCTAAATTCCGAAACCCATTTCACAAATAAAGAAAATGTAAAGACTTATTATTGTTTATTAAGCAATTTTACTCAATTTGCAATTAAATACCCCGTTGTTCAGGCGGCCCAAAAAAAAAAAAGCTTTCCGATTTTGACCGGCATAAAAATAATCAACTGTGCCAGAACACAATAAAGAGTCTCAATCAGATAATCGATGAATGTAAGTTAAATGTGTCCAAATCAACCATAAGTGGCCTTTTAAAGGATTCCCAGAGAATATCAGCATCTGGTAAAGTCAAAATAAAATATCAGAAAAAAAGAAAACTAGAAAAGTACATTTTAGAAATGTTCCAAAATTTCTATACAGAGATTTTTAAATGACCAAAAACTTCAGCTATAAAGAAAATCACCATGATTTATCGTCACTATTTCTGAAAATCTTTCGATTTTTGTTTACATCTAAGACGCCATTTTGTCCAAAATTTCAGTTCTTAATATTTGTATGAAATACGAGAATGTTTTCTTATAATAAATAAATCTCAGAAAAATTACACATGCTTTTATTCCTCAACTTTTATGTTCAGCTTCTTCATTCCCATACAGATTTTTAAAAGAAATCGATGTTTTGTTAATCCTGATAAGTTTTACTTTATGGAAATGTGTCCTTTTCTAAATGATGAGTTCAATTGTCTTAGGGCCGTAAACTTATCACCAGCAGCTAACTTTTATTTAAACATTAACTAACCGGAGCCATGGATCATTGCTACAACCAGATATTTTGGTGAGTTCAGTGCTGAAATTTTACCAATCCATCAAAAAAAAAAAAATGTTTATAAAATTTTTGTTGCAAATGTGGAATTTTTGGAGCATTCTTTACTTTCTAAATATTAGATCTAATAAAAGTTTGTCGGAGGGATCACATAAATTTGTGAGAAGTTGCAAAGCGTCCAAATTAAAATGTTTTCTTTACAAATGTTGAGGTTAAGAAGAAGAGTAATAGTTTTTATCTTAAAATTATAAACGCTATTAATTTTTTAAATCAGACTAGACTAGTTTCTGTCTCTTTTTATGGATAGGCGTCATCAGTGATTTTCCATTTTATTGGTATTATTATTTGTGTATTTATAATTGTCAGATTGTCCCTATATAATAAATTTTTCAACAAGCTGCGGCTGTAAGAATCAAACCTGCGCTCTTCTTACATTACAAACGTAACAATACCAAGTCATTACCGTTTAGCGACCACACCCAAATATGTCATCGAATGTAATGCAGCTAAATTTGCAGTTTTTTTTCCTATTAGCTTTTCTGTTATTGTATATTATGCACAGAAGTGACAACACTAACAACACAAAAATTCTATTTTTAGATTTTTGTTTATTTTTCGAATCTCCTCCGTCTCTATTTCACAATGTTACCACTGTTTTCGTTCATTTTTTTTTTTTTTTGTTGTACCAGACACTTTGAGGTGACTAATATTTTATACTCACCTCACCATATACAATTTTTAACCATATACAATGATTTACGCCTTCAAAATACTTTTGCAGCACAAAAACTGTGTTCGCAATCAAATATGATTCATGAAAAAAATTTCGCTAATAAATATAAAATGTAAAAACAACGTCAATTGCGAATATTAAACTAAAAACTTTTATGAATATAAAATATTGCTAAATGTTTTATATTTTTGAACTTATAAAAAATAATTTCGACGAAAACATTATGGGAAATATTTATTAAAAGCCGTACTAATATTCGGTGAAATGTTTGACACATTACAATTAAAATTAGGTATCACTCAAGACAGATTTTATTGTAGACGAACTTATAAAAATCAGTTTAATGGATTTAAATTTTGAAAGAACATTTTTGAAATGTGTGATCCTGAAAATTTTTTTTTTCTTTAAAAACAGATGTTTTTGACTTTCATGGGTATCAACCATATTTATGGCATAATATAAGTTAAAGTGTTTAAATATTTTTTTTTTTTTTTTAAATTTAAGCTTAAAGCCCTTTTAAAAGGAATAATGATGTGATGACGAAAAACAGAAAATGCAGTATATAAGGTCTATACTTCCAGGTGTGGAAATACTGCCCAAATACTGTGAATTTTTATATTTTTTGGTATAATATATAATATGACATATGATAAATACAATGAGATCTATAAATTGTTGACTTTAATTGAATCCAAGCAAACACTGTGATTTTAGTATTTCTAATTTGCTTTAAACTAAAAACCGAAGTAATTGTTGTACCTTTAAAGATAAATGATTAAGGACAATCGGTTTAATATGTTTAAACATCGGCCTACACATACACAAAAGGTTCATGTCCTACAAAAAATTGTTTGAAAATATTTTGCCTCAAAGTGTTTAAAATTTTTTAAATTCATCATATACAGTAGGGTGTCCCTTATTTTTCGATATCAATTTTTGTTTTCGCATACCTACTGAATACTTTCGTAATGACCTAAAATACCACCAACAAAAATTTTAGCTTGTTCTAAGAATGGCAACCCATGCCGACTTGCGATTTAGTTCTGTCTTACTAACGTGTGTCAGTGAGATGCATTGTGATCTGTAGCTCAATGATACAATTCAATAATGTTAACAACTACAAATTGAATTCATGATTTTTTGCATATAATTTATATAAATTTAGTTAACGAATATTATTTTTTGTATTATTTATGTTATATTAAGTCTTAAAAAAACAATAAAGCGTAAGTTAGCAATTTATATCTCAAAGACAGTTTGTATAAATTTCTTTTCTTTAGCGAATTAAAATTACACACTGTTTGAATGTTTGTAAGACACTGAGCTTGTTTATTGAAAAGTAAGTACTTATAAACTAATTATAATAATCTTAAACCTAATCTAGAACTAATAGCTACCTACTGGCCGCACACATGCGTATCAGTTCTTAGAGCAATAAAAGACTTTCTTTTTTATCTATGTTTTATTACCATCCTAAACTAATAAATGGATGATAATAAAATCTACGCACATAAACTGCCTGTAGGAGATTGTCTTATCTTTAATATGTGTTTCTTTGTAACAAGGGATGGTTAAATACTAATGAGTATTACGGAAAATTCCCACATTTGGTTTCAAATGTGTTATCATAAACTAATAATTTCATAATTATGCTATTAGGAATTTCCAATATCCCTTATTCTAAAAACACATATTAAAACCCACATGTTCATATTTGAACATTTTGCGGCCGGCGAACAACTATAATACCTGCCCTATTTCGGCAAATATATTTCTTTACAAAATAAATGATTGTTACTACTATACAAATACTTATTATAATCAAAGATAGATGACCAGTTGCATGATGAAAATTAAGTCCTTTTAAGTGGATGTCTGTTGCTTTTAACCTTTTAATATCTTCTTTCAGAGCAGTGATTTCAGCGGAATGATTTATTACCATCGAACCCAGCGGTTTTATGAACTGACTTGTGTTGTAACTGATTTCATTAATTAGATGAGTTCCAAAACTTCCCTCTATGGATTTACTTATGTCAGAGCTAGCTGGTAGAATAGTTTTTCCCTCTTGACCAGAGCAACCAGGATTAAAAGCTAGGACTCCTTGCTTCGGTAATTTAATTAACTCTTGATGCTGTGGGCCGCAATACACATGCAGTGTTGAATTCTCGTTCGTTTTGAATAGCCACTTCTGTTTATTGTTAAGCTTTACCCAGGTGTGTTTATTGATGATTTCCATGAAATGGCAGTTTACATCTTTGTGTGGTTTTAACGGAGCCACTTCACACATATTGGTGTTTGCATCTTGCCAAGCCCAACCACCCTCGCACAAATACTCTCTATCATTAACCTCTTTGCAACCATGGAATTCTAAATCTGACATCAGATGAAATACGTCTGCGTCATAACTGTATACCAAATAGGGATTTGGAACTGATGCGATTACTATGTTTGCTGCCTGCTGCACAGGTATGGGAACAACCTTGAACACGTTTGATGATCTGGAAGAAATTAAAGGAATATTAGTTTTTACTACCATCTGGTCATCCAGAATAATAGCTTTGGCTTTCATCATCTTGAGAATGGTTGGTAATTGATTTTCCTTCGAGCCTGGAAGCCTCATATTTTCGGGTAACCATTCCTTTATTTTTGCTACTTCACGACTCAGTTGGTCTGGCTTCAATAAATCTGGGCTAACTTTCCCATGATTAATATCCATCAAAAGGCGAATAATCTGGGATTGCGCTTTCTCAACCTCTTCCAATTGGGCTTCTATTTGCCTAGCGGTAGCAAAGAATTTGATGGACTCTTTATAGACAAACATTTTTTCTTGCACCAGCAGCGTGATGTTATCTATTCTTGTCTGTAACACCTCAAACTTGTCACTTACTTCCTTAACGGAATTTTGAAACAAATTTATAGTGGAATCAACCGTTGATGTTTGGTTTTTTATTAGGTCTTTAACATTCTGTTGATTTTCTAAGAGGTTTCTCATATCATGCTCTAGCTCGTAGCGATCATCATTGTCCATCAACCCAAATAATAGGTGGTAAAATGACCCAATAAAATTGATGCCTCTTTTTTTGCGAGGCATATTGTTTAACGAAAACAATTCATTAGAGCCTTGCACTATTCCAATGCGCTCTTTCATTAACGATACCATACTATTGCATTGCTCTGTAAACTCTCCCAGTTTACTGCAAACTGCTTTGCTTTTATACGTTAAATTAGCTACTTGATATAATGATGTTATGTAGGGTTTTAAATCAAAGTATATCACTAGATTCCAATTTGATGTGCTTACACCGATTGTGCCCAGGTTATCTAAATAAATCGCTGTCTTCTCGTTGAATGGAATAATTTCAGTTTTTGTTGTTTTGTTTATAGCTGCCACATTCGCAAATATACACATTATCAACACCATCATTACCTTGGACATGCTGACATCAATACCCTTGGCAGTACCTCTTGCTCTTGTAATGCATGAAGTCGACCGCTGCACTTCTTCTTCCGTCGCTTGTACGGGCTCCAGCGGACAGATTTTTGTGATTGGACGCTTTAAGGTTCCTTGCTGAACTTTTAAAGTTACCACTCTTATTTTTCCGTCTTTACCAGTATGTGTGTCGATAACTCTACCTAACGGCCACCTTGCTGGAGACGTATTTTCATCTTTAATTAATACAACCTGGTCTCGGTTTATATTTGGCATAGCATATTTCCATTTTCTCGACATCTCTTCAAAAGTTAGTTTAGCTTCTCCTATAACACGCCGCAAGTGATGTTTTACAGATTTCACAGCCGCCTCCCAAATTCCTCCATAGTGAGGAGCTCCCGGGGGAATAAACTGCCATTTTATATTGTCACCAGCTAACCCTTCCGCTACTGATGAGTTGTTTTTAAGAGGATCTGCGTAATCTTTATCAATTTTCTTAGCTGCACCCACAAAATTAGTTCCGTTATCGGAATATATATGAGCACTTTTTCCTCTTAGGGCAAAAAATCGTCTAAGCGCTTCCATAAATGACTCTGTTGACAACTCGCTTACTGCTTCAAGAATATTCATACATTCTTCTTTACTATCCGATCCAGTCATCAAGTCGTCCATATAGAAATCATCTTTTATTATTGAGTAGATCTTTTGGTTGTCATCTTTACATTCATTTGCAATTTCGAGCAAAACACGCTTAGCCAAAAATGGTGCACAAGCATTTCCATACGTGACCGTTTTTAAGCTTGTATTCTTCAATTGGTTTCTTGACATTTCTTCGCCACAATATTGTTTGATATTGTTGATCTTCATCGGCCAATTTTATTTGCCGATACATTTTTTCTACGTCAGCTGTCAACACATACCTCCACAATCGCCATCGTATTAATATTTCAAAAATATCATGCTGTAATTTCGGTCCAATATGTAGCACATCATTTAGACTTCGCCCGTTGGATGATTTTGAAGACGCGTCAAATACCACTCTCACTTTAGTTGTAGCATGATCTTCTCTTACTACTGCTTGATGTGGCATATAATATTTACCAGTATTTTTTTCAATGAGTTTTTCCATGTGGCCCAAGGTCACATATTCTTCCATGAACTTATCAGAATCCACTTTTAGTTTTGCATTAGCGGCTAGTTTCCTCTCCAAGCTTAGTAATCGGGCTGTTGCAATCTTCTTCGAGTCACCTAGTTCGCACTCAATTTTAAGCGGCAACTTTACAACTAATCGATTTTCTTCGTCCACTTTTGTTGTTGCTTTAAATAGATTTTCACACTCATCATCTCCTTCATTATTTGGAATATCTTCAGAAATTTCTTCTAATTCCCAAAAGCGTTCTATACCTCTAGTAACCGCAACTACTACTTTATTTCTTACACGTGGAATATCAAGCGCACCGCATATTATCCAACCAAGCGTTGTTGCTTGCCCCATTAGATCACCATGTTTTACTATACCTTCCTGCATTATTTGTTGATATAGCCTTACGCCAATTAATACATCAATTCTATCAGATTTATTAAAGTTAGGATCTGCTAAGCAATAGTTGTTCCATTTACTCATATCTTCTTTAAATGTTCTCTCAGGAAGATTAGATGTAATAGAACTCACCACCAGTGCTTTCGTGTGATGAACAGCGTCACTTTTAAACCTTGGACTTATAGTGATTTCTACTTCTCCCTTAGACACCCCAACCATCGATTCAAACATACCATATATTTCTGTTTTTACCTTCTTTCTAGGTAATTGCAGAATTTGAATAGCTTCTTCAGTAATTGATGAATGTTGAGCACAAGGATCAATCAATGCTCTCAATATTATTTGCTCACCAAGAGCAGATTTTACCTTAATTTGTGCTGTTGCCAATAATTCTTGGGATGTATTATCTCGAGTTACCATATTTGTTGATCTTGGACTGCTTTCTGGCTGCTCTTTCTTCTTCGTCTCAAACTCTGTATAGTGTAACAGAGTATTATGCTTTTTTCCACACCTACTGCAGCTACTGTTATATTTAAAGCATTTCTTATAACTTTTGTGCGATAAACAAAGATCACACATTTTCTCTTTATTTACCCAATTTTTTCTGGATACCAGAGGAAGCGCTATGAATTTTTTACATTCTTCTGTAGTGTGACCTGGCATCAAACAATACCGACAATTAAACTGTATTGTTTGGAAGGTGTGCGACTGCCTTGTCGGAGCTTTATTCATTGCACTGCTGTTTTTTTTATTTTTAATCGCTTCTTGCGCTAGATATTGCTGCTCCAAGAACCCCATTACATCCTCAAGTGTTTGTATTTCTTTGGTTTTTTGCACACTTTGCTCGTACCACACCAACCCTTCTCTGTCCAGCTTCCTTATTAAATTTCTTGCTATGAAAGGATTCGCATCGTCAAGCGACACACCCATTGCCTTTAAGGCTTGAAGACATTCGGTTGTTGTGTCTAACAATCTTTTTAGACTAGTCGCATCTTGACTATTAATATTTGGTTGATCGAATAGTTTATCAACTATTGTTGAAAATAGCAATCTTCTATTATTGAATCTATTTTTCAAAATTACCCATGCCGCTTCATAGTTTTCATCCGTAACTTTCAGGTGTTGTATCATACGGCCGGCCTCTCCTTTCACTATACTTTTCAGTCTATACAGCTTCTCTACATTCGGTAGTGGCTGTGTATCCACCAACTGCTGGAACAAATCGTGAAATGCTGGCCACTCATCTATATTGCCAGTAAACACTGGAATTTTCACCCGCTCCAATTTCGTCTGAGATGTTGCACCAACATTTCTCTGTTGGTCAGCCTTCGATGCCAATTCTTCCATCATGGCATCATATTCTCTTCTCACTGATCTAAATTCGTCCTCAATATCGTCATATTCAGGATCTTCTATCATTATGTCGTACAGTTTCTTCAAATCTTTAAAATCCCTCGTTAACCCATTCTGTTTAACTTCTAGGACAGCCGCCGACAACTCATCTTGCGATTCTTTCATTCGGTCTAACTTGCTTTCAAGATCGTTCTGAAGGATATAAAATCTCTTCCTCTTTCTGTCCACTGCACTGCTAGTGCTTCCTTGTATACTCGTATTTTTCTCTCTCATAGCAGCACCTTCTTCTTTATTTTTGTGCACTTGCTTATTTTCATAGCATTCCACTTTTAACATCTCTTCCTTCTCAGTTTTTGCCGCATCGACAAATGCTTTTAAGATTGTACTAAGCTCTTCATACAACTCTTCTGTGTTAGCATACATGACCTTTAACTCGTCATTCTCTGCCTCCTCTGGAAGTAGACTGGCATGGATTTTCTTGTATGAGCTCCATGCCTCTTCAATTGTTGCCCTATATGATGTCACTTTCTCAAGCCGAATTTGCTGGACATCAATTTTTGGCCGAAGGTTGGAAATTTTCTTAGCTAAACCCTTTAGCTGATCCATTGCCTTTTCTAGTTTTACCATAGCTGCTGCTAATTTCTTCTTTGTTTAGCTGCAATCGATGAACCTCGTCTTAGATTTTTTTTTTTTTCACACACGAATTTCGAACTCCGTATGTTTACTTATTAATTTTTTTCTCTTTCGAAGGACCACAAATGTATAAATTTCTTTTCTTTAGCGAATTAAAATTACACACTGTTTGAATGTTTGTAAGACACTGAGCTTGTTTATTGAAAAGTAAGTACTTATAAACTAATTATAATAATCTTAAACCTAATCTAGAACTAATAGCTACCTACTGGCCGCACACATGCGTATCAGTTCTTAGAGCAATAAAAGACTTTCTTTTTTATCTATGTTTTATTACCATCCTAAACTAATAAATGGATGATAATAAAATCTACGCACATAAACTGCCTGTAGGAGATTGTCTTATCTTTAATATGTGTTTCTTTGTAACAAGGGATGGTTAAATACTAATGAGTATTACGGAAAATTCCCACATTTGGTTTCAAATGTGTTATCATAAACTAATAATTTCATAATTATGCTATTAGGAATTTCCAATATCCCTTATTCTAAAAACACATATTAAAACCCACATGTTCATATTTGAACACAGTTGCTCGAGTTATTTGCAAAATAACGTTAACAGCAACTATTTTTAAATACATAAATTATTGTACCTGCAAACTTATAACAACAGCTATACTAAGGATTTTAATTTTACATGGTGGTTCAAAATTTACAAAACAAGCAGCTTACATATAAAATATATTCAATTCAGAGATTCAATTCAGAGATTGAACAACGTACCTAGCATTGTAACCATCCATTGGGAAGGTAAACTATTGCCAGGCTTAATATGTGAGAAGCTGAAAAGAGTAGCGACAGGGAACAACTTCTTGCAGTTCAAAAATAGAGAGTTCATCTGGTAAACATCAAGAAAGAGCTATAAGAACTGTCCCCTATGATTGGAATCTTATTGACAATGTGCGATTTACGCCTTAAAAATATGTTTGCTTCAGTTTCAGGCCAACATTTGCTTAAAGCGTTGAAAGGCTATAATGAAGTAGCCGAAACAATTGCTAAAGCAGCTATGAGTAAGTTTGCCAAGTAATTGTAGTATTTAAGTTCTTGTCAACTTAAACAGGGATAAAATATCTTCAAGAAACGATATATTCCATCGAAAGATGAAATGTCAAAAACGTTGTTTGGTGAGTTTTAATTATTTTTTTATTAAATTATTGTTTTTGAAAAATTAAAATTGGACATTCATAAAAAAATTTTTTATTTAAGCTTTCTTTATTTCAGATAAAACACTGAATAATTTCGTATCAAACAAAAGCAAAGTATTTCTAACTCAGCTACAGATCGAGGACAGTTTATTTCGCACAAATGTATCGTCTTGGGCTAATAATACTGCATTACTAGAAGCTAAAAGAAAAGTAAGCCTTCTGAGTGTTGTAAATGATGTTGATAAAAGAGCTGTTAAATTAATATAGGATTTTGATGGACTCATTACAGCAGATGAAGAGCAAAACAAATCTTGTCGCGCTGTGTTGAGGAACATAGACATTTGTATCCAGACTGTAGAAAAATACCTTAAAAAGAAATTTTCCCAGATAATTTTGAGAATTTAATATAAAGGGTGTCCCAAGAAGAACGCAATTTTTAAATCTGGCAACATTAGAAGTGTCATTGTTTGACATTTGAACAATTGTTATTGTTTGATAGTAGAAGGTACGAGGTTAGTAAAAATGGAGCCAGCTGACCATGGACAGCGAAGGGAGTTCGTTAATTGGATATTGGAGAGACAACATGAAAATGCTGATTTTGCCGATAATATCATCTTCAGTGACGAGGAACATTTTCATCTTGATGGCTTAGTCAATAGGCAGAATTGTCGCATTTGGGGTGAGGAAAATCCTCAAGTGATTCACGAGAAGCAAATGCATCCTCAACGTGTCACTGTGTGGTGTGGTTTTTGGGCTGGAGGAATCATTGGACCTTTTTTTATGAAAATGAGGCAGGTCAAGCGCAAACAGTCAATGGTGTTCGGTATCGTGAAATGATAACCAGTTTTTTCTTGCCTAGAATTGAAGAAATGAATGTGGAGGGCATGTGGTTCCAACAAGACGGCGCCACATGTCATACAGCCAGAGAAACAATTCAATTGCTGCATCAGTCGTTTCCCGGTCGTGTTATTTCGCGTTTTGGAGATCAGAATTGGCCGCCTAGATCGTGCGATTTAACACCACTAGTTTTTTTTCTTTGGGGGTTTTTGAAGTCGATGGTTTACGACTCAAGCCTTAAAAGAGGAAATTGGACGCTGCATTAATGAAATACCGTAGCATTCATGCAAAACGGTTATTAAAAATTTCATTAAAAGATCGCGTGCATGCCAGCAAAGCCGCGGCGGCCATCTGCGCGATATATTGTTCCATACATAACCTCATTCTGTCTACTTTACGATATAATAAAGTTTCACGATTTTTTTTAAAATATCTGTGTTTTATTTAAAATTTAAAAATTGCGCTCTTCTTGGGACACCCTTTATTTTTAATAAAACAAGTTCTTTAATTTCATTTTAAATCTTTTGTTTTCGTTTATTGCATTTTGTAAAACATTTTGGGTCACTCGGCACGGGTTGCAATCATGATAGAAAGACAAAATTTCATATTTAACTATATTTTTATATATATAAAAAAAATAGACGGTATGCGTTCCAAAATTCCAAAAAAAAACATTGTTTTGGTCTTATAAGGGACACCCTAATATACAGTAATACCTATGGATGGCAGCTAAATAAATTGCTTGAAGGCTCAAGAGTCCTTTAATAACTACAATTTAAATTTTCTTTACTGGTTATTTAAATATCCTTCAAACTTCAAGGATTTTTTTATAATTTATTTTATTATGTAACTTAATTTGTTTGACATGAACATATAAAGTTAGGTAATTACACTTTACTTAAAATTAGCCACTACTATAATTAATACTCGTACTCAAAGTAACACATGTATTTGTGCTATACAAAGTTCATTGTAAAATGTTAACTAAAATAGAAAAAAAATTGCTGCAAAAAATCTTCTTAAAATTATAATATGCAATGAAAATAAAATACCATTGAAATTTTTATTAACACGCAGTCCTTAACGTCAAGTTTACCACAAAATAACAAGGGTCATAACCTTAAAAACTGACCAAAAGCTATTTAAAGTGCAATACAAAGGAATAAAATTGTTATTGAAAAAATAAAAACCAAAAAAAAAAAACGAAATAAACTTTTAACACTTGTATACGAATTACAATAAACGACCTTTTTCGACGAATAATAAAATATATTTTTCAACAAATACCAATTTAACGCATTTAAGCCGATTTTTGTTGGTGAAAAAAAAAATACACTAAAATTACAATGGATGTTGCTGGTGATGATCTGTTAAATATTTTAATCACTTGATAAAATAAAAAAATATCATTGGAAAAAAAAAATTTTAATTTGTATACTCTTGTTACTGTATAGGGATGCCTAACGAGATTTTTTTGGGATTTAGTAAATACCGAATCCCGGGGGATTTTCTTTTTTAAATCTCGGGGTTTTTCGAGATTTTTTTTGTTTTTAAGATATATTACTTTTTAAAAATGTTAAGTTTAAAAAAAAAAATTATAATTATTTATTTCCAATATTTCGTCTCCACATTGGGTGACTTCTTCAGGGAACAATTATTACAATTTGATTGAAAAACTTGTTTTTTTTTTTCTCATATTTTTTTTTTGTTTGGGGATTTTTACGATCCTGAACAATGGTATATTTTTTACCAGTGCACTCGTAATAACTCCAATATGCTCATGTAAAATTATTAAATATTTGTATTTTGTTTTTAATATAAAATTTTAAGTAAATTCATAATATGGCGAAATATTTAGTAGTATGTTATTTTTAGGTATTTTTAAAAAAATAAAATAAGTTACTATTGTCATAAAATATACTATCAGCAATATCATTTTCGATATTGGTATTAGAATGGAATACGAGAAATTTATCATCGTTATTTTAGGTAATTGCGGTAGTGCACTAATAATAATCCATGCGTAAAAATACGAAAAAAATGTCAAAATAACAAAAACTTTCGTAAAATACACGAAAATTTGTTTATTTTACAAAAAATTGAACCGAACTAACCAACAACTCACATACAATTTATATATATCAACAATAAAAATTCACTATTAACCACTCACAAGGTACAGTGCAAAAATTCGCTTAATATATATGCTAGACATATGTTGAAAAACGAATAAAATCTTCAATGTTTGATATTCCTTCACTTACAATGTAAAGTATAGAATATGATGACATTTGAAAATAACTGCCAGTCAAATTTCAACTTAATTAGTTGAACTGGCAACTGTGGTAATAATTAACAACTAAACATAGCTTTATAGAAAATAAGTTCGCAGTAAATTTCGTCATACTCAAAAACTAAGTTACGGCACATTTTTAACCTAACTAGTTGAGTTAAATAGATGATGTTTACAATTTAACACTTTAAGGCACGAAGAATGTTGATGAAGGCCGTTGCGGGCTAGAAAGTTAACTCCATTCATGCAGGTGTCAAATAACTTTTTTCTAATAGTTTTTTCTGTTAATTAAAGTAAATTATCACAAATAAAATTATAATTTTTCTAATTTTCATGATCTTGAACCGAACTAACCAACAACTGACAAAAAATTTCGTTGTTTTGACATTTTTTTCGTATTTTTACGCATGGATTATTATGAGTGTGAAAACGGTTTAATAATTTTATGAAAAAAATATTCATTAAAAAATATCGTTTTCGCTTCAGAAATAATTTTGTAACGATTTTAGAAGATGATTCCTTAGTACGGGGCAGACAAAACAATATAACGCCATCGGATTTTCGGTGGCACTTGACGTTTTGTTGCATAAAGAAAACTTATGAAATGGTTGAGAAGTTCAAAAATATGCACTTTTAACCGAAAAAGAAATCATTTTTCAATAATCAACATAACTACCCAAGTAGATATTGCCTACCGTACAAAAATAAAAGTGCTGGTAAACCACAGTATTTGTTGTTATACCCACGCTTTTAGAAATGACCAATGTTGCACTAAATATTGTAAAACACTAATTTGTTTGCAAGGCAAGTGTTGTGTCAGACTCATCCGTAAGATTATTTGCCAGTTTTGTTTTTACAAATATTACATCTATTCGGTAGCATTATCTTATTTTAATATTTTATTATATTTTACACGTTCCATTAGCAATTACTTATGTAAAAGATTAAGGCCGAAATGGGTTGATGGTTTTAAATATTGCGTGTTTAAGAAACATTTCACAAAATAAATTAAATTTTATTTATGCAGATATTCGTTCCCACCAACGGTTGGCCACTGTTATCAATTGGATAACAAGACTATACTGTCAAGACGCACGTTTTGCCAACTTATAAGCGACCGTCGCCGATGCTTTACCAACACTATGCAGATTGTATTTTTCTGCCTGGGTAGTATTATTTCCAGAACATGTTTACCATCACAATTACAGAAATTCCTCTGTGAAAGGTGCGCAGATAAAATTTATTCGTGCTGACAAAGGAATTTGTTGCCATTTAATGGTTTTTCTGTGGTTACCGAATTTTTTTTTAACAGAAACAAATACCAGAATCACGAAATATTCCGGGATTTCGGGTTAATTTATAATTGTTTGTAAAAAAAAGACAGATGCAACAAAAAACAGAAGTTCATTGTTTGTTGCTCGTTACCCATCAGGTAACGAGCAACAACTGTTTTAATACTTATCATCTCGCGCAATTATAGTGTTACCATGTCTGATCTCCCCACCTTTAATCTCTCCGCTAACCACATTCCACAGAAAGAACACATTAATAAATACGAAGAATTTCATGAGTGTTGCTTCTTGCACATTCACACACTATAAAATTCGCATTACCATATGCAATGCATACACTAAAAGTATATACCCATTAGGGTGGGGCGATTTGAACATCTTAATGGGCGCTTCGCGTTTCTGATTCTTGGGAGTGTACTGAGCAAAAAAGTCCACTAGACCATACGTCTACAGTGACAAGGGAGAACACACACACAGAATATAAAGAAATCTTAAGAAATAATGTAATTATATATGCACAACAAAATAAAATTGAAGTACTTGTAAATTTATCGGGTTTTTGAACAATAAAAATGAAATAACCCCCCATGAAACAACCGGTAAATGGGAAAAATTAAATAATTCCCAAAAATAATAACGCAAATATTTGTATGGGTTAGTTCATTGTTTGTCTGGCATATTTCATCGTAGAATTTGGATATTATTACATTATGAAAGTTTCAGATTTAAAGCTTAAAAGATTCGCTCAGGCCATCAAAGATGTCTAAACCCTTTCCATTTAATGAGAAAGATTATTTATAAAAAAAAAAAAATCCAAAGAGCATATATTTATTGAATTGTACCACTTAGAACCCTGCATATTAAGCTTAAAGAGATTGCGCACGTAAAAAATGTTAACAAAGTTTTTTGTTGCCTTCAACATATCCAAAATTCTTTTACATTTGCGGGATACGCTACTGTGTAGTTTCCTTGTTGGTAAGTAATTGACTATATATCAGTGTTGCCACAAGAGAAATTCAAAACTATGCATGATATTAGTCAGAATTACATAAAAAAAATTCCAAACTACACATACAATTAATAATTTTAAATAATGAAAATGAAAATTATTCAAGTTCGAGGCCATACTCTATATTTCTTCATTAGGATATTGTCCTAACAAATAATCTATAGAGTTTTTTGTTTTCAAATTTATTATTTGACCCTTTCAGGAATGTGTTGATAGATCTATTTCGGGAATTTTCTAGGTTCCCAGCATCAGAACACGTTTTGAAAGCGGTGACAATCCCATGCCAAACATCAAACATTCATATGAACTAGTTTACTCACTACATGAGAACTAATATATGAGCTTGAAGTTAAAGATTATAACTATTGATCAAAAAATAAATTGAAAACTTGTTTGTTATGTGTGCAAGGTCCACCTCTGTTGGATATTCAATACACGTTTTTTTTGTTTTTCTCTCCTTTTTATATTTTGATATAATTTTTATTAAAAATAAAAATTATGTTTTTTCGACCTTTAATTGTGCAATGAAAATGAAAATTATTCAATTTGAGGCCATACTCTATATTTCTTCATTAGGATATTGTCCTAACAAATAATCTGTAGAGTTTTTTGTTTTCAAATTTATTATTTGACCCTTTCAGGAATGTGTTGATAGATCTATTTCTCTACTTGAGAATATATTTTGATAGTCGGATGTTTTCCTTCTGGAAAATTTAGGGGAGTCTGAGTGATTTATATAAAGCAGGGTTCTTGGAATCAAAGCCCGAGTAAAAAATGTATATAGAAATTTACATAATATTATATAGACACATATGATTATATATAGGCAAGTGCTCCACTATAATTGTGTAGATATATTATGTACAACTTTCAGTTTTTTAACAATTTCAAATATGCCGTCATATATAAAGAAATATTAATAAGTATGTTCCCATACATATTTATATGTACCATATGTAGTTAGACATGCTCGTAAGTTTTAGCACAGTATCATATATAATTAAAAATGTATTTATAGAAAATTATATCAAATGTTTTATAACACCATGTTAAAAATTTTTTCTTAATTCATTTATATATAATTAAGCATAGGCCCTTGTAAAAAAAATCGAAATATTTTTTATATATATTTCAGTATGATTACAAGCCCGTTTAAAAAAATACTGATATGAAGCTTTTTCTAATTTTATTTAATTTAATATGGCACCATAATTAATAACACTGTGCTAGTTCAAAAACGTAACAAGCGGGGCACCCGGCGGGTAAAGCTAATTCGAGTACGCTGAATCCAGTGGTGCTAACCGTTTTTTTAGGTTAGCTCTCGTTTAAAAAATAATTAAGATTGAAAATTATGGTTCCAAGCACCTAAAAAAAACAATTTTTTTAAGTTTTTTTTACCATTTATTGATTTTAAATGTATGAAATTGAGAACATTTTATGAAACAACATCAACAATAAACTATTTGCAACAAAATTTAATTGACTACAACAATTTTAAAGTGATTTATAATTTTTTTTTTTTTTAATAAATAAATTTTTCATGATTTTTTCAATTTTCATTTCCTGATTCTTCTATATCATTATCTTCCTCTTGCAAATTCCAACAAATGTCACCTAAAAGTGAATGTAGCTTTTTGCCACTATACCAATGTTCGAGCCTTGCAGTCACTTGTTGAAAACGTTCGCCATGTTCATCGGAACAACATTATTAAATAACCTTGCAAAAAGTCTTGAATGTGATAATTTATTTTAATGCTTTTTTGTTTTTTGCTTTTGGTACCACGCCCATTTATCGCATTCCGCCCATTTTCAGTTCGACTACCAATATTTGTAATTGATGGACTCGTACAAAATTTGAAGGCTATATAGCTAATATAGAACCCTAGATATTTAATATTAATATTAATTTTGTATATGAGCTTAATATTCACTTTGTATGGGAGCTGCCACGCCCACTGGTATGATCCCGCCCAATTTTCCCATGACTATTCATAATATAATCAACGTGCACAAATTTCTAAGACTCTGGCTATTATAGAACTGTAGATATATGATATTAAATATTTACTTTGTATGGGAGCTGACACGCCCACTGGTCCGATCACGCCCATTTTTCCCATGACTATTAACACTATCAAATAATCAACGTGCACAAATTTCTAAGACTAAGACTATTATAGTACTGTAGATATATGATATTAAATATTTACTTTGTATGGGAGGGGAACCATAATTTTCAATCTTAATTATCTTTTAAACAAGAGCTAACCTAAAAAAACGTTTAGCACCACAGGATTCAGCGTACTCGAATTAGGTTTACCCACCGGGTGCCCCGTTTGTTACAAAAAAAGTGTCCGATTCGAGCACAGTGTAATTAATATAAAATTGCATCCGACAAATGGCCCGATAAAGTTGTATCAAATTACAGCTAGTTGTATCATATCAGATTAATTTAGATACAACTAGAAGTGATTTAATACAGTTTTGTCCGAATTGTGTGCTCATCCAATATTATCAAATTATACGTTATACGATATGATTATATCTAACTAAAGATGTTTTTTAAATGATAGCGCACATATTCAAATTGAAATTGAGATTTTTTCGTTATTAAAAATTTTACTGAAAATTTTCTCAATTTCAAATAATACGTCACAATGGAATCTATAGTTTTTGCAAGTTCTAATGCAAATTTCCAATTAAGTTTATTTTATAAATTTTAGATCAATGTATTAAGATTGCTGCTTAAATTTTAAATAGAAAATTTAAAAATCTTAAAATTTTGTTAACCTAATTACATTAGATAATTTTTAAATTTTTAGATGCAAACCTTTACTTCATTTGTAGTATCTAGCATGCCCGAATAGAAATTTAAGCTTTAATTTAGAATTGGTATTAAACACTTCAGATTAGATGTAAAATGAATTTATTATATGTAACATTTCAATAAGTCATATACAATTGCATATAAAACCATGCTAATTAATATATAACATAGTAACATATGCCACATCTACGGTAATATCAATCCATATATACTTATATATTATTTCCATATCAAATATTTTCGAAAAACCAAATCCAAGATAAAATTATATATGATATCATCATATATAATTTTATCTTGGATTTGGGTTCTCGAATATTTTACATCACATATATGCATATTAAAGCTTTATGTTTTTTATAATAATATATTAAACAAGATATGATTGTGTATGAACCCTTTTAGTCGGGAAAGTTTTAAAACTTAGTGGTTTTATATAACTACTTATAAAGAATTTATACAGAGACAAATTTCTCAAAGTATTGACGAATTACGTGGAAATGAGGAAGACAAATCTGTATTAATGCTATTTACTTTCGTATGAAATATTTTATACGTTTATACGAAACGATTATATCGGGTCAAAATCCAAATAAAATTTTACCTAATTTAATATAAATATAAATTATCCAATATAATTTGATCCACCTTTTCGAACAATTATATATCTACCGTTATATGAAATTATCATTATAAATGACATCATATTTTTTTTACTCGGTATGATATGAAAATCTGGCATTTTATAAAGAAAAATCGTAGAGATATTATAGGGTTTTCTATAGGAAATAGTTTTTAAAATCAAGAGGCTTTCCGTTATGAAAATAAGGAAACTTCCTCAGAATATAACAGGTTTTCTGTTTTTAAAAACTCACTAAATGTCTGAAATTTTCAACATAAAATATCCTTACAATTAGTATATATCCATTTTAATAAGTCGTTATGAGATACCAGGTTTTCTAAAAATTTTATGAAAGAATATAGCCGCACTTTAAATAAATCAATGCCTTAAAATTGTTGTAACACAAAATTTCTAATGTCTAATATATTTTTAAAGTTTTTTTTTTTTTGTAAAAGATGGTCATCCGAATGTTAAATTTCCCTAATAAAAAAATCCTCAGCATGCTAAATTTGTCAAAATATAGAATAATGTATATAAATTTGAAATTGCACATGGACTACACAATCTAGTCAAAATTACACACAATTTGTGTAATTAGACAAGAAGTGGCAACACTGTTATATATATATATATATATATGTTGTTAGTTTTTATGAAGTTTTGGCATGATATGATCTGATATTTAGTAAAAGATAACACTGAAGTAGTGTTAATGTTTTGTAAGGTATAACATAAATTGTTTCTTTATCGCATTTGTATGACATCACATCGTAAAATTACAAAAATTTTATATGTACATTTACTACGTTATACATACACCATTACCTAACATGCGTTAGCATGTCATGTACTGCTAAAAGTATGTCTGTCAGTAGATGAATATTTTTATGTTAGCAACACTAACAATTTCCTGTTTTTTTTTTATGGCAAAAGCAATTGCAACAGCTTAAAAAAAGTTGACAACTATTAAATTTGCAATTACTAATATATTTGATTTAGTGTCGTTCTAACATAACTAACAATTTTAAAAATACACACATAACAGGACTTTGAAAGAATTTGAAAATTTAAATGAAATTTTTAATCAATTATAATTTTAAGAATACTCAAACTTTTATTTATAATATATATTTATATGAAAGAGATGCGTCACTTTTACATGATGATGTCATATACTCAGGGAAAATAGTTTCGTCACATATATGAATTGGACGAAAATCTATGAAACACTTTCGTATTTATGAAGCTTTCATTAATATTTAAGAAACATTCTTCATAACTTCTTTATCATTTCATATTTAAATTTCATCAATATTTTTGTATGTGGTAATGGCTCATATCTCGAAAGGCTAAAGAAAAAGGGCAAAACGGAGAAATTTCTTAGTCTAGTTGAGAACTAAGACACTTCGGTATCAAAATTGAGCCAGATCTGGATGGAATTCCAAAACGCAATACCTTACCAATATCTTTGAGAAAAAGTTTTTTAAATATTTAAGAAATTGTTTATAGGAAGAAAAACAATGAAACTTTCATCATCATTATGAGAATTTCATATATTTCTTTGAGTGCTGGAGCTGTGAGATTAATCTCTTATGACATGACTTAGGACTGAAGTGGTACATTTAACCATATCTGTTAAATTTCGATTACGAATAGATTATATTTTAAAACCAATTGTAATGATTACATACACTCTAATTAATTTCTGTTGAAATTTACCAAACTTATAGTAGAAAACTGTACTATTATAAATTGTGTAAACTTACTCTATGTGTGTAAATGGAAAAAAATTTACTACGCCAGTGAGTAAAAATGTAATTCGTAATAAAATTCAATTTAATCAAGCTCATTCGATTTTATCCATCATTAAATTCAATTATTCGGAACTTAATCGTTGGGAATTTAATCAATGGGAATTCAATAATTGGGAACTCAATCGATTTTTTACTCAATCGATTTAGAATTTGAGAATTGCCGAGTACTGAAAAAATCGCTCAAATTGAAAAATCTTTGAAATTAAAAAAGTTCCAATAATTTAAAATAATCTTCAAAATTGAAAAAATAACTTAAAATTAAAAAATCGCTGAAATTGGAAAAAAATCAATCAAATTTAAAAAATCGATAAAATTGAAGAAAAAGCGCCAAAATTAAAAGAAACACTTAAATTGTAAAAAATCGCCATAATTGAGAATAATTGTTAAAAGTGAAAAAATTACCAAAATTTAAAAAAAAAACCATAAAATAAAAAAAAATAAATAAAAAAGTTTAAAAAAAGCCAAAATGAAAAATCGCTCATATTGAAAAAAATTACCATAATTGAACAAAAAATCACCAAAAATTAAAAAAAATTGCAAAAATAAGCGATTTTAAAAAAAAAATTTCACACTTACAAAAACTTGTCCGTGATCATTTATCACTGTTAGTTTTCGAAATACATGCGATGTTTCAAATAACTGCTCTTTTTGCTCTGCGAGGCTTAGTTTTCGAGAACAACGCCATCTAAGCATCTAGCTCAAGTTTATTACCGTTGTAGGAGGGGTAATGTGCTTGAGTTTTGCACAATGGTGCAAACATTAGGCCATATTTATTTTGAGAATCGCGTATTTTAAGGATTGTGAAGCTCGTGTACGACCTTATTTAAGATATTACCTCAAATTTCGGTAATGCACATGTATGGAAGCATGTATGGAAGTTTATGTATACATGTATGGACATGCATATATTTTTATTAACACGCACGAACATGCATTAAATCTGTATGGATCCATATATGTCGATTTTTACCTGGGTAGCTTCAATTTAGTAACTTAAAAACCATACATGGGCACACTATTATATTTTAACTGCATTACAAATTGTAGTAAGCAGTAAATTGTTACTGATAATGAAATTTTGTTTGCATTACCAGTAAAGTTTTACTGATCACTGAAAAAATGTTAATAACCGGTAAATTTTAACTCATTACTGAAAAAAATTGTAGTAACCAGTAAATTGTTACTGATTATTAAAAAAAAATTTCAGTAATCAGTAATATTGTATCAATATCGTCTAATTTCCTTTTTTGTTTTTATTTCAATAAATATTTTTTAATAAATATAATATTTTTGGAAAATTCAGTTTTTTGAAAAAAAATTTAAATTTGTTTAGAAAAATTTCAATTAATTTTAAAAAATTAAATTTTTTTTTGAAAATTTTTTTTTTTAAATTTCAATTTATTTTTACTGATTACTGCATTTTTTCATTAATTAGTAAAAATATACTGGTTACTGCAGCTTTTTCAGTAATCAGTGAAAATTTATTGATTACTTAAATTTTTTTCAGTAATCAAAAAAATTTACTAGTAATAAAAACTACATTGCATTATCAGTAAAAATTTATATTTACTGAAATTTTACTGTTATTACAAAGTGCCCATCTATGTTAAAAACCCACTTTTTCAAATTCAATGTAAAATTTTTTTCTGAAAATGATTTTTTGTGCATCAGACGGCGAATTCAAAATGACTTTTTTTGGAGCCGGTCCTCCTTCTGCAATTAATGACCTCTTCTATTTGCTTGTAAAAGGATTAAAGGCCTCATCTTTAGTATTGTCGTCTGCGGAAGTATATTTCGAAGTTCATTTTACCCATTTTGATCTACAAATAAATTTTATTATAAATATGGAGTGGATCGTTATTGAGGATTCAGATACTCTCGATGTTCTTGGCATGAGAATACAGTGTAATGTCCGTTGGACAGATCACATTATTTAAGTATCGAAAGAAGCTTTCAAGTGTCTTGGTTTTCTAAACCGGTGTAAGAAATACTTCACCCCATCTGATCTCCTTACTATATATACCAACTACATACGGCCGAAGATGAAATATAACTCCCTTATATGGGCAGGTGCTTCACAGTCTATTTTGGGACTTCTGGATCGTGTGCCACGGAGAGCGTTGATGCCTATCAATGACAGTAGGGTTTCGAATTCTATTGACACGTTGGAGCATCGTCGGAATTTGGGCTGTGTGGCTTTGTTCTATAGATATTACCATGGGAAGTGTTCTGCTGAGATAAGCCGACTCATCCCGAGATACCGGGTCTCTGTTCGTACTACCCACATGTCACGATTTCGCGTAGATTTAAAAATAGATTACATTTCTTTAAACTTTGTTACGTTTCCATTGAAAGCGTATACGATGATTATAGTGTCGATATCAATGATTGATGTTGGTGATGAAGTTGCTGATGACGATGCGATGATGTTTTAGTTTGTTGTCAACACTCATTAGTTTAAATGTTATAGCTAAAAGCAAAATAAAATTTGACAAATGGAATTACACCCAGAAAAATAGTCAGTTTTAAAGAAAATGTGGAATTACTTCAACAGGCATAGTAGATCGTTGTAGTATTGGTCAGAATGAAAAACCGGTAAAACTGAATTTTCCAGGGAATTTCAATTAAAAAAACTTGAGAGAATTGGAAAAACGATTTCTTTTCTTTACTCAAAACTAACTCTAAATTTTGAGTGTAATACTTAATTCAAATTTTCTAAACAAAAATATGGTTTATCGCGAATATGCCTTATAAATGCCTAGTTTTTGATTGTTCTATAATTAGGAACAACATTTCGTATGAGCTATATACAATACTAATACGCACTGTAGTTCTAACTAACAAATGTTTAAATTTTTGTTTAATATAAATGGAATTCAAAAAAAATTAGCTTCAAACCGAAGTAGAGTTACACGGCAGAACTTTCTGAGTCGATAGAAAAGAGAATAAGTTTCTTTTATAAAGAAAAAAAAATAAAATATTGATATATTTTTAAAAACATAGAATTTTCTTCAATTAGTTAACCCTCTATCCAAATATAAAGGGTCCGCCAAATAACTTTTTTTTTTTGAAAATGCTGAAACTACTGAATATTTTCTCATATTTCTTTTTTTATTTGAAAGTATAATCCTTCCGGTTAATAATGGAAAATAATTTCATTCAAATGGCTGCCTCGGCTGGCCATGCAGTAGCCTACACGATCAGTCCATCTTTTTTTGGCAAAATCGGCATCTTCTGTAAGTCGATCGCAGGCCCTCTTAGCGAAGCGAAAACGCATTGGATGGTCAGTTGGCTTCAACTCCTGAACCAATTGGACTTTGTATGGCGTCATACCAACGTCTTTATGCAAAATTCGTCTCAATGATGTCTCCGAAATGTTCAATTGTTGAGAACGACGGTGAATTGATGTTGATGGCGCTTAACGCACACTTTCTGCCACAGCAGCAATATTCTCGGGTGTACGCACTGTTTTTGGCTTTTCATGCTTTGGTTTATCGATGAGGATGCCAGTTTCTTTCACTTTTTTCACAAGATATCGAACATACGGACCATAATCTTTCAGCGGAAGGATAAAAACAAAGTATCTATCAAATCAGACATGAGCTAAGTGTTACCATTCACGAAATAAGCACTAGTTGAAGAATATAAGGTTAGATGGCGGACCCTTTATATAAACAATAATATTCAAACAATTATAAAAAAATTGTAAAAAAAAATAAATTTATTAAAAAATTTCTAATTGTGATAGAAAGACACAATATTAGATACTATTGCAAAAATAATAAATAAAACTTCGGACTACTGTGCCAAACCTGGTGACCATTTCACTACACACACTTTTTTAAATGCAATATCGATTGCCATCTTGGAGCCTTGCGTACTCATTTGAGCATAAATTTTTTTATTTGTTTACGCACAAATGAATTTATTTGTACCTGTCATTAAAATTGTTGATTTGCATTAAAATTCTACGAGGGTAAACTCAAAAATGAAAATCTTTGTTTTTTACTTAAAAAAGAAACAAAAATTTAAAAACTTCTCTACGTCAGGGAATAAAGTTCAAAAATCAGTACATTTTTTATTGCTCAAGAAAAGTATCCATTGACCTTTCCAAATAAAAAATCATGGTGTATTTCAAATCAAAGGTAATTTAATAATCTTTCAAATGCGGTCTTGATGAGTTGCGTACCTATCAAACTTTTCAAGAAAATGACAATGAAGTAAGTGCTTTATACATTTTTATGTTTTTATTTTATTTTCAAGACCTCATATTCTCAGATCCAGATGTGTCAGCGCCCTCAAACTTTGTGTTTGTCTTAGTTCTGTGATATACTTTATACCCATTAAAATGTGATGTCAAAAACAGCAATATTTTAAGTTGAGTTGAGATGTTTGCACTCATATATGACTATATTTATTTTTAGAGTATTTTTTAAAACATATCATTAGAGATTGCTTTAAACCAAAAAAAATAAAATTTTCTTAATGAATATATCAGAAAAGTTTGGTTTAAAATTTCCAGCTGCTTTATAATATTGCCATAAAACCCATTTTCAAACAACCATAGATTCTGTGTTAACTTTTAAGCAAATTTTGTAAGTATTGCAAATTAATTGAGCCCTCAAGCGATGATTTTATAAAATATAATTCAAAATTTCCCGCTTTCCGCTCACTTTAATGGTTAATATTTATAAATAAATTTAGTTTTTATAATTGTAAAAAGCAAAAGTCGAACAGACCATTTTAATTGTTCTTTGCCTTATTTAAAATAATTTTTCTTTAAATTCTTGGTATTTTTAGCCATTTTTAAAAACGATTATGTGGCGACTATAGTTGCTAAAATTTGTATGTTCTTTCCCAGTGCATATAAAATGGCCCATTTCAAATAAAGGGTCCGCCATCTAACTTTTTTTTTAACTAGTGCTTATTTCGTGAATGGTAACACTTAGCTCATGTCTGATTTGACAGATAATTAGTTTTATCCTTCCGCTGAACGAATATGGTTGTGTATACGCTTGAACAACGCTGGGAAATATTGCGACATTACTTTGAAAATCATGGTAATGTTGCAGAATGTGCGCGAAAATTGCGTACGGATTTTGGAAGAAGAAAGCACCGTCAGCTCCGTATGTTCGTTATCTTGTGAAAAAAGTGAAAGAAACTGGCATCCTCATCGATAAACCAAAGCGTGAAAAGCCAAAAACAGTGCGTACACCCGAGAATATTGCTGCTGTGGCAGAAAGTGTGCGTGAAGCGCCATCAACATCAATTCACCGTCGTTCTCAACAATTGAACATTTCGGAGACATCATTGAGACGAATTTTGCATAAAGACGTTGGTATAACGCCATACAAAGTCCAATTGGTTCAGGAGTTGAAGCCAACTGACCATCCAATGCGTTTTCGCTTCGCTAAGTGGGCCTGCGATCGACTTACAGAAGATGCCGATTTTGCCAAAAAATCATCTTTATGTGGACCGATCGTGAAGGCTACTGCATGGCCAGCCGAGGCAGCCATTTGAATGAAATTATTTTCCATTATTAACCGGAAGGATTGTACATTCAAAAAAAAAAAAGGAAATTTGAGAAAATATTCAGTAGTTTTTTTTATAGCATTTAAAAAAAAAAAAAAAGTTATTTGGCGGACCCTTTATTAAAAATAAAAACGTGGTAATTTTCCGTATAAGTACATTTGGACATTTAAGCAAATTTCTTCATTCGGCTCCAAAATTTTTAAAAAAAAATTTGTTTATTTTTCTACATATTTTCCTTAGTGTTTCCATTGAAATCAGCATATCGCTCTTATTACAGTAATTCTTTCTTGTATAGGGTGTTTTTTATAGAGGTATTGGACTTTGAAATGAAATAAAACGAAGATGAATTTCTGAAATTGACATGAAATTTAGTTTATTCGAATGATAATCTTCTGTCATTATGATTTAAATATGACTTCTGGCATATGACCGCCACGGCAGGCTCTGACGTAGTCTAATCTGGAGGTCCAATTTTCGATGACTTTTTGTGGCCGTATATGGACCATAACGCGGCGAATGTTGTCCTCCAAGTTGTCAATCGTTTCGGGTTTATCGCCTTGGACTAGCGACTTCGCATATCCCCACAGAAAAAAGTCCAGCGACGTTAAATCGCACGATCTTGGAGCCCAATTCACGGGTCTGAAACGTAAAACTATGCGGCTACCAAACGTTTCCTTCAAAAAATCAATTGTGGGGCGAGGTGTGTGACATGTTGCGCCGTCTTGTTGAAATCACAGCTCCTGACAATCATGGTTGTCCAATTAATGAACGAAAAAGTGAGTAATCATTGCGGTCAAGTCAGTAATCATTGCGGTCACCATTGACTGTAACCTTCTGACTAGCATAGTTTTTAAAGAAGTACGGACCAATGATTCCACCAGCCCATAAAGCACACCAAACAGTCAGTTTTTTCTGGATGTAACAGTGTCTTAACATACACTTAAGGATTATCATCACTCCAAATACGGCAGTTTTGTTTATTGGCGTATCCATGTAACCAAAAATGAGCTTCATCGCTACACAAAAATCGCTTATGAAAATCGGGATCAAAGGCAATCTTTCTTTGGACATATTCACCGAATCTAAGCCTTGCTAGGTGATCGTGAGGCTTCAATTGTTGCACGAGTTGGGTTTTGTAAGCACGCGAACCAAGATCTTTCAGCAAAATATTCCATAAAGTGGATGGACACATATCCAATTCCTGTGCACGATGGCGGATAGAATGATTGCGGTCTTCAACAGCAATTACTTTTTCTGTTCGTACTATACGACGTCTCTGTGTATGCATATTATCATTTGGAGTAAACATGGTGCGAAAACGTTCCATAAGTAATCGCATGAATTGCTGTAATGGGCAATTATATTGGCCGTAAAATGGACGTAGTGCGCGATACGTATTTCGAACAGAACCATGATTTTCAAAATAAATTTGCACAATTTGGAAGCGTTGTTCAGGCGTCAGTCTATTAATGTTGAAATGACAATCCAAACTAAACATAAATCACTTGACAGCTGACAAAATGGCAGCCAGTTAAAAAAGTGTTTAAATCTTAAATTTCTATACCTGTATAAAAATACCCTTTATTTTTAAATATTTTATGAAAAAAGTGCTGTAAAACAAGTAACTTTTTTCGAATCGTTATATGGTAACCCTGAAATTTAAATTTTGTAGCGAAGACTTTGAACTTTAATATGCTCTTACTGAGTTGTTCGATCGTCTTCTAATCAAAAATTATAGGGTCTTAAAGACACGTTGCTAAGCAGTTAATGAAAAAATATTGTGAGGGTTGCTGTCACTAGGCCCAAATAATTAACATAAATTTTTACCTATGAATTTTAGTCATAAATTAAAATTTCTAATTTAATTTTAAAACCTACAAATATTACCTAAATAATTTTTGCCGCATTTAGTAAATATTTGAACCAAAAGTCATTATAACGACGGCCCCTTGTTAGTTGCCACAAACAACATTTTCCATTATATTGGCAAAACCAAAATAATAATATTTAGCAATAAAATTTAATTTAGTAGTTGCTAATGTCGTCTGTATACTAGAGTAAATAAAACGATAAAACTAATGAACTCTAACATTTTACAACGCATATAAAATATAATTTGAAACCAAATACAAAAATTTGTTAATGTTAAACACTTACTGGGGGGTTACTCACTGATTTTACTACTACTGCTACTACTACAGAATGCTATTGTTGCCACTTCAGATGCTGTTAAATATAATAAAATGTATTTTATTTTGTAATGATTTTGACATAAATTCTAGTTAAACATGAAAATGAGAATTATATATTTAATTTGATGGAGTTGTAATGAAACTAAATTTTCAAAGTCAATGTTGATGTTATAATGTGATTATTTAGTAATTATGAAAATGTTCATTAATTTAAAATCAAGTTATTAAATTACAATAATCAACAAATTTCAACATTTTGCAGAACTTGCCTTTGAAAAACATATTTTTTTTCTATAGATTTTCAAGGGAAGTTTCCCCCTGGATTATCTCCGATCTTAATGATATTTACAATCAAAAAAAAGTTAGTAAATTCAGCAAAAACTTTTGCTGAGTCAGCTAAATTTTAGTCAGGAGGGTGCTTGCAAAAAAAATTGCTAATGTCAGCAAAATCTTTTGCTGAAAATCAGCGAGCTGATTTTACCAACAAAATTAGAAAATTCAGCTAAAGTTTTGCTAACACTTAGTTGATTAAAAATAAAAAATAATTGCTAAAAGTTAATAAAATTTTTGCTGAACATTAGTAGACTAAAAAAAAACTCAAAAACTTTGTAGAAAAATTATACTTTAGCTAATTTATTTGCGGAAAACCTTAAATTTTATTTGTGATTCTTTTAAAAATAATTTGTACCTTATTTATACTGAGTGAGATCGATGAAACCCCGACATATTTTAACTAACAACTACTTTTTTGTACGACACGGAACTTTTTTTTGTCAAGTTACCTTTAAGAAAGTTGTCAGATTATGTGTGCAAAATAATGAAGCGATCGGCTCATTATTTCGCTTTCAAATGTTAACTGAACAAGAAGTGAGTAAAGGAGTCCTTTTGGCATCTTTAGTGACAGTATCATTTTTAATCATTTAAAAAGAATCTAAATATCAATTGTTTTTCTTAGTTCTGGAGAATTAAACAAAATTCTTTTTGTAAGAAATTCAAGGTGTTTTTTAAATGCTACCTTTTTTGTCCTCACTTTTGTTCAAAGTCCATTTGTAAAGAAACTAATAATCCTATTTTGCAAATATTTTGTTAACATAATCCGACAACTTTTTAAAAGAATTTGATAAAAAAAAGTTTATTTTCAAACTTAAAAAAGTTATAAGTGATAATCTGGTTATAAGTGATATTCATAACCACTTTCACTCCCGTATTAAAAAAAAAATCTTAATTCAGAATTCAAATACATTTTTGTTAAACCATGTGCAAAAGTTAATATTCGCTTATGAATACAGTTTTAAGACTAAAATTTGTGTTTTAACTAAAATGAATTTGAAATGCTGTTCAATATTTTTATGAATACGGAGTAAGTTTACAAATACACATTTAAAATTTACTAAATTTAAATATGTTATTTTGTCTTTAATTTAATTAATAGATAATTACTTTCACATGCCGGTGACAACACTAAATTTAAGTTTTTTAATCCAAAATGTATGTATACACATTTTTGGCGTTCTTTTCTAATTTATGAAAAACAGATACAAAAATCCTCCATGGCTGATTTTTTTATATGTCTTACAAGAGTTGTACTTTTTAATCTCATTTTCCTTGTCTCTACTACGTCTTGACTTTCAATCTGGTTGTTGTCCACACTATTAATGTGCTTATCAGCAAAATTTTTTTTAGCAAAATAAATTAGTAGAACATTAGTAAAGTGCTGAATAAGTATAACCAAAATATTTGCTGAAAACACAATTTCAGCAAAAAAATTTGCTGAAAAATAGTGTACTTGAATTACAAGACGTTTTACTAACTTTTCAACTAACTTATTTTTTTGAGTGTAGATATGGGTTGAACCATCAAAATTCAACTTAAAATATTGTTCAGTCTCTTTTGTGCATTTGATGACAGTAGACAAGTTACGCATAAAAATCAAATAACAAGATTAAAATTCCTTACCGTTAATGTGTAAAATTAACAAAAACAAAATAAAAAAAAAAAAAAATATTTTAATTTTGTTTGTTCGCTTGTTCACACCACTTAAGAGAGGCTACTGTGTACCAAATACTCTTATAGTCCTACATTCTCTTTATCGAACATGAGTTCGATAAAGAGAAAATTTAAACAAACAGATGATTCTGTTTTACCCACATCTAAAAGAGCTGTTAATAGTTCAAATTTCTTTCAACCATTACAAACGCTAATGGATAATGAAACAGATGTTAATGATATGGATGATTCCACTATAAAAATATCGAAGTTAAAAATTCCTCCAATCACCATTTTAAAATGCGATATGGTAAAAATACAACAGATATGTAAAGAATTGACTATTTCAAAATACTCAATTCGTAAAATCTCAATTGGTCACAAACTTTTCTGTGAGTTTCTATATGATTATGAATGTGCCATAAAGCATTTAAAGGAAAAAAGTTTCGAATACTTTTCATATACACCTAAAAATAATAGGCCATACAAAGTTGTGCTATCTGGACTGGAAAAAGTAGATCCAAATAAACTAAAGGAAACTCTTATTAAGCTGGGACTTCAATGTACAGATATCAAACCAGTTCATAGGAAAATTGATAATAATAGAGAAATATTTCTCTATATAGTTTATTTTAAAAAAGGGTCAATAACGCTTAAGGAACTCCGAGATAAGTACACAAGTATTGACTATATTAGAGTTAAATGGAGTTACCAATCACGAACATCGAACAAAGTTACTCAGTGCTATAACTGCCAAATGTTTGGCCATGGATCCAACAACTGTAATGTTCAGATTTTCTGTTCAAAATGTGCAGGCTCTCACAAAACTGCGGAATGTAAATCTGAGATTTTCAAATGCGCGAACTGTAGAGGAAACCATAAATCAACAGATATTGCTTGCCCCAGCAAAGCCGCTTATATCGGCTTAAAACAACGATATGGTAGTAGCTATCGTCAGGCTAATAATACCCAAAGCTCGTTTACGAGACAATTCAACAATGTAAAACAAGCTGCTAGACCACAAAAACAGGCATCAACCAATATGAGCTGGGCAAATATTGTTTCATCAAACAATAATATTAATTCAAATAATGAATTATTTACTATCGATCAACTTAAGGATATCACATTTGAGCTGATAAATAATCTTAAAAGTTGCAAAACGAAGTCGGATCAATTTGAAGTTATTACTTCATTAGCATTCAAATTCCTGTCGTAAACATGGATAATAATATAAAATTAATAACTTGGAACGCTAGAGGTATAAGAAATAAATTAAACGAATTTTTTGATTATATGATTAGAGAAAACATAGATGTAGCGCTATTGTGTGAAACATGGCTAAACAGTAAGTTAAGTATGAAACATTCAGATTATATCTGTTACCGAAATGATAGACCAGATTCTAGTAGGGGGGGGTGGCGTCGCAATTGTTATACGAAAAAATTTGAAACATGAGCAATTGGACCCTGTTTCTACTAATTTAATAGAAAATATTGGTATTCAAATTTATCTTTCTGATAACACAAAGATCAAGATTTATAGTTGTTATTTTCCTGGGGGCTCAGCGGGGCCAGATGATATAAAAAAAATAATTTTAAAGATGATCTGAAAAGATTTTCTAGAATTAGAGAAAACTATATTATTGGTGGGGACTTAAACTGCAGACATCAAAGCTGGGGGTGTTTACGGCTAAATTGCTGGGGTTCTATACTGCACGATTTAGTAACAATAAATTCGTTTAGTATTAATTATCCACCTGATCCAACTCTTGTTCCTACAAGCAGTACGATTTGTGCATCTGTTCTGGATTTTTACATATCTAATATTCCTGATAAATTGTCCCCTGCTCAAACAGCCAATAGATTAAATTCGGATCATCTACCAGTGCATACAACAATTGACAGTTCGGGAACACGTCAAAATCTTCTAAAACATGATTATAATAAAGCAAACTGGAATACATTCAGAAACTTTATTAATACAAACTCTTCCCAATTATTAGATTTGGAAATTTGTACAAATAACGATATTGACTATTTAATAGAAGGATTTACACAAGTTGTCCAGGATGCTGTAATTGCTAGTGTTCCTACTAGGACGGTATCCAATGTTTTTGTTAAAAAACTACCACAGTCAATTTTAAATATTATCAAACTAAGAAACTGCGCACGTCGAAATTGGATAAGACAAAGAAATCCTCTTTTTAAATCCCAAATGTTGTTTTTAAATAATGTAATTAAAGATCGTATTTTTCAATTTAGAAATCAACAATGGAATCACTCACTGACAAGCTTACCCAAAGCTTCTTCTAAATTTTGGAATATATCCAAACTTCTTAAAAAGAAAACTAAAGGTATTCCGCCTCTTAAACAAAATGGCGTCACTTATTTAACAAATAACGAAAAAAACAGAAATACTGGCTCAAAATTTTAAATTGAATCATAATATTTCATCCAACTTAAGTGATGCAAATACCGAAAGAGTTGTCAGTCAATCTATTAATACAATTGAGACTCATTATCCACAAACAAACTCTATAACAGTAACCACCGATATTGTTAAGCAATTTATTAAACGCCTCAAAAATAAAAAATCGCCAGGTATAGATAGTATTTCTAACAGTTGTTTAAAAGAATTGCCCCTACGTGGCTTAAACATATTATGCTCTATCTATAATGCATGTTTCAAGTTTGGATATTTTCCAGCAAAATGGAAACTATCTAAAGTCGTAGCCATACCCAAACCAGGAAAAAATACAAGTAGCCCAGAGTCTTATCGGCCAATAAGTTTACTTAACACTATGAGCAAAATTCTTGAAAAGATCATAAAGGAACAAATAGTCAATTTTATTGATGAAAATAACATTCTCCCATCCCAACAATTTGGGTTTCGCGCAGAACACAATACTATACAACCCCTGGTAAGAATTAAAAATATTGTTAAACAAAACTTCAACTCAGGGAAATCCACTGGAATGATTTTGTTGGATGTAAAGGCAGCATTCGACTCCGTTTGGCATGATGCCCTCATTCATAAATTGTTGACTGTAGGTTTGGACATCACTATAATAAAAATAATAAAGAGTTTTCTGTCTAATAGGTCCTTTAAAGTTCACATTGGTAATACGACATCACAAGCTTATGACATTTCAGCTGGATGTCCCCAGGGCTCATGTTTATCTCCCATTTTATACAACATTTTCACGTACGATTTTCCAACTCTAATTGGTTGTAATTCTTCTATTTTTGCTGATGATACAGCTATCCTTAGTTCGGATACTTTAGGAGTAGATATTGTTAGGAATTTAGAATCATCAGTAAATCTTGTAGTAGACTATTTTAATAAATGGAAGATTATGATAAATCCTACTAAAACTCAATCAATATATTTTACTAGGAAAAGAAAAAATTGTTTTCTACCACAAACCTCTGTTAAAATTAACGATGTTTATATTCCATGGGAAGATAAAGTGAAGTATCTTGGTGTTATACTTGACAAAAAGTTACTTTTCAACGAACACATAAGCTATACTATTCACAAAATTAATACAACAACAAAAATAATGTATCCTCTGATTAACAGAAAATCTGATTTGTGTATAGAAAATAAACTTTTAATACTTAAAAGTATATTTCATCCAATATTGTTCTATGCCGCTCCTGTCTGGTATACGTCATCTAAATGCCATTTAAAAAAGCTGCAAATAAGCCAAAACAAAATTCTTAAAATGATGTATAATTTGCCTTTTTTCTTTTCGACATCAACGCTACATTCTATGTCCAACATAAAATATGTTAATGAAAAGCTTCAAACATTATATCAAAATTTTTCAAGTCGATGTAGATACTCTAGCTATCCACATATTAATGAACTATGTTGATAAAATATTTATCTAACTCTTTTACCTCATAACAACCTTTTCTTATCTCACAGGGTTTTTTCATAAACATTTTTCCCTATATACAAACTAAAATAATTTATTTGATAACTTGATTTATAGATTCGGTATGCAAATATTTAAGTAGAAAAATTTATATTAATTGATCTCTTAAATTTAAGATATTAAATTATTGTAAATATTTATATTAATTACTCAATAAATAAAAAAAAAAAAAAAAAAAAAAAAAAAAATATTGTTTTGCCATCACTGTTGCCAAAAGTGATGAATTTTGATAGTATTTTTACAGAACTAAGACAAATAAAAAATTCGAATTCACTGACGTATTTGAATCCGGAAATCTTGAGGTCTTGAAAGTCGGAAAAAAACTATAAAAATGTACAAAGTTGTACTTTACTAATTGTAATTTTCTTGTAATACGTCAAGGTAGCATTTAAAGGTTATTAAATTATCTGTGATTTGTTATATAACATGATTATTTATTTGGAAAGGTCAAAGGTTAATTTTTGTATCTATAAGTCTGGAGGCTATATCTTTGAGAATAATCCTTTTAAAAACTAAAAAAAAATATATATATTTTAAAGACGGTTTCCCTCTCTGCAGTTCTGACAAATTTCAAAGTTTATGGTGTGCTTGGATCAAGAAATATAAATCGTATAGCAAAGGTAGATATTATATAAGGAATATAAAACTATCTAACAACAAGAGTCCGTTTATGGGTTAACGCCGATTACCATGAAATTTGGAAATGTTATAAATAATAAAAAATTACATAATAATTAAGTGCTTATTTTACTTCGACCTATTTGTTGTAATTCAATAAATAAATATTCAAGCTCGAGGTCAATTTTTAATTATGTTTTATTCTTTATTTTTCGATATTTCGCTGTCCTCTGGACAGCATCTTCTGGAAATCTAAAATTATGCATTTAACGAAAACATAGCTTTAGACCACTGCATTACAAATTCATAAATAACAAATATAAACAACAAATAATATACTAAGCTTACTCGAGTAACAATAATCAAACAGTATAAACAGACGATCCAAACGTCTTAACATTTAATATTGTACTAATTAATAATATTTCTTTTGTTTATGATGTGCCTATAGCTTTGCGCGCAGTTTTCAGTGTCACTCTTGTAATTCATTCTCTTCTCTTTCGGTATGTTTATTATATGTAACATTTCTAATGTATAGCGTCTGTTGTTTTTCCCCTCTCTTTGTAGTATCCCAACATTGTCAAAGTTTGGAGTATGCCCTTTTAATGCACAGTGGGCAGATAGTGCTGTTTTTTGCGTCACAAGTTTATTTCTGTTTTTTATGTCCGATTTATGCCCTGCTATACGCGTTTTTAATTTGTTTTTAGTGGTACCCACATAGACTTCTTCACAGGTACTATTGTTATCTCCAGTGCAATGAATTTTGTATATTACGTTCGAGCTGTCCATTTTATCTAATTTACTCTTCGTGTTGGAGAAAAGTTTTTTCAATGTACTCTCCGTCCTCGATGCTATTTTGAAGTTTTCTTTATCATAAATTTCCGAATTTTGAATTCTTTCCGATATTCCTCGAATATATGTCAATGATTTATATATTTTTTGAGTCTCCTCTATTTTACTATTATTTTTATTTTTATTTTTATATTTATTTAAAAGGCCCTTTATTATGTTGTCCGGAAACGCGTTTTTTTCTTAAATATCTTTAACTTTACCAATATTTGCCTCGTGAAATTGTTTGTCACTGATTGTGAGCACTCTTCTTATTAAGTTGCTGGCCGTATTCATAATTATGTTTTTCGGTTGGCATCAGGCACGTAGCTAGGAATTTGTTTCGGGGGGGGCTTTTCGATTTTTTATTTTGATTATACATATATATTTTTTTTTGCACACTAGAGTAACAGCTTTTTTTTTTTTTTTTTTTGTTTCCTAAATTTTTGCTAAATTTTTATATAGCGGTATAAATTTATATCTGAACTGATACTGATATATAAAAATAAGCTATAGTTGTATCCGGTTTTTGATTTTAAAACGTCATGAAAATCCGAAATATCTATTAATCCTTTAGACTTAAGCCACTTGCAAAAGGTTTACAACTTTATAATTTGTAACAAATTCCATAGCATTTGGATATTTTATTATATTCAAAAATAGAATAATATAATGAAAATGAAGATTTTGTGGAATTTATTAACTTACACCATTGAATAACAAACACGGAAAAAACGTTGAAACTAAATTTAGAGTTTTAGATTGAAAAAAATCTTAGACTAAATTAAGAACTCATAATGTTACAAATGAAACAAATTTTATTTTAGGGTTAATAACCAGAAAGAAATCAATTCAAAAGACAAAAATTGGGGGTAAATTTTGTGTATAAAGTTATACACAAAATGATGCAATAAATTGTACTATTGTATTGATGTAATACATATTTACATCCAAAATATAATTGATAAATTTACTAGTGCGACTCTGCAATTTTATCTAAAATAAAATTGTGTTTTTTTTAAATATGATATAATATGAATATATATATTATTTTGCAATGTCTAGATATATAAATATAACGTAATTATTAATTGGATTAGTTTTATTTATTCTAAATGCAATATATAATTATACGCAACTATATATAACATCATATTAAATTTTTTCTACGAAATTAATTTTATATATGAATTTATATAATTATGTCCACTGGCAGACAAAACCTTATAAGTGCATAATGTATTATTTTATGCAAACGTTTTAACTCGGGAAATTAATGATTTATAACCGTCTAAAAAACAAATTAAAAGCAAATATCCTATACAATTTGCCTGACACTTATAAGGAAGCTTTTCCGATGGGTTCCCTTTGAAATTAATGAAATTCGGATAGGTGATAAAGCAGCAAAAATATATGAAAAACGTATCTATTTTTAAAATTGGTGGTGAAATTTAACACATCTTTGTATGAAAATATGTTTAAAGTTTAGGAAATTTAGACTTATTTAAAAACAGCGTTAAAATGCTCAAGAAAACACACATTTTGAAATCCATTTTGGCACTATGTCGTGGACCCCGGCTGCCACTTATTTGAATTATTTTAACAAAGTATTCACTATTTTTCCCCTTTTTCATATATATTATAGTCTGAAAGAAATAATAATAAAGAAAAAATATAAAATTGGAAATTTTTAAAATATACCTGACATCGCCTAGGTCTTATTTAAACTAAATTATGTATTTCCAATTTACTTTGATTTATATTTTGGACAATTTCAAACGCTTTTCAAATTGTCTTTAATCAATTTTTTAAATAAAAACCCTTTAAAATGTCTTAAAAAAAACGGCACAGGTAAACTTAATTTTGAGTCTTAGTGGTATCTCCATTTTAAAAGTTTATGCCAAAATACACAAAAAAAATCATTGTCAAAAAAATTTCAATTAAAATTTTGTTCGATTTCAAACTTACTTTCAATTAACTGTCTAATTGAAAATGAATTTGGTATAAAAAAATTTTCAGTTTTTATAACGTATAATAACAACATTGAAACAAATGCAAAAATTTTAAAAAGTCTCCAAATTAAAAATATCGTTTAAAGTTGAAAATTCGCGTTTCTTTAATTTTGGTGATTTTTTTAAAATTTTTTTCAAGTTTTGGTGTTAATTTTGGGAGTTTTTTTAAATTTCTGCAATTTTAAGGATTATTTTTTAAATTTTGACAATTTTTTTTTTTCAAATTTTGCGATTTTCTCAAATGGTCTCGATTTTTTTAAATTTTGGGGATTTTTTTACAATTTTGGTGATTTTTTTAAAATTTTGTAATTTTTTCCAATAGTAAACAATATTCAATTAAATTTTTAATAGATGTGAATAAAACTATATGTAATTGAAAATAATATTAATTAAATAGATACAAATTATTTTAGTTGTTACTACAATTGCATCAACACGACCGAATTCAGTTTAACTTTTGCTGAATCAACAAATATTTTAATTAAAACTCAATTTTAGTTTTTTCTGTGTAGACATATTTAATTTTTAGTTTGCATTGTCTCAAACAATTTTTTTGATTATATTTTAAGTCAAAGACTTCGAAATCTCTTATGAAATGATTTTATTTATTGCTTTTTGTCGAAAATCGACTCTAACAATGATAGCCGCCCATTTGCAGGCGATGTTTTCTAACGAAATTTTAAGATTCGAACCATATAAAACTATTTCCTATTTGATCCAAGTCAAAAATAAATATTTTTATATTAAATTTATCAATAACATTGTTACTTTCTAATGAATTGTATTAAGTTTTTAAATTTGTCAAGTCATTTCGGGGGGGGCTCTAGCCCCCAAGCCCCCCCCCCCCCCTAGCTACGTGCCTGGTTGGCATGAATAAAAATTGATGATCCTACCGGATGCGGTAGGTTTTTAGTACCAATCTACTATTATTTTATTCTTCATTCTAACCACAAGCGTATCTAAGTATGGAAGTTGTCCGTTCTTCTCTTCTTCTTTGGTGAACTTTATTTGTCTGTTGAAACTGTTTAGAACCGTTAAGTTTCGCTTATTGCACTCTGGTTTACAATCCCAAAAAGGTCGTCGACGTATTTAGTAAATAATTTTGGTTTTTTGTCAAGTTTTTCCATACATTGTTTCAAAAGTTCCTCCATAACTATGTCCGCCACTATAGGTGAAGCTGGTGATCCCATTGGCAGACCCCTGACTTGTGTGTATAATTTATCCTTGTACTTAAAATATCTGTTTTCCTTATGCAAAATTTTAAAATCTTAAAAAATAATTCCTTTGGTATACTTGTGTGTTTTTCGATCTCAGTCCATTTATCTTTGATTATCTCCATTGCAAAATCTACTGGTATACTTGGGAAAAGAGATACTACGTCAAATGAAATTAATCTATCGTCCTTATCTATATCACAGTTGTTTATCTTATCCCTAAATTGCACAGCATCCTTTACATTAAAATCTGAATCCAAAGTAAGTTTTTTTAAAATAGTTGTCAAAACTTACATAATTTGGTAGAAGGTGATTTCTCTGATGCACAGATTGGCCTAAGTGGGAATCCTTCTTTATGGATCTTTGGTAATCCATAAATTCTAGGTGCAAAAACCGCGTCATTTTCAGGTACTTTTTCTGTATCACAGTGATTATATTTAGATTATAAAGTTCATCGACCAATTCATTGTTCTTCCTCTGCAGTGATGAGGTTGGGTCCTTGTTAAGTCTTCTGTATGTCATCATATCACTTAAATGTCATTCATTCTACTTTCATAATCTGTTTTTTCCATCGCAAACTGTGACGTTCCCCTTGTCAGCATTTAATATTAATACATTCTTGTTTCTTTGTAAAAATGTTCTGGTTTGTCCCACTGTGTTGAGAACAAAACGATCTCTTCTATTTAACTCTGTTTATTCATATGGTTTTTCTAGCATACAAGTAATTTGGTTCTTGCCGTTTCCTGTTCCTCTCTATCCACTAGTGTTTGAATAAAATCTCCCGTCGGATATTACATAGAAAAAATTTTTTTTTTGTCAGTGGGTATTGTATTGTTGCGCCTAACGATAAAACCCCTTACAATCCAATAGTATGTCCTGTTCACAAAACTTGTTGGTTATGTATTTATACCTTTCTTTTGTGCATCCAAATACTTAAATTTTTTATAAAGCTGCTTTTTTTTTAACAGATTTATTTCATCAAAAAAGCATCTAATCCTTTTCCAAATGTTCATTCTGGGTACTTTGACAATGTTGGGATACTACAAAGAGAGGGAAAAACAACAGACGCTATACATTAGAAATGTTACATATAATAAACATACCGAAAGAGAGAGAATGAATTACAAGAGTGACACTGAAAACTGCGCGCAAAGCTATAGGCACATCATAAACAAAAGAAATATTATTAATTAGTACAATATTAAATGTTAAGACGTTTGGATCGTCTGTTTATACTGTTTGATTATTGTTACTCGAGTAAGCTTAGTATATTATTTGTTGTTTATATTTGTTATTTATGAATTTGTAATGCAGTGGTCTAAAGCTATGTTTTCGTTAAATGTATAATTTTAGATTTCCAGAAGATGCTGTCCAGAGGACAGCGAAATATCGAAAAATAAAGAATAAAACATAATTAAAAATTGACCTCGAGCTTGAATATTTATTTATTGAATTACAACAAATAGGTCGAAGTAAATAAGCACTTAATTATTATTTATTACGGAAAGCACGCCGTCAATTGATAAACTGGTTTATAACAATTTAAAACGCAAACACAAGAACATCCAAGGATACATTAACAAACATAAACATTGGAACTAAGACAACTAAACACAAAATCAACAATAACATTCTCATAAAATGCAGAAAATCAGGTATTATACCGAACTTTTTAAATAATTCAACAAAAAATGTACGAATATATTAAAAACCGAGGAAATACTTCCTCAAAAATCGAGAACTCCCTAAACACAATAATAGAAAATTTCCACAGAAAATTATTAAATTTAATTATAAAGCAAAACATGAAAGGAAAAAATGTAATGAAAAGTCAATAGCGGAACTTAAAATTAAAATAAACCAACAATTGACAACATATGAACAAGAACAGTTGTGGAAAAGTGAGAAATCTCTTTCAATGATGAGAAATAATATATAAAAGAAAAAGCACGGAAAAAATTTAAGAAATTACAGGATGCACAAAGAAAGAGTTTAATATAATACATAACGACAAGTGGTTTGTGAACAAAACGGACATAAATATCCCCGAAGATGTAAAGTGGCTTTTGTCGTTAGGCCAAAAACATATCAATACCAACTGACAAAAAACAATTTCCTCTATTTAAAATGATTGCCGACGGGGAAGATTTTATTCAAACACTAGTGGATAGAGAGGAACAGAAACGGCAAGAACCAAATTTACTTGTATGCTAGAAAACCAATGAATAAACAGAGTTTAAATAGAAGAGATCGTTTTGTTCTCAACACAGTGGACAACCAGAACATTTTTACAAAGAAACAAGAATGTATTAATATTAAATGCTGAAAAGGGGAACGTCACAGTTGCGATGGAAAAAACAGATTATGAAAGTAGAATGAATGACATTTTAAGTGATATGATGACATACAGAAGACTTTAACAAGGACCCCAACCTCATCACTGCAGAGGAAGAACAATGAATTGGTCGATGAACTTTATAATCTAAATATAATCACTGTGATACAGAAAAAGTACCTGAAAAAGGACGCGGTTTTTGCCACCTAGAATTTATGGATTACCAAGATCCATAAAGAAGGATTCCCACTTAGGCCAATCTGTGCATCAGAGAAATCACCTTCTACCAAATTATGTAAGTTTTTGACAACTATTTTAAAAAACTTACTTTGGATTCAGATTTTAATGTAAAGGATGACTGTGCAATTTAGGGATAAGATAAACAAACTGTGATATAGATAAGGACGATAGATTAATTTCATTTGACGTAGTATCTCTTTCCCAAGTATACCAGTAGATTTTGCAATGGAGATAATCAAAGATAAATGGACTGAGATCGAAAACACACAAGTATACCAAAGGATTATTTTTTAAGATTTTAAAATTTTGCATAAAGGAAAACAGATTATTTTAAGTACAAGGATAAATTATACACACAAGTCAGGGGTCTGCCAATGGATCACCAGCTTCACCTATAGTGGCGGACATAGTTATGGAGGAACTTTTGAAACAATGTATGGAAAAACTTGACAAAAACCAAAATTATTTACTAAATACGTCGACGACCTTTTTGGGATTGTAAACCAGAGTGCAATAAGCGAACTTTTAACGGTTCTAAACAGTTTCAACAGACAAATAAAGTTCACCAAAGAAGAAGAGAAGAACGGACAACTTCCATACTTAGATACGCTTGTGGTTAGAATGAAGAATAAAATAATAGTAGATTGGTACCAAAAAACCTACCGCATCCGGTAGGATCATCAATTTTTATTCATGCCAACCGAAAAACATAATTATGAATACGGCCAGCACTTAATAAGAAGAGTGCTCACAATCAGTGACAAACAATTTCACGAGGCAAATATTGGTAAAGTTAAAGATATTTTAAGAAAAAACGCGTTTTCCGGACAACATAATAAAGGGCCTTTTAAATAAATATAAAAATAAAAATAAAAATAATAGTAAAATAGAGGAGACTCAAAAAAATATAAATCATTGACATATATTCGAGGAATATCGGAAAGAATTCAAAATTCGGAATTTATGATAAAGAAACTTCAAATAGCATCGAGGACGGAGAGTACATTGAAAAAACTTTTCTCCAACACGAAGAGTAAATTAGATAAAATGGACAGCTCGAACGTAATATACAAAATTCATTGCACTGGAGATAACAATAGTACCTGTGAAGAAGTCTATGTGGTACCACTAAAAACAAATTAAAAACGCGTATAGCAGGGCATAAATCGGACATAAAAAACAGAAATAAACTTGTGACGCAAAAAACAGCACTATCTGCCCACTGTGCATTAAAAGGGCATACTCCAAACTTTGACAATGTTGGGATACTACAAAGAGAGGGAAAAACAACAGACGCTATACATTAGAAATGTTACATATAATAAACATACCGAAAGAGAAGAGAATGATTACAAGAGTGACACTGAAAACTGCGCGCAAAGCTATAGGCACATCATAAACAAAAGAAATATTATTAATTAGTACAATATTAAATGTTAAGACGTTTGGATCGTCTGTTTATACTGTTTGATTATTGTTACTCGAGTAAGCTTAGTATATTATTTGTTGTTTATATTTGTTATTTATGAATTTGTAATGCAGTGGTCTAAAGCTATGTTTTCGTTAAATGTATAATTTTAGATTTCCAGAAGATGCTGTCCAGAGGACAGCGAAATATCGAAAAATAAAGAATAAAACATAATTAAAAATTGACCTCGAGCTTGAATATTTATTTATTGAATTACAACAAATAGGTCGAAGTAAAATAAGCACTTAATTATTATGTAATTTTTTATTATTTATAACATTTCCAAATTTCATGGTAATCGGCGTTAACCCATAAACGGACTCTTGTTGTTAGATAGTTTTATATTCCTTATATATATCTACCTTTGCTATACGATTTATATTTCTTGATCCAAGCACACCATAACTTTGAAATTTGTCAGAACTGCAGAGAGGGAAACCGTCTTTAAAATATATATTTTTTTTTAGTTTTTAAAAGGATTATTCTCAAAGATATAGCCTCCAGACTTATAGATACAAAAATTAACCTTTGACCTTTCCAAATAAATAATCATGTTATATAACAAATCACAGATAATTTAATAACCTTTAATGCTACCATTGACGTATTACAAGAAAATTACAATTAGTAAAGTACAACTTTGTACATTTTTATAGTTTTTTTTCCGACTTTCAAGACCTCAAGATTTCCGGATTCAAATACGTCAGTGAATTCGAATTTTTTATTTGTCTTAGTTCTGTAAAATACTATCAAAATTCATCACTTTTGGCAACAGTGATGGCAAACAATATTTTAAGTTGAATTTTGATGGTTCAACCCATATCTACACTCAAAAAAATAAGTTAGTTGAAAAGTTAGTAAAACGTCTTGTAATTCAAGTACACTATTTTCTCAGCAAATTTTTTTGCTGAAATTGTGTTTTCAGCAAATATTTTGGTTATACTTATTCAGCACTTTACTAATGTTCTACTAATTTATTTTGCTAAAAAAAATTTTGCTGATAAGCACATTAATAGTGTGGACAACAACCAGATTGAAAGTCAAGACGTAGTAGAGACAAGGAAAATGAGATTAAAAAGTACAACTCTTGTAAGACATATAAAAAAATCAGCCATGGAGGATTTTTGTATCTGTTTTTCATAAATTAGAAAAGAACGCCAAAAATGTGTATACATACATTTTGGATTAAAAAACTTAAATTTAGTGTTGTCACCGGCATGTGAAAGTAATTATCTATTAATTAAATTAAAGACAAAATAACATATTTAAATTTAGTAAATTTTAAATGTGTATTTGTAACCTTACTCCGTATTCATAAAAATATTGAACAGCATTTCAAATTCATTTTAGTTAAAACACAAATTTTAGTCTTAAAACTGTATTCATAAGCGAATATTAACTTTTGCACATGGTTTAACAAAAATGTATTTGAATTCTGAATTAAGATTTTTTTTTTTAATACGGGAGTGAAAGTGGTTATGAATATCACTTATAACCAGATTATCACTTATAACTTTTTTAAGTTTGAAAATAAACTTTTTTTATCAAATTCTTTTAAAAAGTTGTCGGATTATGTTAACAAAATATTTGCAAAATAGGATTATTAGTTTCTTTACAAATGGACTTTGAACAAAAAGTGAGGACAAAAAAGGTAGCATTTAAAAAACACCTTGAATTTCTTACAAAAAGAATTTTGTTTAATTCTCCAGAACTAAGAAAAACAATTGATATTTAGATTCTTTTTAAATGATTAAAAATGATACTGTCACTAAAGATGCCAAAAGGACTCCTTTACTCACTTCTTGTTCAGTTAACATTTGAAAGCGAAATAATGAGCCGATCGCTTCATTATTTTGCACACATAATCTGACAACTTTCTTAAAGGTAACTTGACAAAAAAAGTTCCGTGTCGTACAAAAAAGTAGTTGTTAGTTAAAATATGTCGGGGTTTCATCGATCTCACTCAGTATAAATAAGGTACAAATTATTTTTTAAAAGAATCACAAATAAAATTTAAGGTTTTCCGCAAATAAATTAGCTAAAGTATAATTTTTCTACAAAGTTTTTGAGTTTTTTTTTTACTACTAATGTTCAGCAAAAATTTTATTAACTTTTAGCAATTATTTTTTATTTTTAATCAACTAAGTGTTAGCAAAACTTTAGCTGAATTTTCTAATTTTGTTGGTAAAATCAGCTCGCTGATTTTCAGCAAAAGATTTTGCTGACATTAGCAATTTTTTTGCAAGCACCCTCCTGACTAAAATTTAGCTGACTCAGCAAAAGTTTTTGCTGAATTTACTAACTTTTTTTTTGATTGTAAATATCATTAAGATCGGAGATAATCCAGGGGGAAACTTCCTTGAAAATCTATAGAAAAAAAATATGTTTTTCAAAGGCAAGTTCTGCAAAATGTTGAAATTTGTTGATTATTGTAATTTAATAACTTGATTTTAAATTAATGAACATTTTCATAATTACTAAATAATCACATTATAACATCAACATTGACTTTGAAAATTTAGTTTCATTACAACTCCATCAAATTAAATATATAATTCTCATTTTCATGTTTAACTAGAATTTATGTCAAAATCATTACAAAATAAAATACATTTTATTATATTTAACAGCATCTGAAGTGGCAACAATAGCATTCTGTAGTAGTAGCAGTAGTAGTAGAATCAGTGAGTAACCCCCCAGTAAGTGTTTAACATTAACAAATTTTTGTATTTGGTTTCAAATTATATTTTATATGCGTTGTAAAATGTTAGAGTTCATTAGTTTTATCGTTTTATTTACTCTAGTATACAGACGACATTAGCAACTACTAAATTAAATTTTATTGCTAAATATTATTATTTTGGTTTTGCCAATATAATGGAAAATGTTGTTTGTGGCAACTAACAAGGGGCCGTCGTTATAATGACTTTTGGTTCAAATATTTACTAAATGCGGCAAAAATTATTTAGGTAATATTTGTAGGTTTTAAAATTAAATTAGAAATTTTAATTTATGACTAAAATTCATAGGTAAAAATTTATGTTAATTATTTGGGCCTAGTGACAGCAACCCTCACAATATTTTTTCATTAACTGCTTAGCAACGTGTCTTTAAGACCCTATAATTTTTGATTAGAAGACGATCGAACAACTCAGTAAGAGCATATTAAAGTTCAAAGTCTTCGCTACGAAATTTAAATTTCAGGGTTACCATATAACGATTCGAAAAAAAGTTACTTGTTTTACAGCACTTTTTTCATAAAATATTTAAAAATAAAGGGTATTTTTATACAGGTATAGAAATTTAAGATTTAAACACTTTTTAACTGGCTGCCATTTTGTCAGCTGTCAAGTGATTTATGTTTAGTTTGGATTGTCATTTCAACATTAATAGACTGACGCCTGAACAACGCTTCCAAATTGTGCAAATTTATTTTGAAAATCATGGTTCTGTTCGAAATACGTATCGCGCACTACGTCCATTTTACGGCCAATATAATTGCCCATTACAGCAATTCATGCGATTACTTATGGAACGTTTTCGCACCATGTTTACTCCAAATGATAATATGCATACACAGAGACGTTCGTATAGTACGAACAGAAAAAGTAATTGCTGTTGAAGACCCGCAATCATTCTATCCGCCATCGTGCACAGGAATTGGATATGTGTCCATCCACTTTATGGAATATTTTGCTGAAAAGATCTTGGTTCGCGTGCTTACAAAACCCAACTCGTGCAACAATTGAAGCCTCACGATCACCTAGCAAGGCTTAGATTCGGTGAATATGTCCAAAGAAAGATTGCCTTTGATCCCGATTTTCATAAGCGATTTTTTGTGTAGCGATGAAGCTCATTTTTGGTTACATGGATACGCCAATAACAAAACTGCAGTATTTGGAGTGATGATAATCCTTAAGTGTATGTTAAGACACTGTACATCCAGAAAAACTGACTGTTTGGTGTGCTTTATGGGCTGGTGGAATCATTGGTCCGTACTTCTTTAAAAACTATGCTAGTCAGAAGGTTACAGTCAATGGTGACCGCAATGATTACTGACTTGACCGCAATGATTACTCACTTTTTCGTTCATTAATTGGACAACCATGATTGTCAGGAGCTGTGATTTCAACAAGACGGCGCAACATGTCACACACCTCGCCCCACAATTGATTTTTGAAGGAAACGTTGGTAGCCGCATAGTTTTACGTTTCAGACCCGTGAATTGGGCTCCAAGATCGTGCGATTTAACGTCGCTGGACTTTTTTCTGTGGGGATATGCGAAGTCGCTAGTCCAAGGCGATAAACCCGAAACGATTGACAACTTGGAGGACAACATTCGCCGCGTTATGGTCCATATACGGCCACAAAAAGTCATCGAAAATTGGACCTCCAGATTAAGACTACGTCAGAGCCTGCCGTGGCGGTCATATGCCAGAAGTCATATTTAAATCATAATGACAGAAGATTATCATTCGAATAACTAAATTTCATGTCAATTTCAGAAATTCATCTTCGTTTTATTTCATTTCAAAGTCCAATACCTCTATAAAAAAACACCCTATACAAGAAAGAATTACTGTAATAAGAGCGATATGCTGATTTCAATGGAAACACTAAGGAAAATATGTAGAAAAATAAACAAATTTTTTTTAAAATTTTGGAGCCGAATGAAGAAATTTGCTTAAATGTCCAAATGTACTTATACGGAAAATTACCACGTTTTTATTTTTAATAAAGGGTCCGCCAAATAACTTTTTTTTTTTTTTTAAATGCTATAAAAAAAACTACTGAATATTTTCTCAAATTTCCTTTTTTTTTTTTTGAATGTACAATCCTTCCGGTTAATAATGGAAAATAATTTCATTCAAATGGCTGCCTCGGCTGGCCATGCAGTAGCCTTCACGATCGGTCCACATAAAAGATGATTTTTTGGCAAAATCGGCATCTTCTGTAAGTCGATCGCAGGCCCACTTAGCGAAGCGAAAACGCATTGGATGGTCAGTTGGCTTCAACTCCTGAACCAATTGGACTTTGTATGGCGTTATACCAACGTCTTTATGCAAAATTCGTCTCAATGATGTCTCCGAAATGTTCAATTGTTGAGAACGACGGTGAATTGATTGTTGATGGCGCTTCACGCACACTTTCTGCCACAGCAGCAATATTCTCGGGTGTACGCACTGTTTTTGGCTTTTCACGCTTTGGTTTATCGATGAGGATGCCAGTTTCTTTCACTTTTTTCACAAGATAACGAACATACGGAGCTGACGGTGCTTTCTTCTTCCAAAATCCGTACGCAATTTTCGCGCACATTCTGCAACATTACCATGATTTTCAAAGTAATGTCGCAATATTTCCCAGCGTTGTTCAAGCGTATACACAACCATATTCGTTCAGCGGAAGGATAAAACTAATTATCTGTCAAATCAGACATGAGCTAAGTGTTACCATTCACGAAATAAGCACTAGTTAAAAAAAAGTTAGATGGCGGACCCTTTATTTGAAATGGGCCATTTTATATGCACTGGGAAAGAACATACAAATTTTAGCAACTATAGTCGCCACATAATCGTTTTTAAAAATGGCTAAAAATACCAAGAATTTAAAGAAAAATTATTTTAAATAAGGCAAAGAACAATTAAAATGGTCTGTTCGACTTTTGCTTTTTACAATTATAAAAACTAAATTTTTTTATAAATATTAACCATTAAAGTGAGCGGAAAGCGGGAAATTTTGAATTATATTTTATAAAATCATCGCTTGAGGGCTCGATTAATTTGGCAATACTTACAAAATTTGCTTAAAAGTTAACACAGAATCTATGGTTGTTTGAAAATGGGTTTTTATGGCAATATTATAAAGCAGCTGGAAATTTTAAACCAAACTTTTCTGATATATTCATTAAGAAAATTTTATTTTTTTTTGGTTTAAAGCAATCTCTAATGATATGTTTTAAAAAATACTCTAAAAATAAATATAGTCATATATGAGTGCAAACATCTCAACTCAACTTAAAATATTGCTGTTTTTGACATCACATTTTAATGGGTATAAAGTATATCACAGAACTAAGACAAACACAAAGTTTGAGGGCGCTGACACATCTGGATCTGAGAATATGAGGTCTTGAAAATAAATAAAACATAAAAATGTATAAAGCACTTACTTCATTGTCATTTTCTTGAAAAGTTTGATAGGTACGCAACTCATCAAGACCGCATTTGAAAGATTATTAAATTACCTTTGATTTGAAATACACCATGATTTTTTATTTGGAAAGGTCAATGGATACTTTTCTTGAGCAATAAAAAATGTACTGATTTTTGAACTTTATTCCCTGACGTAGAGAAGTTTTTAAATTTTTGTTTCTTTTTTAAGTAAAAACAAAGATTTTCATTTTTGAGTTTACCCCTCGTAGAATTTTAATGCAAATCAACAATTTTAATGACAGGTACAAATAAATTCATTGTGCGTAAACAAATAAAAAAATTTATGCTCAAATGAGTACGCAAGGCTCCAAGATGGCAATCGATATTGCATTTAAAAAAAGTGTGTGTAGTGAAATGGTCACCAGGTTTGGCACAGTAGTCCGAAGTTTTATTTATTATTTTTGCAATAGTATCTAATATTGTGTCTTTCTATCACAATTAGAAATTTTTAATAAATTTATTTTTTTTTACAATTTTTTTATAATTGTTTGAATATTATTGTTTATATAAAGGGTCCGCCATCTAACCTTATATTCTTCAACTAGTGCTTATTTCGTGAATGGTAACACTTAGCTCATGTCTGATTTGATAGATACTTTGTTTTTATCCTTCCGCTGAAAGATTATGGTCCGTATGTTCGTTATCTTGTGAAAAAAGTGAAAGAAACTGGCATCCTCATCGATAAACCAAAGCATGAAAAGCCAAAAAACAGTGCGTACACCCGAGAATATTGCTGCTGTGGCAGAAAGTGTGCGTTAAGCGCCATCAACATCAATTCACCGTCGTTCTCAACAATTGAACATTTCGGAGACATCATTGAGACGAATTTTGCATAAAGACGTTGGTATGACGCCATACAAAGTCCAATTGGTCAGGAGTTGAAGCAACTGACCATCCAATGCGTTTTCGCTTCGCTAAGAGGGCCTGCGATCGACTTACAGAAGATGCCGATTTTGCCAAAAAAAGATGGACTGATCGTGTAGGCTACTGCATGGCCAGCCGAGGCAGCCATTTGAATGAAATTATTTTCCATTATTAACCGGAAGGATTATACTTTCAAATAAAAAAAGAAATATGAGAAAATATTCAGTAGTTTCAGCATTTTCAAAAAAAAAGTTATTTGGCGGACCCTTTATATTTGGATAGAGGGTTAACTAATTGAAGAAAATTCTATGTTTTTAAAAATATATCAATATTTTATTTTTTTTTCTTTATAAAAGAAAACTTATTCTCTTTTCTATCGACTCAGAAAGTTCTGCCGTGTAACTCTACTTCGGTTTGAAGCTAATTTTTTTTGAATTCCATTTATATTAAACAAAAATTTAAACATTTGTTAGTTAGAACTACAGTGCGTATTAGTATTGTATATAGCTCATACGAAATGTTGTTCCTAATTATAGAACAATCAAAAACTAGGCATTTATAAGGCATATTCGCGATAAACCATATTTTTGTTTAGAAAATTTGAATTAAGTATTACACTCAAAATTTAGAGTTAGTTTTGAGTAAAGAAAAGAAATCGTTTTTTCCAATTCTCTCAAGTTTTTTTAATTGAAATTCCCTGGAAAATTCAGTTTTACCGGTTTTTCATTCTGACCAATACTACAACGATCTACTATGCCTGTTGAAGTAATTCCACATTTTCTTTAAAACTGACTATTTTTCTGGGTGTAATTCCATTTGTCAAATTTTATTTTGCTTTTAGCTATAACATTTAAACTAATGAGTGTTGACAACAAACTAAAACATCATCGCATCGTCATCAGCAACTTCATCACCAACATCAATCATTGATATCGACACTATAATCATCGTATACGCTTTCAATGGAAACGTAACAAAGTTTAAAGAAATGTAATCTATTTTTAAATCTACGCGAAATCGTGACATGTGGGTAGTACGAACAGAGACCCGGTATCTCGGGATGAGTCGGCTTATCTCAGCAGAACACTTCCCATGGTAATATCTATAGAACAAAGCCACACAGCCCAAATTCCGACGATGCTCCAACGTGTCAATAGAATTCGAAACCCTACTGTCATTGATAGGCATCAACGCTCTCCGTGGCACACGATCCAGAAGTCCCAAAATAGACTGTGAAGCACCTGCCCATATAAGGGAGTTATATTTCATCTTCGGCCGTATGTAGTTGGTATATATAGTAAGGAGATCAGATGGGGTGAAGTATTTCTTACACCGGTTTAGAAAACCAAGACACTTGAAAGCTTCTTTCGATACTTAAATAATGTGATCTGTCCAACGGACATTACACTGTATTCTCATGCCAAGAACATCGAGAGTATCTGAATCCTCAATAACGATCCACTCCATATTTATAATAAAATTTATTTGTAGATCAAAATGGGTAAAATGAACTTCGAAATATACTTCCGCAGACGACAATACTAAAGATGAGGCCTTTAATCCTTTTACAAGCAAATAGAAGAGGTCATTAATTGCAGAAGGAGGACCGGCTCCAAAAAAGTCATTTTGAATTCGCCGTCTGATGCACAAAAAATCATTTTCAGAAAAAAATTTTACATTGAATTTGAAAAAGTGGGTTTTTAACATAGATGGGCACTTTGTAATAACAGTAAATTTCAGTAAATATAAATTTTTACTGATAATGCAATGTAGTTTTTATTACTAGTAATTTTTTTGATTACTGAAAAAAATTTAAGTAATCAATAAATTTTCACTGATTACTGAAAAAGCTGCAGTAAACCAGTATATTTTTACTAATTAATGAAAAAATGCAGTAATCAGTAAAAATAAATTGAAATTTAAAAAAAAAAATTTTCAAAAAAAATTTAATTTTTTAAAATTAATTGAAATTTTTCTAAACAAATTTAAATTTTTTTCAAAAAACTGAATTTTCCAAAAATATTATATTTATTAAAAAATATTTATTGAAATAAAACCAAAAAGGAAATTAGACGATATTGATACAATATTACTGATTACTGAAATTTTTTTTTAATAATCAGTAACAATTTACTGGTTACTACAATTTTTTCAGTAATGAGTTAAAATTTACCGGTTATTAACATTTTTTCAGTGATCAGTAAAACTTTACTGGTAATGCAAACAAAATTTCATTATCAGTAACAATTTACTGCTTACTACAATTTGTAATGCAGTTAAAATATAATAGTGTGCCCATGTATGGTTTTTAAGTTACTAAATTGAAGCTACCCAGGTAAAAATCGACATATATGGATCCATACAGATTTAATGCATGTTCGTGCGTGTTAATAAAAATATATGCATGTCCATACATGTATACATAAACTTCCATACATGCTTCCATACATGTGCATTACCGAAATTTGAGGTAATATCTTAAATAAGGTCGTACACGAGCTTCACAATCCTTAAAATACGCGATTCTCAAAATAAATATGGCCTAATGTTTGCACCATTGTGCAAAACTCAAGCACATTACCCCTCCTACAACGGTAATAAACTTGAGCTAGATGCTTAGATGGCGTTGTTCTCGAAAACTAAGCCTCGCAGAGCAAAAAGAGCAGTTATTTGAAACATCGCATGTATTTCGAAAACTAACAGTGATAAATGATCACGGACAAGTTTTTGTAAGTGTGAAATTTTTTTTTTAAAATCGCTTATTTTTGCAATTTTTTTTAATTTTTGGTGATTTTTTGTTCAATTATGGTAATTTTTTTCAATATGAGCGATTTTTCATTTTGGCTTTTTTTAAACTTTTTATTTATTTTTTTTATTTTATGGTTTTTTTTTAAATTTTGGTAATTTTTTCACTTTTAACAATTATTCTCAATTATGGCGATTTTTTACAATTTAAGTGTTTCTTTTAATTTTGGCGCTTTTTCTTCAATTTTATCGATTTTTTAAATTTGATTGATTTTTTTTCCAATTTCAGCGATTTTTTAATTTTAAGTTATTTTTTCAATTTTGAAGATTATTTTAAATTATTGGAACTTTTTTAATTTCAAAGATTTTTCAATTTGAGCGATTTTTTCAGTACTCGGCAATTCTCAAATTCTAAATCGATTGAGTAAAAAATCGATTGAGTTCCCAATTATTGAATTCCCATTGATTAAATTCCCAACGATTAAGTTCCGAATAATTGAATTTAATGATGGATAAAATCGAATGAGCTTGATTAAATTGAATTTTATTACGAATTACATTTTTACTCACTGGCGTAGTAAATTTTTTTCCATTTACACACATAGAGTAAGTTTACACAATTTATAATAGTACAGTTTTCTACTATAAGTTTGGTAAATTTCAACAGAAATTAATTAGAGTGTATGTAATCATTACAATTGTTTTAAAATATAATCTATTCGTAATCGAAATTTAACAGATATGGTTAAATGTACCACTTCAGTCCTAAGTCATGTCATAAGAGATTAATCTCACAGCTCCAGCACTCAAAGAAATATATGAAATTCTCATAATGATGATGAAAGTTTCATTGTTTTTCTTCCTATAAACAATTTCTTAAATATTTAAAAAACTTTTTCTCAAAGATATTGGTAAGGTATTGCGTTTTGGAATTCCATCCAGATCTGGCTCAATTTTGATACCGAAGTGTCTTAGTTCTCAACTAGACTAAGAAATTTCTCCGTTTTGGCCCTTTTTCTTTAGCCTTTCGAGATATGAGCCATTACCACATACAAAAATATTGATGAAATTTAAATATGAAATGATAAAGAAGTTATGAAGAATGTTTCTTAAATATTAATGAAAGCTTCATAAATACGAAAGTGTTTCATAGATTTTCGTCCAATTCATATATGTGACGAAACTATTTTCCCTGAGTATATGACATCATCATGTAAAAGTGACGCATCTCTTTCATATAAATATATATTATAAATAAAAGTTTGAGTATTCTTAAAATTATAATTGATTAAAAATTTCATTTAAATTTTCAAATTCTTTCAAAGTCCTGTTATGTGTGTATTTTTAAAATTGTTAGTTATGTTAGAACGACACTAAATCAAATATATTAGTAATTGCAAATTTAATAGTTGTCAACTTTTTTTAAGCTGTTGCAATTGCTTTTGCCATAAAAAAAAACAGGAAATTGTTAGTGTTGCTAACATAAAAATATTCATCTACTGACAGACATACTTTTAGCAGTACATGACATGCTAACGCATGTTAGGTAATGGTGTATGTATAACGTAGTAAATGTACATATAAAATTTTGTAATTTTACGATGTGATGTCATACAAATGCGATAAAGAAACAATTTATGTTATACCTTACAAAACATTAACACTACTTCAGTGTTATCTTTTACTAAATATCAGATCATATCATGCCAAAACTTCATAAAACAACATAACAACATATATATATATATATATATAACAGTGTTGCCACTTCTTGTCTAATTACACAAATTGTGTGTAATTTTGACTAGATTGTGTAGTCCATGTGCAATTTCAAATTTATATACATTATTCTATATTTTGACAAATTTAGCATGCTGAGGATTTTTTTATTAGGGAAATTTAACATTCGGATGACCATCTTTTACAAAAAAAAAAAAAACTTTAAAATATATTAGACATTAGAAATTTTGTGTTACAAACAATTTTAAGGCATTGATTTATTTAAAGTGCGGCTATATTCTTTCATAAAATTTTTAGAAAACCTGGTATCTCATAACGACTTATTAAAATGGATATATACTAATTGTAAGGATATTTTTATGTTGAAAATTTCAGACATTTAGTGAGTTTTTAAAAACAGAAAACCTGTTATATTCTGAGGAAGTTTCCTTATTTTCATAACGGAAAGCCTCTTGATTTTAAAAACTATTTCCTATAGAAAACCCTATAATATCTCTACGATTTTTCTTTATAAAATGCCAGATTTTCATATCATACCGAGTAAAAAAAATATGATGTCATTTATAATGATAATTTCATATAACGGTAGATATATAATTGTTCGAAAAGGTGGATCAAATTATATTGGATAATTTATATTTATATTAAATTAGGTAAAATTTTATTTGGATTTTGACCCGATATAATCGTTTCGTATAAACGTATAAAATATTTCATACGAAAGTAAATAGCATTAATACAGATTTGTCTTCCTCATTTCCACGTAATTCGTCAATACTTTGAGAAATTTGTCTCTGTATAAATTCTTTATAAGTAGTTATATAAAACCACTAAGTTTAAAACTTTCCCGACTAAAAGGGTTCATACACAATCATATCTTGTTTAATATATTATTATAAAAAAACATAAAGCTTTAATATGCATATATGTGATGTAAAATATTCGAGAACCCAAATCCAAGATAAAATTATATATGATGATATCATATATAATTTTATCTTGGATTTGGTTTTTCGAAAATATTTGATATGGAAATAATATATAAGTATATATGGATTGATATTACCGTAGATGTGGCATATGTTACTATGTTATATATTAATTAGCATGGTTTTATATGCAATTGTATATGACTTATTGAAATGTTACATATAATAAATTCATTTTACATCTAATCTGAAGTGTTTAATACCAATTCTAAATTAAAGCTTAAATTTCTATTCGGGCATGCTAGATACTACAAATGAAGTAAAGGTTTGCATCTAAAAATTTAAAAATTATCTAATGTAATTAGGTTTAACAAAATTTTAAGATTTTTAAATTTTCTATTTAAAATTTAAGCAGCAATCTTAATACATTGATCTAAAATTTATAAAATAAACTTAATTGGAAATTTGCATTAGAACTTGCAAAAACTATAGATTCCATTGTGACGTATTATTTGAAATTGAGAAAATTTTCAGTAAAATTTTTAATAACGAAAAAATCTCAATTTCAATTTGAATATGTGCGCTATCATTTAAAAAACATCTTTAGTTAGATATAATCATATCGTATAACGTATAATTTGATAATATTGGATGAGCACACAATTCGGACAAAACTGTATTAAATCACTTCTAGTTGTATCTAAATTAATCTGATATGATACAACTAGCTGTAATTTGATACAACTTATCGGGCCATTTGTCGGATGCAATTTTATATTAATTACACTGTGCTCGAATCGGACACTTTTTTTTGTAACAAACGGGGCACCCGGTGGGTAAACCTAATTCGAGTACGCTGAATCCTGTGGTGCTAAACGTTTTTTTAGGTTAGCTCTTGTTTAAAAGATAATTAAGATTGAAAATTATGGTTCCCTCCCATACAAAGTAAATATTTAATATCATATATCTACAGTACTATAATAGTCTTAGTCTTAGAAATTTGTGCACGTTGATTATTTGATAGTGTTAATAGTCATGGGAAAAATGGGCGTGATCGGACCAGTGGGCGTGTCAGCTCCCATACAAAGTAAATATTTAATATCATATATCTACAGTTCTATAATAGCCAGAGTCTTAGAAATTTGTGCACGTTGATTATATTATGAATAGTCATGGGAAAATTGGGCGGGATCATACCAGTGGGCGTGGCAGCTCCCATACAAAGTGAATATTAAGCTCATATACAAAATTAATATTAATATTAAATATCTAGGGTTCTATATTAGCTATATAGCCTTCAAATTTTGTACGAGTCCATCAATTACAAATATTGGTAGTCGAACTGAAAATGGGCGGAATGCGATAAATGGGCGTGGTACCAAAAGCAAAAAACAAAAAGCATTAAAATAAATTATCACATTCAAGACTTTTTGCAAGGTTATTTAATAATGTTGTTCCGATGAACATGGCGAACGTTTTCAACAAGTGACTGCAAGGCTCGAACATTGGTATAGTGGCAAAAAGCTACATTCACTTTTAGGTGACATTTGTTGGAATTTGCAAGAGGAAGATAATGATATAGAAGAATCAGGAAATGAAAATTGAAAAAATCATGAAAAATTTATTTATTAAAAAAAAAAAAATTATAAATCACTTTAAAATTGTTGTAGTCAATTAAATTTTGTTGCAAATAGTTTATTGTTGATGTTGTTTCATAAAATGTTCTCAATTTCATACATTTAAAATCAATAAATGGTAAAAAAAACTTAAAAAAATTGTTTTTTTTAGGTGCTTGGAACCATAATTTTCAATCTTAATTATTTTTTAAACGAGAGCTAACCTAAAAAAACGGTTAGCACCACTGGATTCAGCGTACTCGAATTAGCTTTACCCGCCGGGTGCCCCGCTTGTTACGTTTTGAACTAGCACAGTGTTATTAATTATGGTGCCATATTAAATTAAATAAAATTAGAAAAAGCTTCATATCAGTATTTTTTTAAACGGGCTTGTAATCATACTGAAATATATATAAAAAATATTTCGATTTTTTTTACAAGGGCCTATGCTTAATTATATATAAATGAATTAAGAAAAAATTTTTAACATGGTGTTATAAAACATTTGATATAATTTTCTATAAATACATTTTTAATTATATATGATACTGTGCTAAAACTTACGAGCATGTCTAACTACATATGGTACATATAAATATGTATGGGAACATACTTATTAATATTTCTTTATATATGACGGCATATTTGAAATTGTTAAAAAACTGAAAGTTGTACATAATATATCTACACAATTATAGTGGAGCACTTGCCTATATATAATCATATGTGTCTATATAATATTATGTAAATTTCTATATACATTTTTTACTCGGGGCTTTGATTCCAAGAACCCTGCTTTATATAAATCACTCAGACTCCCCTAAATTTTCCAGAAGGAAAACATCCGACTATCAAAATATATTCTCAAGTAGAGAAATAGATCTATCAACACATTCCTGAAAGGGTCAAATAATAAATTTGAAAACAAAAAACTCTACAGATTATTTGTTAGGACAATATCCTAATGAAGAAATATAGAGTATGGCCTCAAATTGAATAATTTTCATTTTCATTGCACAATTAAAGGTCGAAAAAACATAATTTTTATTTTTAATAAAAATTATATCAAAATATAAAAAGGAGAGAAAAACAAAAAAAACGTGTATTGAATATCCAACAGAGGTGGACCTTGCACACATAACAAACAAGTTTTCAATTTATTTTTTGATCAATAGTTATAATCTTTAACTTCAAGCTCATATATTAGTTCTCATGTAGTGAGTAAACTAGTTCATATGAATGTTTGATGTTTGGCATGGGATTGTCACCGCTTTCAAAACGTGTTCTGATGCTGGGAACCTAGAAAATTCCCGAAATAGATCTATCAACACATTCCTGAAAGGGTCAAATAATAAATTTGAAAACAAAAAACTCTATAGATTATTTGTTAGGACAATATCCTAATGAAGAAATATAGAGTATGGCCTCGAACTTGAATAATTTTCATTTTCATTATTTAAAATTATTAATTGTATGTGTAGTTTGGAATTTTTTTTATGTAATTCTGACTAATATCATGCATAGTTTTGAATTTCTCTTGTGGCAACACTGATATATAGTCAATTACTTACCAACAAGGAAACTACACAGTAGCGTATCCCGCAAATGTAAAAGAATTTTGGATATGTTGAAGGCAACAAAAAACTTTGTTAACATTTTTTACGTGCGCAATCTCTTTAAGCTTAATATGCAGGGTTCTAAGTGGTACAATTCAATAAATATATGCTCTTTGGATTTTTTTTTTTATAAATAATCTTTCTCATTAAATGGAAAGGGTTTAGACATCTTTGATGGCCTGAGCGAATCTTTTAAGCTTTTAATCTGAAACTTTCATAATGTAATAATATCCAAATTCTACGATGAAATATGCCAGACAAACAATGAACTAACCCATACAAATATTTGCGTTATTATTTTTGGGAATTATTTAATTTTTCCCATTTACCGGTTGTTTCATGGGGGGTTATTTCATTTTTATTGTTCAAAAACCCGATAAATTTACAAGTACTTCAATTTTATTTTGTTGTGCATATATAATTACATTATTTCTTAAGATTTCTTTATATTCTGTGTGTGTGTTCTCCCTTGTCACTGTAGACGTATGGTCTAGTGGACTTTTTTGCTCAGTACACTCCCAAGAATCAGAAACGCGAAGCGCCCATTAAGATGTTCAAATCGCCCCACCCTAATGGGTATATACTTTTAGTGTATGCATTGCATATGGTAATGCGAATTTTATAGTGTGTGAATGTGCAAGAAGCAACACTCATGAAATTCTTCGTATTTATTAATGTGTTCTTTCTGTGGAATGTGGTTAGCGGAGAGATTAAAGGTGGGGAGATCAGACATGGTAACACTATAATTGCGCGAGATGATAAGTATTAAAACAGTTGTTGCTCGTTACCTGATGGGTAACGAGCAACAAACAATGAACTTCTGTTTTTTGTTGCATCTGTCTTTTTTTTACAAACAATTATAAATTAACCCGAAATCCCGGAATATTTCGTGATTCTGGTATTTGTTTCTGTTAAAAAAAAATTCGGTAACCACAGAAAAACCATTAAATGGCAACAAATTCCTTTGTCAGCACGAATAAATTTTATCTGCGCACCTTTCACAGAGGAATTTCTGTAATTGTGATGGTAAACATGTTCTGGAAATAATACTACCCAGGCAGAAAAATACAATCTGCATAGTGTTGGTAAAGCATCGGCGACGGTCGCTTATAAGTTGGCAAAACGTGCGTCTTGACAGTATAGTCTTGTTATCCAATTGATAACAGTGGCCAACCGTTGGTGGGAACGAATATCTGCATAAATAAAATTTAATTTATTTTGTGAAATGTTTCTTAAACACGCAATATTTAAAACCATCAACCCATTTCGGCCTTAATCTTTTACATAAGTAATTGCTAATGGAACGTGTAAAATATAATAAAATATTAAAATAAGATAATGCTACCGAATAGATGTAATATTTGTAAAAACAAAACTGGCAAATAATCTTACGGATGAGTCTGACACAACACTTGCCTTGCAAACAAATTAGTGTTTTACAATATTTAGTGCAACATTGGTCATTTCTAAAAGCGTGGGTATAACAACAAATACTGTGGTTTACCAGCACTTTTATTTTTGTACGGTAGGCAATATCTACTTGGGTAGTTATGTTGATTATTGAAAAATGATTTCTTTTTCGGTTAAAAGTGCATATTTTTGAACTTCTCAACCATTTCATAAGTTTTCTTTATGCAACAAAACGTCAAGTGCCACCGAAAATCCGATGGCGTTATATTGTTTTGTCTGCCCCGTACTAAGGAATCATCTTCTAAAATCGTTACAAAATTATTTCTGAAGCGAAAACGATATTTTTTAATGAATATTTTTTTCATAAAATTATTAAACCGTTTTCACACTCATAATAATCCATGCGTAAAAATACGAAAAAAATGTCAAAACAACGAAATTTTTTGTAAAATAAACAAATTTTCGTGTATTTTACGAAAGTTTTTATTATTTTGACATTTTTTTCGTATTTTTACGCATGGATTATTATCAGTGCACTACCGCAATTACCTAAAATAACGATGATAAATTTCTCGTATTCCATTCTAATACCAATATCGAAAATGATATTGCTGATAGTATATTTTATGACAATAGTAACTTATTTTAGTTTTTTAAAAATACCTAAAAATAACATACTACTAAATATTTCGCCATATTATGAATTTACTTAAAATTTTATATTAAAAACCAAATACAAATATTTAATAATTTCACATGAACATATTGGAATTATTACGAGTGCGCTGGTAAAAAATATAGGTTTTGTTAAGGATCGCAAAAATCCCCAAAAAAAAAAAAATATGAGAAAAAAAAAAGTTTTTCAATCAAATGTTAATAATTGTTCCCTGAAGAAGTCACCCAATGTGGAGGCGAAATATTGGAAATAAATAATTATAATTTTTTTTTTAAACTTAACATTTTTAAAACGTAATATATATTAAAAACAAAAAAAAATCTCGAAAAACCCCGAGATTTAAAAAAGAAAATCCCCCGTTATTCGGGATTTACTAAACCCCGAAAATCTCGTTTGGCATCCCTAGGCAGTAACAGGAGTATACAAATTAAAAATTTTCTTACGAATGATA